>OW152817.1:4787000-5387000 GCA_933534255.1 Iphiclides podalirius | reverse complement strand
AAGAAACGAACTAATCGGTCGAAGCGGACCCTTCCAAATTACACCTCCGCAAAGACACGGGATTCGAGCCAAGGACGCTAAGGTCGCCTGGCTTATCATTTGCCCACTAATCATAATACTGCAAATGCCATTTTAGTTTACGGACGGTATTTAATAGCTGACTATTGGGCCGCTTAATTTGTAGCTTGCAATTTTGCCGGGCCAACTTAGGATTACGGCGCAGTCTAATGTTTGGCAATGTTCGGTTTGTGAACGGATTTTAGGCGCCCTACTCATTAAATATAATAATAATAATAATTAGACATTTATTCACATAGACGCTTGCGCGTTCTTATGAAACGTCGAAATTTTACAAGGAAATTAATATGTTCGTAAGTTACCACCGGTTCGGAAAGCAGTTTCTGTTGAGAAGAAACCAGCAAGAAACTCAACAGTTACCCTTTTTTTAAAAGGTCAGTTTACAATATAATCTTACAGGTATAATAGTCTTGTTTTAGCCTACGTGAGTATCAACAATATTAACCCCACACATTGGCGTCGCCGAGATATTCAGCAATAGTATAATATGTTTTAGCCATAAGTTTACTTTTAACTTTTCGTTTAAATTCATCAAGTGGCAGACTTAATATCGACTGTGAGATTTTATTATACACCTGGAACTAAACTTGGAATGGCATAGTACTGTATTTTTTCTATTCAGGCGAAATCGTAAGTATATCAATCATGTTTTTGTAGATATGTATATACATAAGTAAAGCACGTGCCTTAAATTATGGCTCCTTCAATACTAATAGACGCCCATAAAACTATTCAACAAACAGAAACTTTTCGAGTAGTGAATAAATGAACGTACGCCAAAACTCACGCTGATCACTGCGGTAACAAAACTGAAAAGCCGTAAGCACCATCTATGGCGCATACTGTTTGGATCGATGAATCTACCGGCGTCCTCTTTGTTCGCCGACTGTACAAGCCGAATTCGCATCACGTAGCCGAAAAACTCAAATCGAGATAAACAACCTCCTCCCTCGGAGAGGTCGTAAGTGGGGAAGTTTTATCTGGCCATTCCGGTCTCTAATGCGAACAGTTAAGGCTCGTTTTCGTGGGGAACGTCTCGTTCTGCAATTGAATCAGTTCACGCAGCATCAAATCACTAAACCGCTGGGCGGGGCGAGCGCAGACTCCGCCGGGGAATGCGAGAGAGAGACGGAGGAAACCAGCTTTCGCGGTGCGCCGTTGAAGTTGGAACGAGAGGGGCGTAGTGTCTGTGGAGAGGTCTTGAGACGGCGGGTCAAATTTAAGTGCTACGCGTGAGCTTTTTGTCCGTGCCCCGCGGTGGCAATAAAAAGAATAGTGTCACTGAGCAGATTGCCTCTCTTTCAGAACTTGACAATTAAATAAGCGCTGTTGAATGTTCGGGCATCGGAATAACCCGTCATAATACGTGATTAATGCGTACAGACACTTCTCATCGATCAATTGTCAGCTACTGACAATTATAGAGCTGGGAGATGTTAAAATAAAAGATTCTACTCTAATAGTGTTTAAGCTTAAAGTTAACTCTTAAGCTGAATGTATACAATATCTTATTTAAAATATCTAGGTATATAAGATTAATTAATTTGAGGACACGATAGAAAAAATAACTTTGATAAACTTTTTTGATAAAATTTATATTGTTCAGCAAATAAAAAATTAACACTCTGTGCATAAAGTAATAAAAAGCAAATTCGGAGTCACGAGTGAAACAAATTACATTAAGTACGAGAGTAATGATAGATTTAATAAAACTTGCATCGGATGAATAACAAAACAACCGAACTCCCCCTCATTTACATTTAATAAAATTAAATGATCCATTTTCAGAAATTAATTAACGAGGTAACCACTGAAGCGTCTGCTAACAGCCGCGACCCCACGAAGCGACGCAAACCGACAATGGGCTCTGACATAACAATAATAACTGCAATGATAATGCTCTCGGTAATAACGACTCCCTTCGAATTAATAAAAACCTTCATTCAATGACGATAGCAGGCCACTTTAAAACTAAATGAAAACTGTGCCGTTAAAAAAATAAATTAAATTTCGAAATTCGTATTCATTCTTTTATTTTAATGTGGCCATAATTTTTGCACTTTCAAAAATTTTTTCTTTAGAGAAGTACCTAAAACAACAATATTTTTTTGGAAAGTAACGTATAATTTTCTTCTTATTGTTTCTAAACGTACGTACTGTTATTGAAGTCGCTAGAATAAACGCAGGAAAAATAAATTGTGAGCGAAGGTGCGTAAGGATGTACTTAGCGGTGGCATTTTGCCAACGAAATCGTTAAATTGCTCTCCGTGGAAGATTAAATAGAGCAGTTTTAAAATCAACGACATCCCCGCAGCAATATCTCGTAATTTATACGGGTTCACCCTTTCGGAGAGAATCAAATAAATCAAATTAAAGCACTCGACCACGCTTCGGTGAACATACGAGTGCCCAAGACGTTTTGTCAAATTTATTATTTTATTTATATATTTTTTATTACTCATTTCAATCCGGTATCATTATTGTGTTCTCGAGTGGCCTGTGACAAATTTGATGACTATTGGGGGTCACAAGCTGCAGGGTTAGTGATCTATGGATTTTGGGGTCCGTAAACGATAGTTTAGAGTATTTTAGACGCGATCACAAATTGCGGTGCGGTTTTTGTGTACAAACTATTTGTGAAGTACACGGTATCAATTTATTTCTTTGTTAACGGAACAGTATTAGTCATGAAACCTTTTTTTTTTTGAGTGAAAGAAGATTTATATAGTCTGTTACAAATAGGTTAATAATTTTTTTATCAACACCTATTATAAAGACACTGAGCCGCAAAAATAACAGATCGCTAAAAAAACTGTAAGAGTACCTTAAACATCTAAAATTGATTTGTGAACTGTATGTAGTATGCCTGTAGATGATTTATTAATACCACTTCATTAAGACAATGTGGCATGCTTTAAACCAAATGCTTAGGACGATTTCTGTCTATGTTTGTCTGATCATCCCAATGACGCCTTCTGCAACTCGTGTAAGCTCGCTGGAGCGGGAAAGCGTTGGCTAACATAATATCTCCCAAGCTCGTCTCATACATGTGCTGTGGGATTTAAATCTGGGTTGCGAGCTAGCCACTCAGTTCATTTAAGAAATCCTGTACGTATCTAAGAACCATCATAGACTTTTATCTGTTCTATCTTTTATCACTACTAACTCCGTACGACTCTCTCAAGATTCCAGCGCACACCATTTATGTTTTAAAACACGATCGTTTATGCCCTTCTCCCGAGGGTCTATATATTCTTCGTATCCTATCGAGTAAATAAACAAAATGTTTACTCCTCGGAAAACGTAATATCTGTCCGTTGGGCGTTCTTTTGCGTAAGCCGTAAACTGCCATCCAATGTTTTTTTCATCTTTTGGGCTATATATATAGCTTTTAGGGCTGTCAGGAATTCACCATAGAATCGTGTCAGAGCTCACATTGTGTGGTGAATTTTTTAACGCCTTTTTAGGGTTTAAACAATTGTGCAATGTCGATTTCTTAGCATAGTGCTCACTATGAATCGATCTCGTATATTTGTGCTGTTTGTAACAGGTCTCTCGGAATTAGTGGAGTACTCTTTGGACCATAGATAAAGTTACTCCTATTGTCCCAGCAGTATTGCTTCATTCAAGAACTGCCATAGTAATAATCCATATAACAGTACAGATTAGAGTGACGAATCCAAAAAAATGTTGAAAAGCTGGGTTAAAAACAAAACTTAAAAATATATTCATGTTCTAATTTTGCATAGCAGTAGTTTTCAAAATTCTGTTTTTTTATTTTAAGTTGTATGCTGCACCAATTAACCTTCTTTTTAGAATTATAATAAGCATTACTATTATTATTTAAACAACTTTGGCAGTTACGGCTTGTTTTTTTCTATGTCACCAGTTATTTTTGCGACTAGTGTATTTGACTTTTATTTATTATTAATTAGTAGTAATCTTTCAACTTCAATCTCTGAAAGACCGAAATTATTTTATGTACTTTGAATTAATGGATGATTGAATGAATATTTATTTAGTTTCAACAAACACTGTTAACAATTAAAAGAATATTTATATCTAAGACATGAAACCAAATAGGTAGTGTACTCGACACGATTTACCGATTTTCAGTACATACCAAAAATCAAAATTATACATAAATACTTGGCTTTCAATTGGTTGAGCTGCATCAGACTTACCTAATACGTAGCAAATACGTATAATCTTAAAAACTATTTGAATAGAAATACATATTTTAGATAAAATAAACAAAAATCACATGAGAATGTATGTGATAATGGTCCTATTGGCACATATATTTTGGCATGTTTAGCCATGATTTACGCGATACTACAGTCACCCAAAGCGGCTTCTGTCCAGATTGTTTAGTTTCAATGATAATTATCGTTCACAAAACTTTTTAAGTGCCAAATTTAACCATGTTCCTATTTAACCAATTCATCTTAGATGCTGTAGACATTTTAAATGCAGCAAAAATACTTTCAAAATCCACCAATCTAATCAATAAACCATAACAAGCTATTCATTGAACTAATTACAAAAAATAATTAATTGGAAAATATTGAAGCAGGTCTAAGTAAAGTGCTTGAGTACGCCACTCTTCCAGATTATTGTTTCGTTTTCAGGTTTTTCAAGTTTGGGATTCCGTTTAATGTTAAGTTATTGTTGAGCACTTTAATGTAAAGGTTCAGTGCAAATAGTATGACCATGAGATTAGAGAATAACCTCATTCAAAATAATGTCGTCTTCGAAAACTAATCAGCGAACTATGCGAGTTATTGAGTGTTTCGACATTAAGCGAGGGTTCCAACTTTCGTTTGTTCGACAGGACAAAGTGGAAACGTCAGACCGCCGTCGGACTGGAGCTGTTGGCGGAGGCGGGCAACTACGCGGCGTTCCAGCGCCTGTATGGCGGGTATTGGGCGGGGGTTCCCGCGTATCCAGCGCAGCCGGCACCAGCAGCCGCCGACTTGTACTACAGGCAAGCCGCGGCGACCGCCGCCGCCGCCGCCTCCGCCACCAACACCCTGCAGAAGCCGTTGCCTTACCGGTGATTAATTTCAACAGTTGTTTCCCTCTTCAGTACGGTACATATAGGGTCACGCAGTAATATTTGCTGTTGCACGAATGGGCAGACTCAGACTCAGACTCAGACAGACAGACAGGGTTGTACCAGAGCCTCAGAAGACCGGCATGAAGTAGGATTGTTATAGTTCTGTGTTTCATCCGGTTAATAAGGTAACCGGAGCCTTTGTTAAGCGATGGCAACCCATTTGCAAGTTGTAAGGGTTGTAAAGATCCATGGGTGGCGGTAATCACTTAACATCAGGTGAACCGTCCGTTCGTTTGCCTACGTGTCATCTAAAAAAAAAACCTTGCGCAAAACGAACGACCAGTCACGATCACATTTACCATGTGCCCTCGGTCAAGATGTTGAAGAAAGTCTAAAACATTGTTAAACTCGGCGACAATTTGAATAAATCGATTGAACCAGACAGATCGCTGTGCAGCACGTACCAATGACACTAAATATCGGTTACGAAATTAAAAAGTTAAATTCTCAGAATTAGAATGCTTTTTATTCGTTAGCCTCACCTTTTTCGTCACATTAAACCGTTCAGAATGAATTTCAGTCACAATATCATTGACAAAATTTCGTTGAGTAGGTACGTGAGGAAGCAGATGTCGACATGAGCTCGATGGATAATGCTGAATAAATATTACTCTAAAATACCAAACAGTCCCTATAATAAAATGTAGCAAAGCAAGTTCAACAATTGATACGCAACGAATTTAAAAAAGCGCAATTTCTTACAAACCAAAACAAAAAACTGCGCCATGAAAGGTGCCATTTGCTTTAACAAAATTACCCGTAATCTTTGAAATTATTGTTCTTTCTTAGTGCCACCAACACTTTTGTAACTGTTGATATTTCAAAAATGCTCTGCTACAGTACTAGTACCTTAATTGTTCAACTGTAATACAAAGAAAATGTTAGGATCAATCAGCTCCAACGAATTGAAATTCTCATATATTGAACTGCCATGGATTACAGTCTATGTTCCATTTTAAAGTCATCCGTCATAGAAGTATGGTTGAATTAATTAAACCTGGATGAAGTTGAATTAAAGTAACATCGTAATATTAATGAAGTAGATTCTACGATGTTAGCTTAAGCTTGAGAAACTATAAGTTAAAATATTACATACTAAGCACAAATACCCTAAGAGAACTCAAGACACTGAAAGATGATACTGTGTAGACAGGAAAAAACTCAATAAATGAAAAATGTAGTCTGATTTAACCACAATTAACGAAGCGAGGACCTAAAATAGTAGCAAAACAATTCGAATGTCCCGTCCTTATGGGTTATGTAATATGTACAAAATAGCGTGAATTTAAAATTAAAATTCAATGGACAACTCTATCAATATGTTATCAGTCTTCTTAACAGACACAGGAGGATAACATGTAATTATGTAGCATTTTTGTGTAACTAGAAAACTAATTGTTTTATTAATAATGCGTTTATGACCACAAACACGACAGCTTTCATTTTTGAGGCAGTACATTCTGCCTCAAAAACAAATTCAAATAATAATAATAGGAAATATCCCACAGGTTATACCCTGGTGCGCCACTGGCTGGTGTGCCGCCCTTAGGGCTGGGTCTGCCCGGTCCTTCAGCACACCTCGGCTCCCTGGGGGCGCCAGCACTGGGTGCTCTGGGCTACTACGCCCACGCTAGGCGTTCGCCCTCACCTGACGTGGACCCCGGTAGCCCCTTGCCACCCCCACGCTCCCCCAGGGAACCCTCGGTGGAGAGACGCACCGACGACGAGGAAGACGACGAACCCATACACGTCTAATACCAGTGATCCGATCAGTGATAATGACATTACGAAAGTAACAAATATCGGTGTACCGAGAAATTCCCGTCCCAGCGACGCGGATAAGTACGTTTCGTATTAAAATAGTGATGCCGGAGAATAATAAGTGGATATAGAAGTGAAAAGACTTGTAGGAACAGCAATATGGAGACTTTTTAAGGCTGTTGCCACATGAGTTTTGGTTATGGTTTATAGACTCACATGTTTCGCATCGAAATCTCGAAATTCGCTCTCGCATTCGACGGAAGATGGTCCTCGAGCGGCCTACGTCACGCAGACGATTGTGAAGTGTGGACGCTGCTCCATAATAATTATGTGATATTATAAGCCGAGACTCGTTTTAAGTACGTTTTAAGTAGTTATGTGTAATATAAATAATTATATTGATGTCGTGTAACTATTAGAAGATATTTGCTTTGTAATTTAGTGAACAACAAACGACACATAAATAAACCGAAATAACCTGTTGGAATGATGTGTCTCGCAATATTTTTAACATAGGGGAAAAAAACACGTGAAATCGTTTTTTTTTTCAAAATCATTAATAACTATATTTTAAGCCAAATACTATTTATTTCTATGCTTTGAGCACAAAGAAATTATTCCGTTCTTTTTAGTTCTACTACGTTGAAAGTCATCTTTCGATCTTGTATTCATACCTGGCCTGGTAAATATGTATAAATATTTCTTCTACTATTTATTAACACACAAGATCTGATTTGGATCTAATCTAGTTTAGTGATTTTTGTTAAAAATTAAACAATCAATATACGTAACGTACGTTTTTTTTATTTTCATAGATCATTTCACTTCAGAGCAGTATATGCTCCACAGAGCAGTATGTGCTTATTAGATTCTGCCTGAAACTAAAAAGAAGTAGCAAACATCTCTCTTAGTTCATGTTTATAATAATTCAAATATTTGGCATACGTTTGTGCAAAAAAACTGTGTACATTAATATAAATATATTATACTATTGAAATATGTATTGTTAGTATTAAATACACAATTCTAAAATAATTTTGTCGGTATATAAAAGTGTACCTAAAGCTATTATAGATATATGGCGATGTACTTAATTAAACCGAAATGCGGCATTTCGTGTCCATAGATTTTGTGGTGTTTTGTAATTAAAATGTTGTCAATTAAAATTCACCTTAGTTTCACTTCACGTACACCTCGCCCGACCGAATTGGTCCACCCGGATGTCTATCGGAATCGCAAAAAATTTTATGCGTCCGTTTCGAGACGCGCCAATAGGCATCGGGCTAACAAACGCAGGCCATTAATTCTAGGATCATTAAACAAGCGTATTAAAACGCGCATTAGCTGTCCGTTTGGGCGGTTAACAGCTGTAACAAATACCTGAAAGTGCGGGAACAGCCGGCGACTAACTCCGCCGAGTCACGCCACGCCGGTGAAGCGGCCGTGTTAAATTGTGTGTGGTATCTCCATTCGCTGGCAGCGCTCTGGTCCGGCCACACGAAACCCGTGGCTACTGTTCATTACAACTGCAACATAGTTGCGCAATCGCTACTGGCGATCAGTGCTGGCTCGCGGCGCGTTTAAGTTACGAACGCTGTCCGGGCCGGCACGGGACTGTTATTACCGGGAATCCGATCTCACGATTGATTTGCGATCGCAATTTGCATGCTCATTGCGGGCTGCAATTACGGCTGTAATTACGCGTGCATATTTAGGATGCGAAACTTTCTTCGTAGTACCTACATTTAACTGATAGAGCATCGTTCTGTAAAGGGCGACTGTAAGTACATTTAACAGATGGAGCATCCTTGGCTTCTAGCATAGGGCGGCTGTACTAATTGGCTAGTACTCAATGTTCACTTGTAGTGCAGGTTTTGACTATTGTGTTAATTATATCGGCGAAGCCAGTTTATAACAATAAGTAACGTTAAATCCGTTATTGTATTGAACTGTTTTGTTTAAAACTGTTAGTTAACTAGGTTGGAAAGTCAACATAGAGCATATTTCATATTCAGGGGAACTAAAGTACAAGGAATTTTTTTTGTGATGAATAAACAAAATTTACCATAATTTACATCAAATTACATTTCGAATTCAATCACAGAACGTGATTATGTGACTGTTACTCCCTCACTCTCACCGCTGTTTTATTTCTAACAACAATCGAGTATTTCTTTTCGAACAGTCACGGCCACCACTTTCGGATTCCGTGAAACAAATTGTCCACGATCAAATTTACACAATCGTAACTCACGAAAGGCGCGAGGGGCTTTTCTTGGATTTCCTTTTGAAGGTTTTAGTGTGCATAAAACCTATTTAAAAAGTAATCAGTCAGCGGCCGCTGATTGCTGGCGGGGCACGCTACCGGCCGTGTTCACAAAACGGAGCAATTAACAGTGCCCCCACCTTCGGCAGCGAGCTCCCCTTATACAATGCCCACTCTGCTGATCTAATCGCAAAACGTCCGTTTTCTAGAATCGCCTTTACAAACTATTGCGTGTTTTATCAGGAAGGGGTTGAGCGGCGGTCGAACGGGCTCAGTTTTGACGAAATGAGAATATCGAATTGTGACTGGTTCAGATTTTGAAGAGAATGGAGACTATAAACGGACTCGATCTACTTTTGAAGTAGTTGTTCTTGTCAGGTGTGAATAAGTATATACTGTAATTGTTATACGTTTTTATAAGCTTTCCGTGTCGTCAAATATAAAACGGGATATACTTTTATTCAAACGTTTAGAAGAACGTATACTTTTAGTGACAAAGAAAAGATTTTGTTAGCTTTAAACTCAATTCTTTATCTACAGTCCCGGACACAAATTCGTCACAAATTCATCGGGTTTTATACGTTTTTTGTATCTGCGAAATGCTCTAATATCATGAAGATCTGTAGAGTTTTTCATTATCCCATAAGTAAGACAATGCAAGGTGATTGCACCTATTACCGAGTACTATTATAAGTAAAAAGCGAAACAAGCGGTTAGCACGCAAGATACTGGTGCCAAATGAATATTAATGCCATTTAAACGTTCTTTAATCACGAGCATCATGGATGCTTTTTATACGATTGCATTTCTTACTGTATATATGTTAACAATACCACTACTTGAATCTATTCACACACGTTAATAAGTATCAAATATAAATTTTACTACAATATAAAGAAAGAAACATTCATGCAATGTACACGATGGGTCTTTTATTACAAGTACGTATGTCGCTGGAACCTCGTGCCTATCAGACATCAATGAATTTGCTCTGAACACAGTGTTTTTATGTGAAAAAATAATGTATAAAAACACTTGAATTCTTATATAATGAAACCTTATCTTTCCAATCTTACTTGAAATTTATGTAAGGCTATGTGAGGAAGTTTTTAAAGAAGATTTCATTCTTATTTGTCTTTCTCCTTCGCTGAAATCGACACAGTGAAAGATGTGTATACGATTCTAAACTCACTAAAGAAGTCCTTTAAAATGCTAATGCTGTTCAAGTAATTTAAAATACGAAGATGTGATCTTTATCAAAAAAAAATGTTGCAATCTTCTAATAGCAAAAAACTGCCATATGTTGTAATATATTTTTAAAACACATTGCTTAATTGAGTTATTGTTTCCTATAGTTTCGCATGCTTAATATTTTATTGAGTGTGCCGTCCTAATGTTTCCTGCATTTTATGTAAGTAGACTGTTTATCGGGGCAATTAATTTCTGTTCTTGTACAGCGGTGTATTATAACCATTAATTAAAGAATATTCAACATTAATACACTAACCAAATAGCCATTAAACTGCGTAACGCATTCCTTGAGCCTTAGCGGCGATTAAAAATAAGTGGGAAACGTTAGTGGTTCGTAAGTTTCAAAAATATTTCGACCATTGAAGTTTAATGGCAAATGAAAGTAATTGATTTAATTACTGAAATAAAGACAGCTGGTCTACGACTGTTGAATAGATACTTTAGAACTCGTAAACTGTCACATAAAAGAATTATTGACGACATAAATCAACATTTCATTTATTTGAATAAAATCTAAGACACTTAATTATTTTGACAAGAATGAAGTATGTTGACATATATAGGAAAGAAGGTAATTCGATTAGAAATCAACTTAGCTATTTGTATTTCAAAATTTATGTAATATTTATTGTAAAGTAATCTGAATGAATATATGCCTCATTGAAAAGCAGTACCATTTAAGAGCGTCTATAAAGGCGTGTAGACGAAAATTTCCTTGGTTTGTGATATAACCAAAGAAAAACCAAACAATAAAACATAAATAAATTTTGCTATGACTTGTGCAAATGTGTGGGAAGTCGATGGATACAGGTGGGTCAAGTTCGAGCTTCGTGGCAGCCACTGGTGGAGCATAGGGCTCCAGTCAGCAGTCGATTCGAACGGGCTGAAATGGTGATGTTGAAATTGTAATCACAAACATTATTAAAACATTTTTAAATCAAGATACAATTATAAACATTACAACAACGGTCTGTGGTTTTAATTTTTTTATTTAGAACTAGTAATGTAATAAAATTTGAACCTAAGAATAGGTTTGGTTGCCATGCAGAAGGCGAAGCCACTGAACCATGCCCTAAAACATCAGAAATGAAAGGTTTTCTTTCAACTTTTACTACCCAAAATAAAAGATTGTGATTTTTAATTATATTTATACCTGATTTTGTGAATCATTTATTTCGACGTAGACATCAAATCGTGCCATAAACATTTGCGTGCGTGTGATAGAAGGGGGATATTTGTTTTGAATTTCTCTCTGCATTATTTAATTCCAGTTTCGACGACAAACCACGTTTCCAGGTTATTCAACAAGATGTAAAAAAAACTAAATATTTTTCGGCTAGCAACAAAAATAGAGGACATTTGCTACCCTGCCAGTTTATGCGACAAACTTTGGCTGGTACTACTTACGGCGGCTACACGCTCGTCGAAGAATGGCCACGGTATTTGTTATTCCTGTTTTATCATTATCTTAATGCGAAGTGATATAACGAGTGTTTAACTTTAAATCAATGGACGATTGGTCCGCTCCCCCACCGCGCTGTAGATTCGTATCTGCTTCCGTCCGCGTTGCCCGACGTCGCCTAATTACTCCGTGCCAGCGATTTTAAGCATTTGTTAAGCGATAGTAATCGTCTTTGAAATGCAAAATTTAATTTTCGACCGTTTTAGCACAAAACAATATGCAATACGATTGGAATGTGCTAAACGAGAAAGTCCTTGCCTAGGTTACTAAGCGGAAATGCTAAACGTCGTGAGAAAATGTGAGTGCAATAGAATTTAATCTCATTTATATGTGTCTTTGTATATATTAGAAGTATGTATGTATGTACACTTGAATGGATGGATGGGATGTGCAAAGATTGTAAAAGGTGGAAATTCTATTGATAATCTTTGCCTACTACTACTACTACTCCGGGGGGAGACATAAGTTACGTCTTATGTTTTAATTGAAGCAGTGAATATTTTAAAAATCCGATAATATATTATACTATATACAAGTCTGTCATTGCACAATGTTTTAAATCATCACAAATTAGATTGGTTAAAAATGACTGTACCAATTAATAACATTTGTAACAGTCCGTGCATATTAATTAATTTAATTATCATAAGGCAGGTGCAACTAAAAAACTAGCAAAATTATAATAACATAATTTATTAACGGTTACCGATTCCTTTAGATTTGGAAACATATATAATTTATTCACATTTAATTATAATTTGGAGTATTCCATCCTCGTGGATGACAAGTTTAACATGAAATAATAAAATACTGTCATGATTTCCCATTTTATGAATTTATTAAATAAATAAGATTTTAAATAAAGATTTTAAATCTTTACTAAGCGTTTAAAATATTCGTCACAACCCATTCCTTGAAATAACCACTTTATTATGGCTGTTAGTCTCTTAGGGATTAAAATACCAAGTGCCCCCAGCATCATCAGTAGAGGACAAATAAAAAGTTTAGCTTTCATTTAAATATGCCTTATTTGTCCATTAAAAGTTATCGACAGTCAATAGATAATATTTATGAAAATCAGTTTCCTTCATCATAGTTGCAATTGTTTATCAAACGGTCGCTACCGACACGTAATTAAGCGGGCAGTCCGATTTGAATAGCAAAGCGGGGCAATTTTTATTTTACACGAACGCGATAGTATCGTCAGAATAATTAACAATGCCGTTTAGTTGCCGCTTAAACGATCGCACAGCGTATACAGTCAGCCGCACAAGTGCGCCCGCACATTTTAATAGTGTTTTTTCATATGACGATCGAATGTAACGAATAGTGCCAGTTGAGCGTACAGTTGTAATTGTTGTCGCTTTTGTTGTACCTAGTTTAGTAGCTCAATAAAGTTATACAATAGGGACAGGAGATTTCGGGCTAAATTTGACTTACTTATCGCGTCCTTAGTCTACAAAAACGAGAGGAAGTGTGAATCAATAGTATAGTGACAAAGACTTCACAGTGATGTGCGATTTCCCTTGGACATAATACAGAAAATATATTTATGTATTTTAATACTTTGACGCCATTCTGTATTTACATCCCTTCCGGACTAACGGTTTTAAACACTAAATATGTTTCTTTGATTTGGTAAATGTAGTTTAAAAATTTCAAATTATATCTCTACAACAAATTTTATTTGGGTTTAGTTCAATAAGATAGATTTTTTACTTTCACAAGGACTCCTTTAATTCATCCAGTTCTTTAATTGATATATAATCGTAGCCTAAAGAATACGTAAATAATTACAAAATATTTTAGCATCACCATTTTAGAGTGTAATTCCGATTTTGAAGAGCGGCAATGTTTTGGATTATTTACGTCCCTTCATATATTTATGAAAAACGCTACATATTTTTATTCTCTTTTTCATAAATACTATTCAATTTATATTTACTTATCGATTGTATCGTGTCGTAACATTTCACCTTCCCTAGACGTCGGACTAACTCTTGATAGAATAATGCCGCTTTGGCATTTGAAACGTGGAGCATTAAAGGTAATAGAAATGCAGGTCTTCGTTTATAGGCAATGAGTCATACATTCAATACGTTGTACACGTTAAAACAATCACTCGATTGTTATCTGTGGTCAGTGCATTAAAGTGAGCAATTTACTACGGCCATTGGCGCAGTCTGCGGCACCCTACACCGTTTGACGTCCGTGTTGCCAGCTTTTATATTTCTTTTTATTACCAATGTTACATTGTACGATAATAGCCTATGCATATTTGCCTAGCCTTTTAATTGCGATCAATTTTTTTTAATCAATTTATTCTTTTTTGTAGGTGACGCGGAGTCGCTATGCTTTTTCACTCATACTGAAGATTCCCACACTTTCAATTTAACCTGTGTTTAGTTAGATAAAAAAAATATTTTACGGGTTCTGCAGCTTTTATTTCTGTTTGTTTTGTTCTTTTTCTCGAAATTTCGACCACTCTATGGTCCCGTGAGCAATGTCTCTGTTAATTGACATCTATGACACATAAGACATTAACATATAAGTTTAAAAAACATGTATGATATCACAAAAGACTGAACTGAGAAAGAAAATGTTAATAATAATTCGAAATATTATTATGATATAATCTGTGTTTAAGTTTTTATAAAGTTTTATTAAACACTACTGTAAGTATTTTGAAAAATTATAATTGAATACTAAAGCAACGGTGATTTCGATTTCATCGATCATAAATATAACAATAATTTAAGGGGCCCTTTGCAATATGTCATATTGATTGGCCGCTTCTGCTATTAACTCAATAGCCTAACCGCTAGTTAATTGAATGCAGAGAGCTGCGTACGCCGTGAGCCCAAGCTTTATTTCAATATAACCACCGACTAAGCGGTTGTAACACACAGCATGTGTCTACGTCGAGCGGCGCGGAGAGATCCTATCGCGTCGGTACTGGGTAATTAGTCGTTTCATTTTAGTCATTCTGTTGCGGTAAATCGAATGCGCGCTTTGTGTATACTCCTATTAAAATAACTTTTCCCTGTGTCTTGTGTACAATTCGATTCGTATTATTTTATGACTTAACTTTGAATGTTACGTTACACGCCTGTTGTCAACGTAGATTAATATGTGAATATATAAACTGTCGTAAAAGAGATGGCTGCAGCTACTCTTAAGTTCGGGTCGATCGGAAGAATATAGTGGGGTACAATGTGTAACTTTTGTCTTCGCGTATAAAAATCATTTTCTCACATTAGTACGGACAATCTGCGCTTCTACTAGAAATTTATTTCGCTATAATTTGCATATATGGCTATACGACATATGGCTTTTGGTAATACGACGCTAATGACGACCCGAGTGGCGTGGGTAGTGTACCTGCCTCCTGAGTCAGATAGTGTGGGTTCGATCCCCATTACTGGAAAAATTTTGTGCGATTAACATAGTGTTTTTCTGGTGTATTTATTTACAAAAGAAAAGTATGTTTAAGTATGTTTATCAGTTGTCTAGTACCCATAGTAAAAATTTGAGAATAGTTTGAGCGTAAAATACTATATATGTCTTAACATCCTTTAAAATACTGTTAAATTAATCTGACATTGTGAAATTTAGTAATTCTTATTTTATTGTTGTCTTATTTTATTGTTATAAAAGAAATTTATTAGCAGTACAAAAACATGCGCGCGCGCTACATTTTTGATAGACAAATTGGATAATGCTCGGATGCATCAAGCGGACCGCCATTGTTCTGCCACGCTCGCTTGATTGTCAGCGCTCATTTCCAATTTTAACCACCATTTTGTGGAATTATGGAAATGAAACGGACGTTTCGCGGTTAGCTACCTCCACCTGCGCCTAAAACATGCGAAATTTGTGACGCTTTTAATGTCGTTTCATTGTTATGTCTCTCTGTTATTGTCATCATTACGATATAATGCTTATAGCATTAAAGCGCTCTGGAAGAGAAAAAGTTTGAATCAAGCCGAAATTTTTACAAACATTTTCGAAAATAAACAACATTGATAGTATACATGTTCGATATCGTTATTTATCACAATGGTTTTGACTAATTACGATCCTTGATTTGTAAGCACGGGTTGTGTTAAACGTTTTGTATACAATCGACATATTCGTAACAGTGGATCGTTGGTTGATAAGCGTGGAAAAAAATTGTTAGAACGCGCTCATATCTCACCCGTAACGGAACTCCGTACAGTGAAAACGGCTCTCGTAAATATCCATTATGCGGCCAAGTTTGTCGGTAATGAGACCGCGATATCAGTCGTTTTGTAGCCAGTAATCGTGATTTTATCGTCGTAACCTGCGGCGCCCCCCGTCCCGCCGCAGCGGACCGTGTCCTGCGCTCGAGTACTAACCGAGCTCGCAACGTTGAAATGAAAAGCAGTAATCATTAAGACTAGTGTAATTTCCAAATAATTGTTATGCCCCAAGTTGTTAGATTGTCGTTAGAGATTTTAAACGTTCGCCTGGCGAGGATTTTGAACTATAACTGTGACGAACGAAATCCCGCTGACGACCAATTTTTAATTTTAACAGTATCTTTTTTTAATTATTCTATTTGAACCTATAACGGGTGATAATAAGTGCCCGTAATAAAGCGCGCCTTAGATTTCCTTTTTTTTATACATTGCTTTAAAATAGTAATTTGACGCTATACATCTCTTAAGAACTTAATGAATAAAAAACACTTTTATTATACAGACTATAAACCGCGCTTTAACGTTTATATTTTTATAATGCCCACAGTGGGCGCTGTTTGTGTGGCCCTCCGTAGCCGCTATGTCACTAAAATGTTCCTAATTAAAAAAGAACAAACGCCTCCACACTAATTCGAGTTGCGTTAGTTAACTAATTATCATATAAACTGGTTTTTCCCTTTTCAAAGTCCGAACATTGAACACATCAAAATTCTTTATGAATAATGAGGTTGGATTTTAGGCTTCGTTACATCTTGTCAGTTTAGGTAGTTTTTTATAGGAAAAGATATTCCTTAGAAGCTATTATAATTACGGGGCTCGTTGAATTAATAAGTCTCATAATCAATTACTTCCAAAATTGGGTTGGCCGTCTACAGGCAATTATAATATGAGAGAGATGGATAATGTTTTGAACTGTATTTACCTTATAAAATGTATTTTTTGGAAAACAGTGTTTGCTTAAATGGTCCATGTTAGCAAACACTCTTCAAGTATAAATGAGAGTGATATTTATTTATATCTGGATATCTGAGACACTGGGTTAGTGAAATACCTCTATAAGCGAGATAAATTTGCAGGTCCTTTGATGTCTCACTGTAATAGACAAAAGGATTTTTAGTTTCATGTTCATCATTCTTAAACATAACCACACACACCATCAGCGCACCACATTAAGGAAAATTCTTTTGATTACAATACTAATTTACGTTATTGAACTTTCACAAGCTTTCCTTACTTAATTTCTGTTAATGGAAATGTATTAAGAAAATATTCTTTTTACTTCCGGTGTATCCTGAAAATGTTTCTCGCAAAAAAGTAAAAATACTTTGCGAACTAATCTATAAATGGTCGTGTTTAACACACTGCAAACGCTAATACATAATAACAAAGGCACTTCAAGGTTATGTTTTAGATTCTTACTCAGGATAATTAATTACAATTTTTCTGGCGTAAAAATTTCGGTGTCTTACATATTGATAATATATCTTTGATAATGTCTATATTGGTATAAATTAAGAGTCAAAATTAATTTTATGCAAACATTTTGTTAATATTAGTAATAATAATTATAAATAAAATATTAAAAAAAAAAAAAAGAAAAAATAGGTAAACCTTGCAACGGTCACGTTATAAATAGCGAACACATTGAAGCGATAAATGGTACGGTATACGCTTTCAAAGACGGCGTATACTCGAAGTTCACGGTGATGTCCATCGTATGTGTACACGAGTGTCAACAGACGATAGAAACGGGCCGATTTCGATTCCGTAACTACAGTTACACAAGGGGCGTGTGTGCGTGCGTTTGCACAGCCGTTGTGTGTGTGTCACTAATTGCCGAGTCCGGCGGAAGTGGCCGGTTCCGAGGCTGGTGTCAGGTGACGCTGCCCACCTGTGCGAGTATCAAACTGTGTACGTGCGACCGAATTGTTTGCACAATTGTCCGACGCCCCAGCGTTCGACGTCGGCGCGCTGACTCCAACATTTCGATGCACAACTCCGTCATTATTACAAACGTGCGCGCGCAGCAGTTCCGTTTCATGAGAGATGTAATCCCGAAATGAATGTTGTTCAAAAATAAATGTTTAACAAACAAGATACACGAATAAATATGGTTATAACCAAGCTTCTTGATAATAGGCTATGTTTGCTATTGTTGGCTAGGGTGAATCTATTATAACATGAATAACAAAGACAATGATCTTTTTAGAAGGATAAAACTTGAAACTTCGTATCAGTATTACTTTCTGTAGATCCATCATATTTTAATAAACATAAACAGTAAAGTATTCTATTTAAGTTCAGATGCACTATGTAAAACAATGTGAAACAAAAAAGGTAGTGATTATCGTCACAGTAATGACTCGAAGGAACAATTGCAGAACCAGTTAACATTTTTATGTACGTTTATTTTTATGGCAAATAAGCATACAAAATATTTCATTTCTCCAATGAGTGTTCTCATAATGCATGCTTTACGTACGTTTTATTCAAATACAAAATTACAGTGGAGATGGAAAGACATCAATTACGGCAGAGGTACATCAGCCATCATTACCACATTTGTGGGTTCGATTCCGCGTACAAATCGCACCAACACGCCTTGATTGCTTCTAACTGTGGCTCGTATTAACTAGCTGTTGGAGTTCAGATGGTCATTACCTTCAGCGTTCAACACCTAGGTACATACCGTTAAGGTGTTAGTAACTTATTTCTCATCTTAACTTGGTTCCAACACGTTACATAGATTGTATTTTAACAGAAAAAATATAACACTTTATGTAAAATCTGTAATAATTAATTGGAAAAACTAAAAAACACAGTTGCATATTAGTTGATTATTTTAACCAATTTTTTGACATGTGATGTAAGTATGATGACCTATCAAATAAAGCATTTTTGTCATGAGCTAATAATGATGGTCCTAGAACAAATATTAGCAATTATTATATATATGTAATAATTAATTATATAATACATTTTTGTGTCGATACTTTTTTTATCAGTGTACTTACATAAATATCTACATCTATACATACAAAGTCATGAATTAAAGAGTGTTAGAAATGTAAAACCAATTCTTTTCAATATTTTATTTTAAAATATGCCTAAAAAGAAAGTGCCTTACATAAAGTTAAAGTTTACCTAAAAATTAGACAATTTTACGCTATTGGCAAGCTCCGTTACCAAATTGCATCTGACCCGTCATCCTGCAGCGTAATCGTATATCAGGAATTTAGTTTTTTTTTTTCCACCGAAAAATATCAAAATCCTCCTAATAATTAACATAAGCACAATGAATAATAAAAGACCTAAACTTTAATAGCGTACATGCCTAATTCTAGTCACACGGCTTAATTATTTCACTAAACGGAAGTGATAAAGATTAAAATTTTATCACCATTTTATATAAATTTAGTCGTTACAATAATAATGGAGTCGTGGAACGTGTAAGACTAATTACTATAGTGATTATTAAAAGTATAAATAAAGGGCTTGATTAGCATACGTCACAGCTGTTAAATGCCGCATACTTTACACATTAGTATTAATTATAATTAAACACATTAATATGCAGAATAGTGGCCGTAGAAGCTCAGTTAGCTATATTCTCTTTTAATATGTCGAAGTCAAAAGCCCTTGTTTTAAATTAGCATCGGCAACAATGTTCGAAAAGGATTGACTGCTTTTCTAAAATCGCATCCAATGACGAGGGGTGATGCCTTTTTAGCTATAGATCCACTAAATAGCTCTCACTACATGCTTGGTTGACTGGTAGAGAATTCCTTTAGACATCACCCATTAAGGTAACAAATACCTCTTTTATCTTTTTTTAACCAATTTAATGAAATGATCAAAAATGAATTTAAAGCATCTTATACCTAAGTATTAAATATTAATAAAAACAGATGTGAACTAGTTCCAAGTAGGTATACTTATTGACATCCTCAATATGTACTTTGCAGAATAATAAAAAAACACACATTCATAGACAAATGAAGATCATCAATAACACTTTACAGTCAAATACTGGAATTTTGTCGCGAAAGTACGTTAACTCGACAATTAATTGTGCCATAAATTGTTTAGGTCTCGGAAAACGCATTAAAAGCACTATGCATGACTTTCAATTTGTTGGCAAAAAACACTCGCGATCAAGAAATGTCGTGAGCTAATGTGTCGACTCGGCGCCAGGAATGCTCGCCATTTTATTTTTTTCCCCCGCTCCCCCATAATTACGTAATTAGTGTCGATGAATTGGAAGTGCATTTGTGCTGTGGGCCCTTTTGTCCGCGACCGTCTGCGCCCGCGCCGGCCTTTGTTTAATACCCCTAACAGCTGTTGAATTTGCGACTTTCCAACACGACAACATATCTTTTTTCACTAATATGTTTACACCGATAGGCGTGCTGCATAAAATTGAAAGCTGCTAATAGTACTTCTTGTATCTTATATTAACTGATGTTTTTGCTTACAATCCCGAGACTATTAAAGCTTCATCTGACGAAGAATAGCACTTTCGTGAGCGTTCCTTCTATAGCAATTCAAACTTCTACATTTCTACGCACGGAGTCAACTTAAGATTTTGTATCAAAATTCTTTTCCATATTAATTTGGAAACGTAAAGCTAAATTATCAGTTTTAAAGAATGAAAAATTACGTAGTGGACTTAATTACGAGCACGCTTAAAAGCCCACAAGCATCAGCTTAATGAGCGCATGAGACCGTGAAAACAAAAAGTCTTGTTATACAAAAGTGTATATTAAATGACCGCTAATAACATGCCATAATTGAAAAACGGAATTGGACGTGCAAGTGGACAGGACGCATTTGGTCGACTGTTTAGTCCAGTTTTAAGTTATGGGTTTATTTCTGGACTAAATTTTTTGTGCAGCACGTAAATGACAGGTTTATTGATTTAGCGGTGTTGTTTGCGTTGGGCAGCATAACATTATTTGCCTCAAACAATTAATGTATTAAGGCCCATTTACACGGTGCCAGTTTCTTGCCTGTTGTATACAATTAAATTGAAGCAATAAATGAGTTGCATAGTCTAATAAACAACAAATGGTCTTAACAATTATTGCGCGCAATTTATTGCATTCAATTATTGCTCTTGTATGTACAAGAAAATGGCATCGTGTAAATGGGCCTTAATTGTTGCAATCATAAAATTTTTCCACCATTAGGCGCAGGATCTGTTGATCAATATTGGACTGAATCTTCCATGGCTCAGACATAATGATTTTAAGTGTTAAGATTTATTACTGTTTATTAAAACAAAAGAAAACAGAGATTTTAATAATGCTCTTTTTAGGTAACTTTTATTTTATGTTCTTTTATGCTTCACTTCGACGGTATGTTACGTATCTTCGTACGTACGTATGAAAGGGTAATGTTTTTCGTGCGTATGTGTGTAAGTATGTCTATTTCTCAAACTCAATCAAATACACTTTAGAATGAATATGCATAATAATCTAGGACTTATGTCGCCTGCGAAAGTGAAGCATTATCGCTTTAGCTGTTACCGATACAGCAAGGGAAATATACATGGACCCTGGGACTGTAGACGAAACTATCCAATATAAGATCGAAGATGTCACGTAGAGCGAACTATAAACAAAACAAAATAGTTTTGTATCATTAAAATGGACTACCGTTGAACAAGGTCTATGATGCTCAATGTCTGCTGATGTTACCGTTACATGCAAACGAGTGATCATACAATACAATCACACATTCATACATCGAACACAGTGGAACTGAATAAGAAAATTAGACACGGTCGCAGTACGAAGGGTTGGTTGGTTGGATGCCGACATTTGGCGCAATGGGGCCGAGCTGTGGTCACACGCAATTTAGTGTTATAACGTTGATCGCTAATTGATTACACGTAAGTGTTACGTCAGGCGTATTATGCGACGGGATATAGTATCGATGCACGTGTGACGAGGGTTATCGGTTTTTTTTCCTAATGGCGATAACATTATGGCCATGATGTGTATGGGAATGCACTAAATGGTCTCCAACTTGATTACAAAGAGAAATAGCATATATTTCTTATGATCTAATTGGTCTTAAAGCGTCTTGTAAATATTTTACTTGCAGAAAATAATTCTTGTTAAAGATATGAGATTAAAATTAGTAGTAGGTATAAAGTAATGTAGGTAGGTAGGCTAAAATATGGAAACATTAGTTATTGTGTTTCCATATTTTAGAGTCATGATGGAAAAGCATAATCACATAATAGCTCAAGAGTGAGTGATATTGATATAATAATCTCGTTAGACGGATGTTTTATAAAATGTAAAATTTTACTTTATTAATGTATTTTGTACGTATTATGTATTGGAAAACACAAATCATCACTTATTAAAGAAGAGGCAATGGAGACGAATAACGGAATGGAATATAATTGCCTATACTCGTGTCCGTTATTCGTCTCCATTAATGTTAATTTTCACAGAGGGCCCACGCGGGATCATTAATTAAATCGATCTATTATAAAAGTGATATCGAGATATAACCGTGAACCCTTAATCGATAATTACAAAACTATATTACGTTCAGGCGGAACTAATCGGGCGGTTGCTACTTGCATATAACAATGTCGGCAGTCAATAGCGCTCAGCGGGTCGCCACGCCGACAACTGGGGTCATCACACACAATACCGTGACGTTTACCGACGTGTCGAAAGCGTGCATTCAAGAGCGTCACCGAAAAAAATATCGATTTCCGTAAATAAGTGAGTGTGGCGCATTTATAATAATGATGAATGGAGTCGTACGTCGTGCGCGGACCGATATTGTGTGTCGAATCGTACGACCGCTCTATCGTGACGCCACTGCGATATTCATCGATCGCTAATTGAAAAGGAATTATTGTCTCGCGTTCTGCCATAAATCTAACGTAAACCGGGGCGTAATCGATGTCTCGTCGCGGTCTCGATTTAAGATCTGTGTACGGTCATAAATTACATTTTTCCATTCAGTCCTTCGCTAAAAGTCTTTGGTTAAACAAATTCCGAATTCCTTGGCACTATAATTTATGTTGACGTCTCCGAAGGTTCTATTGCAATTTTAAGAATTATTTCACCGTTTGCATCACTGGAACCTTTTGCTTTTAACGGGGAGGATATCCAGGAAAGAGGCGAAACGAACGCTAGAAAGATGAAGAGAAACAACTGTCAAGACAAAATAGTTGCTGAAATAGAATAATCACTTATGTTCGTTACAATGAAATTTTAGGTACTCACAAAGCGATTTGTATACCAGCGCGCGATGTGTACACAAACTGAAATGTTTCTAACGAGAATATTCATAAACGGCGGCGCGCAATCAGCGGCCGGGCAATTTGCGAGTGATTGTCCGTAGCGAGACGCGGTCTGCGCAAATTGGAAGAGAACTCACGCTCGAAATCGAACTATTTGGAGCGCGGAAGAGCCGTATCCTGCTTAATATTTACAGATTTGTGTGTAATTTATACACGCGAATCCTACTCTCACATTGCTTCTTTCGAGAGATATTAATGTTGATTATCATAACGGTCCTTCCTAACATTATAAAAAAAGGCAGATGGCTTCCCCGTTATTACTTTTCAAATTCATTCCTACAAAATCGTAGTAATTTGGCGTCTAAAGCAATTTGCCGTCATACAAAATAATTCCTTCACCGGAGAATATTAGATGAAAGGAAAATTGCAGTCGCAAAAAGCTTGAACAACGATACGGATTGCGTTCGCTTTCTTATGCCATCCGAGGCTGCACATCGCGCGGGAAAATTCATGTCTGTTCCCATCCGAATGAACATTGAAAGAGGATAAAGCGTACGAATATATTTCGTAGTAATGGAGAGAATTTCGCATCAATTTTCTAAATAAAGGCGCACGGGAGCCAGCGGACGGAACAAAGCGCGGTCGCTCACGACATAGATTGAGCTGAATTATCGCTTTACCGCAGAACGCAATCTGCACCGTGCGCGGTACGTGTTGGACGTATCGCAGCGGTATCACCGCGCCGCCCTTACCGCCTAGCGCACTCAACCTCCGCGAGATAGCGCGCGTGAATTATGCTAAATCTGGCCCATCTCTCACACCGTTTATCAATTGGCCGCGCATCTGCATCCCTGGTGTGCGCCACCTAAATCCACCGGTGTTTATCGCTCATTCCCATTTCACATTATTCTCGATTAACCATTGAGTATCGCAGAAAGCAAAGATACTACAGTTTAATGGTAGCGATGCCAATTTCCCTGAAAAAGTTGTGGCATTTTTAAAATATTTGTACCAGTGACAAATTATGACACAATATTGTGTGTATTTACTAGCTGTGCCCGCGACTTCGTCCGCGTGAAATTTAAAATAAATAAAATTTCTAAAATAAAAGCAGCCAATGTTTCTCCTTATTACATCTGCTGTTTACCACTGAAAGTCCTGTCAAAATCGGTCCCGCCGTTTTTACCTACGAGTTCGTACACGTAGTTTCGGTACAGTTATGAGCATGGGTTAGGAGGATATGTAACTCATGTTCATAACTGTACAGAAGACCACCTTCAAGCCGCCAACGCATCAAACTTTGTTCAGAAAACCCATGGACGGCGTTGATCAATTACTATTACTTAAATAGCTTGCAAATGACAAGTGCGGAAATTGGGCCCCACTCTCTTAAGTGGATATTGCAACTGCAAACCCAATGGTATCGTGATTGTCTATGTGCGGCAGTTATCACTTAACATCACATTAAAAGAAATAATAAAAAAACTTCAAACAGTACGTATACGCATAATCCCCTTTCAATCAACCTGATGTAAGATGTGTAGACAAAAATTAGGCGGTCAACGACATTTGCCCGCGATAAAAGCGTCCGCTCGCAAACTACCGCCAAATTGGGCGAAAGTACGAAGTTATTCTTCTTTCATATCACAAATTACCGTAATATCTGTTACGAATAATGAGACGGGCATCAAACGGTGGCCCATTGTGATTTGCATGTCACAGGTTTCGTTTCGTGCGTGCGTGCCCGTACGCATTACGCCGTAACGCCATTCCGCCTGTCAACTGGTTTCATAAAAACGAAATTATAGTGCAATCAAGCACCTAAACACAATCTGTTACGGCATCTCTTAAGAAAACGGAAGCGTCGAGGTGCCTATCGCGCAGTGCAGGAAATAATAAGTTGGAATCTTGACTTATCATAATTTGAATTGAACAAGCGATTACTACATTGATTACGGGTGACGGATTTATATGCTTGTACGTATATAAATAGAATAATTTCATTTAAAATGAATGAATGAATGAATATTTTATTTAGTTTCAACAACAAACACAGTTATGTTAACAATTAAAAGAATATATATCTAAGACATGAAACCAAATAGGTATGTACTCGGTACGATTTCCCGATTTTCAGTACATACCAAAAATTTTAATTATAAATAACAAACTAGACTAAGATTAACACAAAATGTGTGAAAGGTTTGTTTTAATGTTTCTTCGGTTCGTAAATATTATTTGTCTTTATTTCAACCAAAAAAGTGGCCAGTGCGTGACTGTATAATAATATAATAACACTACACGACATGCAGTAACAACGAATTCTTAGGTTTTAAACGTGCTATACAAAACCTGGTCACTCCTGCTTTGACATCCACTATTTCAATAAAACCCAGTTAACACTTTCTAATGAAATGATTTTGCCAATTTGCGTTAAAATATAAGCTTCTGTCTTTACCGACTTCTAACGTATATGCGTCACCTCTTCCATGTATACAGAATAATTTAGAACTCCTGTTGGCTACTGAACTCCTAATTTCAAAAAAGGTAGAATTAGATATTTGGACAGTGTCAAAGTCAATATCAGTATTTCCTATCTACAACTTAGTCGAGCTCTTATGAACGCTGAAAACTACCACCACGTCATGCACGAATGCCCAACGTGGAGTCAAAACTCGATCATCAGATCACGCGGTCAGCCCTCGCACATCGACCGACTAGTTGCAGCCATCGTCGAGCGCATTTGTTACCGTAACAACATTAAGCTGAGACCTCAGCTCGCCGCAAACAGAGCCCAGTTGACAGCGGCCATCTACTGTTCCAGTAGCGTGTCTAACGCGACACCTGCGCCCTCGCCTCTAATGGACTCTAATGGGCCCAGGCTCTGTCTTACATTAATACCGTGACGGATTCGAGTTATTCTCGTCCTTACAAGTCAACCGCGTTATTACCCGCTCAAATCATCGGCTAACTCACTTAATGCGCGTGCATCAGAAGTTTGAGTATTTCCAACCGGGTGACCCGACTGCAATTGCTTAGTTTGAAACGGTGTCCAGATTTCCTTTGAACAAGGGCAGGTTATTCGTTTTTATTAGCAGAGTTGGACATTTATTGTATGCGTCTATCAGCGGCGAACCTGACACCATTAAGTGATCCATTTGCTCAGTTGCAAATCCTGTGTAATAAACAAAACCTCTTTTTATTTACTGTGTAAATTTTCCAAGGAATTTCATACCAAGGTGCTATATCTTAAATAATAAATTGACATTTGATTTACATTTTTTAATAAATAACATATAAAAAAACGTTACTAGTGACTTATTCTGCAACTTGTCGATTATGTTATTTTAAGGAAACAAAAGAATGGAAAGATCGTTAAAACGAATTACACAAGTGGTTAAAAGCACCTTTTTAATGACGTTTATCTTTTTCTTGTATTAATATTAATTTATTTGCTCGGTCTGAAAAGTTGCGTCAATATGTCTCACAATGAAAGTTATGGTTTAAAAAAATGAACAACCATTAGTTTACCTTTTTGATATACGTTAATAAGATATTCACTTGTAAGAGGACATTATGAATTTTTATAGATACAGTGAAGTAGAAAAGAAATAAACAAAATTTTGTATTTGAATAATTTTGCGAATGAACATTAAAATAAAAAATAAAAATATTTAATAACATTTGCTAACAAGTTACATAATAAGGCCTTATTCGACTATACTACACATTATTAAATAAGTCTATTTTTTATTTTATTTATTACGAGTTTATTTTAACCTTAATTTCCTGCCGTTTAAAAACTTTGCAACTTTTATGGTCCCGGGATGTGAAACGTTAGACGTCCGAATGTCACATAATTAACCCGGGCTACAGTTTAAATTTTTAAAATGATACACTATATGTCCGCTCTTGTAGGAAGTGTTCCAAACATAAGGAATTAAATTTTTATATAAACTCAATAAATTCATGTTAATAGTTTTGTTAAATAATGTAAAATGTGAATCTAAACGATATAAAATACCGCGTGATATTTTATGTACCTATATATGTATATTAAGATAGTAACCTTATATCGTACAGTGGGCAGATACATAAGATTCATTAAGATCATGAGAATCTTACACCTACAAAAAAATGAAATTCATCGGCATTAGGATTCAATCTCATGTTATAAAAGTATCCTTTATCCGTTCTAATGTGGGCACATTTGAATAGGAACTTTTACTTGTCATGCATCTATAAGCTTTTTCAATAATTGAAAAATTGTTGGTAACAATATTTGATGAAAGTGGGCTGTTTTTAAATAATAAAAATCAAAAGTTATTGATAGATTCTTCTATAAAAACTTTAATGTTGTTAAACGGGTAATTATTTCACTATTATCATTTAAAAACTTCGATTTCAATAGTACACTTTAAGAGTATGTCACCGAAATAGCCGATTACAGATGATTAAAAAAGTTTCGCCTATATTACTGTGCATTTCTTTGAAAAGATCTCTCGCGAAAATTACCCATTACACTAACGCCGAGCAACATCTAAAAAACCTCCGCACGAGAGGATAAACGAGGAGGGAGCCTCAGCTCATTTAAAAACGTAATCTGCCGGCGTCAAAGAGCGGCGAGATCATCGAACAGTGCATATCTAACTACAGCTTCATACGGCGCGTTATCATCGCCGTATAATGAGTTATGGGACGATTCAGATGCTCGTTTTGTGCCCGTCACGAGGTATCGGAGAAGGGCGCCATCCATCATCCGACGCCACTAATTGCCGGCTACCTTGCTTCGGCTCCCTTATCCTTTTAATTCGTCCTCCGTCGACCTATATGACGCCGAGGTTAGCTGTTACATATAATTGCCTCAGATACAGCCTCGATTGCCCCGCCAGGAACCGAACAAAAAGCGCGGTGCATTTGTTGTCTGCGTAATATAAATATCGCAATCTAATCTCAAGGTGATCTTAACCGCGTAGACGGAAAATTACATTGTGTTACACTGTTTGCGACTAATGTCATACATTTATTTATAGAAATTTCTTAAAGTAGGTTCATAGAGATTTAAGGAATCGTGTTGGTTCGCAATCGAAGAAGTTGACATATGTCACGTTGAGACGGTGTACTTATATCAAGTTTTCGATGGCGCAATTCTCTTTAAAATTTCCGTCGTTTTGAAATTAGTTAATGTCCTGAGGTGAAAAATGTACGTCCGCACATAAGGTTCGTAGCGGTCCGTTGAGAAGCAACAGTGATAATGCAGTTCGAAAATGGTGTACCACCGAATAGTACATTCGGTGGTACACCATTTTCGCACAATAGCACATTCAATAGCCATCACTAGCATTCGACTAATCTCGAAATCGGATTGCCGTAGGTGGATAGTCACGAACATCGCCCGTTGGCAAATAAAAATAAGCCGGGGACAGAGCGCTCCATCAAAAGGGGTAGCTCGATTAAGTGTTAGTTCCAGTTTTATTTGCTGCGGGGGGACGGGTTAGGGCCCGGGGGGACGTGTGAGCGCGGCGCCGCATTAATCATTAACGCAGCCTGCCTAATGACACCACCGAAATGGGATGGCCAGTGATGTAACCGCTGATTATCGATGAACCCATGTAAAGTTGTCTAATCGCGCGATTATCGTACAGACATTGAATGCTTTTTAGAATACTGAATATTCCTTACACCGTCTCTATACAAAACACTGATTGATTGGTTGATTATTTCATCGATTAAAAACTACGCAAAAATACTTGAGCTGTGCTATAGAATTTTATAACCATAAAAATTTTATAAAATTTACAGATAATAATTAATAACAACAAGTGTGAAGCGTGAGCCATGATTCTGCCACGAATGGGCAGGATCATCCGGGGAAATACCGCAATCTCACAGAAGACCAGCGTGAAGTGAGAATTATATAATCAAGAGTTATATCACCAGGGCCAACTGTTTTAAATGTTGGAATGTACCTACAAGAACAACTTAATATCAGGTGAACCGATTTGCCACTTTCCAATTAGAAAGACACCACTTCCCATTCGACACAAATTGTATAAATTCATGTGGCTCTTGCGTTAATTGTTCGTTAAGATACTATTTTCGGTGATAAAAGATAGTAAGGTGGATAAGTAAAAATAGACAGATTAAACAAAAATTTTAACAACACCAAATTCACAATTGGATTTAAAATACAGGGTTTTTTATCCAGTAGGACGTCTCAGACCCTCATAACTTGCTCGAACTCATTATAAATAGCTAGCAGAAAGTGGCAAAGAGCTGCGGTGTTTGACTTGTCTTTTGACATATCGACATATTTTCAACACCTTGGTGTTAATCACATATAAACACACATACATAAATTTCTACATCTCATTTCTATATGCTTTTCAAAAAATACAGTTCAATTTTGTTTACTTGTGTATACCAGGTATTGTTTACGCACAATATGTTATCTGGGTTTATCAACACTTATAGGTACACAGTACCTACTCTTTATTTTAAAGCACTAAACGGATTTAGTACATTATAAACTTAAATGTGTTGACAAATAACCATACCATTTTATGAAAAATTTATTTGATTATTATGTGGCCTTTTTCATTATATTTCATAAAAGTAAAAAGTATTTTATTCACATACAATATCGATATACTAGAATGCTATTGTTCCAACACTACAGCAGATATTAGATGTCGCTATTAACTCCGCAAAACGTAATTAATTGAATAAGTTTATGATTGATATAACCAGTTTGCGGGGCGCTTAATTCACTTTCCCAATTTCTAAGGCCCAAGACGCTTTTATAAAGTTACATCCTTTAAGGAAATTGATTGGTTCTATTGCTACGTAACAGATTTCGCAATGATTCAATTACAATTAGCAACGCTCACTATTGCATTCAAGGTAGCGTAAATAACAACTTAAATTAAAAGCAATTTGTAAGTTTATGTTATAACATATGCCAAATGATCTTTTGTTATTTTAATTTCTAATTGCGTAAGTCGTCTCTACTTTTTACCATTCTCATACCGGAGCGTGACTAATGCAGTAAATTGGAAATTTCCAAATGGTATTTCTCGACTTACATAGATACAAAGATTGAGCAAATTTATATAGTATGTAAATTCGTTCAGCTTACGAGTACATTACCAATGTTACACTTTTTTTCGACCTCGCGTTGTATATGTTGCTGATTAGCAGAGAATTATTAAAAAAGTTTGGACTAAAAGGGACATTTTTCTACGATATTATTCGGTATCTGACAAGACTATGAGTAGGTTTTACCTAAGTTCCTTAAGTACCCCAATATATTTACTAAAAAACTCTAAAATGGAAAAAGTAACCTATTCTATGAGATAACAAGAAAGTACGTGAAAATACTTTACTCGCAATATTTTTTTTAAATATACTGGTACAATATATTCTCGCAAAATAGATTCGATAATTTATAAATAGTGGTGGGTGCGATATAAATAAGATCTCAATTTTTAATGACCTAACCTTACCTAACTTTACATGTTTACATGGTCGATATCATAGTCAAAACTCCTCGTGTTTTTTGTGTGGACTGTAGAGATGAGGAATAGTATCTCAATGTAGGTATATAGAATGCCCATAAATTGAAGTACACTAAAGCGTTATTTTAACATAAGTTCTATATTTTAAAGAATGTACAAGACAAAAGTTATTGGAACAGAACAAAAACAACTCAACTGACTAGCAAAACATACACATATTTTTAACATTTATTAACAACCTAGCGTACCTAAGTAGATGTTTTAATATCAACGAAACAAACTGGTAATTTACTCTTGGCAATATCAATTTAAAAAAATTACCGGTGATTATTTACCAATTTTATTATGGCGGCATAATGGATAGGTAAGGAACCCTCGGCGTACGAATACAAATTTTCCCATATCTCTTTATCTGGGCCTTAATTTTTAAACACCTAATAGGAACTAGATCTCAGTAGCTGATATAAATTTCAACTTGCTAGGTCAACCCATTCCTGAGGTAAACGGTGTTGGCACACGGATAGACAGGTTCCTTCTTTTGTCTTTTAAGGTACGGAACCCTAAAACACTGTCGAATTGATAATTTTGTTACCATAATCGAACATTTTAAATCTGCAAAAACTTGAAACAAAATCTTGAACTTAACATGAACATGCATGCTGTTTATGGAGAAATATCTAAAGGTTTTGCGAAAGTATTTACTGCACGAAAATGGCAATTTTTCAAATTTGTATAAATTCTACTGTCGATTTCCACCACGTTAGCCTTTTCAAAGAGAGATCTATATCTCTAATGACAAATGGTATGAATAAATAAACTAAATAATCTCTGAATTTGATAAGAAATGAATTAGGTACTTATGTACTTTAACTTTCTTTTGTTTTGAAGTCAGCGGTCAATTATCCATAAATCAATATCCATAGACACCAAAAATCTTGGCAAAATGAAATTTAATATTTTTTACCGCCAAATACATAAAAAATAGAATCCTATAACCGATAGAATGTTTTTTACTACTCACCCAACATTTAAAATGTCACGAAAAAAGTATGAAATACAATATAGAATGAGATTTTTGAAATAATATGAGTAAATTAATTATAACAAACTAAATTATATCTAATTTACTTCGGCATAATCAACATTATCATATTCCAATGTAAATACTTTTGAATTATTTATTACCTAAAATTTACTTTATTTATTACCTACATATATAAACAATTTAGATCTAGAAATTTAAATATTAACTACACGCTACGAATGGGAGTACAGAGTAGATGTTCATTTAACACGGTTGCTGATCGAATACACTTGATGGAGTGGCATGAAAAAGGCGTCGTAAAAACTGGGGGTGGATAGACGAGGGGGGAGGCGGCGACGCAATTTGTAATATTTCACGTTCCAGTAGACGCTTATTAACTAGGCGTGCAAAAAATCGACGCCGCAGTTGCGCGCAACAGTATCCCTACGGAACTCGAAATATTTTTCATGAGCACTTCAAAAATCTCGTGGAAAAATATAAATGGGCTACGTATAAATTGGGACAAATAGTCAAAATAATACGTTTTTACTACGTACAAGAATATGGAATTTTAGAATATCCAAAATTTACATTTTCAATAATACTTTGTTATTAAAATGATTCATGGATATAACTAATATAACCTACTTATAATCACTTGCAAAAACAATTTATGTACTATAATGCATTCATATATTATGTTGTACACAAAATTAAATTATATTCAAAAAATAAAAACATCAATTACTCAATTGAATTAATCTTCTATATAATTTATGAAGTATGTGAATAGTTATCAAAAAAGCCATTAAAGTTTTTAGTCATTTCGTTCATTCTAAAATGAACAAATTCAATAAACTTACCCTCTAAACTTCTCCCGTGACAAATCGATTCTCGTTAACGTTAATGCTGTTTAAAAAACAAGGTACAACGTTAACAATAAACAATTTTTTTAGATTTTCCTTTGAAACTTTATTCGTCCAACGATATACATTATACAATGTAAATTAAACAAAAGTGAGCGAATTGCATACACTTAACCCAAGTTTTTTCATAAACAAAACGTCAATTTATATTGTCTCATACGTAAAGAACATTCGTTTCAAATCATCGGCAAAGATAAGGAGCTTTCGAAATCATGGCTTCATTCCTGCCCACGTTAAAGAAACTCACTTAATCGTACACAACCCATATATCTCTGTACGAATAATTACTTTACGTAAACATTTTCGTTGAGTTATCGCCCACTGATCGATGACACTTATTGCATTATCCATGACATTCGCTCTTGAAGAAAAACAACGTGTTAACAAACCTACTTAATATAAAATTATTAATCAGAGATTCAAAAGGTTTTTAAAGTAAAGAAAAAAAAGTGTGTGTGTACTTATATACACGCGTTAAAAGCTATACTTCTTTGGCGTAACAAGATAAAAATGTTTTCAAAAATTTTATCCTTCGCCTTATTACTTAAGTAGAAAAAACGACACCATCAATAGAAAAAAGGTATTTAATACATTGAAAGTTTTATTATAACGCATTATCTAGTTAAATAAAGTTTATTTAAATATCACAAAATAAATATCGTGAATACAGTTATCAGTTCTCACGCAAACACACGTACATGGCTAGCTAACTTCAGGGTGTCGGTTTTTCGTGACGGTGTGCGCGCGCATCGTAAAAACTTTTACTCCCATCACTTTTCCCTAACGCGCCAAAAAAAGTACAACATAAAAAAAAAACATTTTTTGCAATTTTATTCCAATCATAAATACTGGAAAATGTAAGTCAATAGTAAGAAAGGACTTTTACTCAGTCAAGAATTTACATTTGGCAGAAAATGTGCGGCACTTCTGGCGAATACATACAGTAGCAATATCCAGTCAGAGGCTACGCTATAACAGGACGGGAATAAGGGAACGGAATTAGCTATTTGACAACTATGTATTAACCTAAGTAAGGATTTTAGGTATCGGGAAATATTTTTGGTTATTCAAGAAGTTTGAATTTAAATATTAATAAGTATATGAAAAGTTGGAAAGTCTATACATAGCAGTCATAATACTTATGTTTTTAATAGAGTTGACATTCTTTAACGTTCCTAATCCCTTATTTTTTATATGTTAATGATTGTAGATTAAAAAAGAATAAAAATTAAGTGACACGTAAAAAGCAAACATATTTAAAAGAAATTAAAAGATCAAAATATGATTAGGCAATAAAAAATTTTAACATTCAATTTTCAGCATCTCTACGCCGGCCCTGCTCTCATAACTTTTATGGAGAGGTCATTAATGGTTCCCAGGGAGAACCCGCGTCGGGGTAGGTGACACTTGGCCGCCGAGCGCCGCTGTTCTGACCGATGTCCGTTCATTCGGCAAACTGTGGAAGCCGTTAAAATGGCAGTTGCATGCTATTATGTTTTATAAAAAGTTTATCTATACATAGTTTTTTTTTAATCTCCCTTAATTTTTCTTACAAATTTACATGAGTATACATAAAAACTGTTTTTGATTTTCTTTTATCTCCTTAAATAAAGAAATGTTAATTTTGTTATTAAGTAAATGTTGTTATTCTTGTTGTATGATCATAATTATGTACAGTATTCTGTTGCAGCTAATAGTATAGAATATTTTCATTTGGAACGGTTATCTATGGTGAATACAATATAAATGAGGATAATAAGGTGAAGAAAGAATAGGCATTTATGGAAGCAACGCCCTTCTCATATCAACCAAACCGTTTAAACTATACATACAGGCATAACACTTACTTCGTTTTGACAAAGTTCTACTTATAAAAGGGCACCAAATTGAAACTATCCCCAATAACAAAAGCGTTAAGGTTCAATTTTGGTTTTAAGCCTGCCAGGTGGAAGATTACATCGCATCCAAGTACTTAGGGCGGGCCGCCCAAACGTTTAACAAACGTTTAACGAAAGCCCGGAGGTGGCTCAGAGGACACACCCATGAGGGCGAGCCGTCCTAAGCCGTCTTGAAATTTACCTACAAAAATCAGAACTCGGCTAATTTATTTCTCATTGTCCAAACTTTTTATACAACAGATTCAGACACAGAGCGTAATGTACGAATATATGATTTTCTTCTTATTGATGCAGTAATGAATTTTTCAGCCACCTTAAATTCGTTTTTCCTAATTTTAACCAACCGGTTGCATAAATGACACATAGATCTAAGGATCAAATGTTGCTCTCGCGTATTTTTGCATTGCCTGCGTTACTAAAATTGAAACAAATGTCTCTATTATAATTTTTCACATTTATATTATTGTTTAACGCCATGATAACTTAGTATCAAGGCGCTCGCTTTAAATTCAGTATAAGTACTCGACCAATCAAAGAGTTCAAATTGCAATAAAATTGTTAATTTCATTTAAATTAATTGTGCTGACTTATCAGCGGAGAAGAAAAACATCTTGAGGAATTTTCAAAATAATAAAAGAAATATTTCGAATTTTTTCAGTGGGGTAGCGTGGTGGAGCACTATGTCGTTATATCCTCTGTACCGTTGCCCGGTAGTGGGACATGTGTAGTGTACTTTACTTTTACAATATTATTGTTTGCAACGTACTACATAAACGGCGACAAAGTCTTTTATATTGACCAAGAATATTGGAATGAATAACGAAAACTTTTGATATGGTAATCCGTATAATTTCCTCTTTTTCACTGGTTTGAAAATCTCCACACCTCTTTGGATGAACATTTCTGTCAGAAACTTAATAAATGAACATACACCACAGATCTGAATACTAAATAGCGAAAAATATCTTTTTTAAATCTCTAAATAGGTAGATAGATTTTAAAATTTTAATAAACCTATTACAATAGGTATTTAGCATTGACACTATGCTTTAATTCATCCTTTATTTCGATAATGAACTGTTTCTAAAAATACAATGGATATATTTTATACAAATATAGAAATTGATCAATTCTAGACAAATTTATTATTATTCTGATGATGCAATAATCTAATTTTAATACTTAAAAGTGTCAACATTAACCCACGCTCGCTCTTCTACGTTTCCATGTTCAGAATACGAAATCAAAACGGGAAGCGAGTGAAAAGGCGGCCATATTGCTTTTAGCACCCTTTAATGGAAAGTATTTGAGAATGAAATAAAGCGGGCTGATTAAAGTGTAAATGAAGTAAATTGATATTTTAGGGAGTGTTATGTTGTATCCGAAGCTTTAAAGGATGACTCTAGCTTGAATATTTATAGGGTAGAAATTATTAATTTAAATGCTAAATTTTGTATCAATATTACTTCAAAAAGAAACCTTATTAAACTAACATCACCATCTTCCAGGATAATTTTTTTAATATAAATGAGAAAATGGTATGGTCACTAAAACAATTGGCCATGGATGCCATATTTCTCTTAAATTCATATAAGTTTATAAAATTTTTTCGTGTCGACTTTATTATTACTTTCGGAAGCTCTTTTAACGTTTCATTTTTTATCAATAAATTTAAGTGTAATTAAACATTTCTGAAACGTTTTTCAAGCTTGACCATGCTCGAAGTTTACTGTACTTACGGTTTGGGTTGAAGTGTTTCAAGGCAATTTTTTGTATTATTTAGCTCTTTTTGCTTAAGACTGTCAAAGCAAAGCAGTGAGTTCGTGTTACAAATCCTTAATTAGAAGCGCACAGCTCAGTTTATGCCGGCGTTTAAATTCGTTAGCGGCGGGCAATGTTGTTTCTATACAAACGCTTGTGCACAGATTAAATGTGGATGCAGACAGTTCACGTCAGAATAGTAAAAGCTTATCGAAGTAGTGAAAAGAAACAAAATGTTTGTTGGGCGTAGAAGATAAATACATAATACAGGGAAATTCAACATTGAAAAACGACACTTAATAAACTAAAATAATAAACCCAATACTTATTAACTTCTTACACTTCTTAGTTATACTTGTTGGACGCAACAAAATAAAAATAAATATGAAATTATTATTAGCCAACCCAACCAATTAGTTTTTAACATATTAGCGACGTTTGAACCATTATTAAAGGCAGATCATATTTTTAATCGACACAATGAAGTATGTGCTACTTTCATGTCGCTGTGCGCCTGTAATAAAATTGACTAATAATTTTTCCTTAACGCATCAAAAGAAATAACTACATAAACTTAGTTTCATGCAATATACCATATTCATAAATGAGGACAAACTTACTTAATTTTTTACGTTTAAATACCTACAGACCAGAAAACAAAAAAAGGGATGAATAGACCCGACACAAAAATTGACATAGATGTGTTGTACCGTCGAAATGATGTAATATCATTAATACAAATAAAAAGTAACATATAATAAACATATCTCCGACTCATCGTCCATGAGATCAGATCCAATTTCAAACAGCTAAAGGAAGATTTAGTAGCGTTGGTGATTCTACATAACTTCATGATCATTGGCTCCACCATCAATTACGTATGTGAGTTGCGTAGCCTGCTAAGTGGATCTCCATTTTAACTCCTGAAACAAGCCGGTTGAGGCTTTCAGCCGGATCTCGGCATTTGCATGATTGGCATTACGCTGATTATGCCCCCACCCCTACCCAATTTATCATCTCTGCCTACTTCGGGACGCTATATAAACGCGTGCAAATTAGCGTTTATACGTAAAAGGATTTATTGCGTCTGTAGTATTTAAGCGAACATACGTGTTTTAAATGACTTTTTACGTTTGTAAAACATGCATAACCTTATACTTCATTTCTTTTCACCAATATACATACATTATTCAGTAGACGAATGAAACGATGATAGGTGTTGATAGGTGCGTTGCGTTTAATAAATGGTAACTACCTATATTTATAAGGCAATATTCAGACGAATGCATTATCTCAGTACTATGTATTTTCAACAAAAAATAACGTTATAAAAACTGATCGAAAAAATATATTATTCATTAAAATAAATATTACGGTTAGTCATTCGACTGTTTAAAAACAAACATTTATTTATTGCATTTTAATATTCTTGCTATATACATTAAGAATCCACCTCCCCCTGCCTTCCACAAAGCGATCCACAAACGAAAAGTGCTCTAGAAAGCGTTTATGTACTCAAAGCATATGCAAATAGATGTTTTAAAATTTTAGGGAGCGAATGCCACTTTAGTCCCCGAAGCACTTGCGAATATCAAAATGTAAATTTACCCTTTTATGTTTTCAAATCTTGTAAATGAAAGCTTAAATTCTATTGACATTAGTCTGAAATATTGGCACGATGGGTTCTAACAGCAGTGAACAAAAATACTTTACGATAGTCAACCGTTTAACGAAAAAAAAATCAAAATGTATAGTTATAAGTTCTTAAATATTAAGTATGTTATTTTGTTGTACCGGCTAATCTTATAAAAATCCCCAATAACAACAAAATAGGCAAAAACAAATTAGCTTTTAAGACTGTTCAAGTTCAGTGCATTATTGTGCTATATCCGTATCAAATACCGAATGGTGGCGATCAAGGTGCATAAAATTAAGGAAATGTCTGTTTTTATATACAGCGACAGCTAAATTATTCGTAGAGCCGGGAATAACCTTCCTATGATTAGGGATATGTAATAATAAACTGTGTCTGTGATTTTTATTATTTTTATATGAAAAATTGCGAAGCTTCACCTGACGATTACCAATGTTCATGGACAGCTACAACAGATGATATTGCGTGGCTCTGCCTCTACTAAAGACGTTACAAATATCTCAATATAACGCCGACCTCGCCGAGGAATAGAAATGGGTTTCATACGAGTATAATCGAGCTCGTGAATCGATCTATTGTGTAATAAGGTGTTAAGCGAGATCATGATTTGGTCGATCTCCGTTTACGAGGTAAGCTGAGAACTAGGAAGACCGAGACGGTCGGATGGCCGCGTCGACGGCGCGCGACGGCGGCTCTCACAGGATTGGATTACCCGCGCCCGGCTGTGCCAACTATCTCTAATAGTGAATAGTTATAGGCCTGTGAGAACCGCTCGTGAATTCACCACTTGCGGTATTCCTGTAATGGCTTCAGTTTCTCTGACTGCTTTAGAGCGGCTTTCTGTAATACTGGTCTAGTTAGTCTGTATATTTCTTATGTGAAACTAATGATTATCATTCTAATAAAAGCATCATAGGACCATTGTGAATGCAATGATGGATTTCGACATCTACAGACAACTAATCTTTGGGCGTTTCTACTATAACCTTAAGACTGCATAACTTGTACTTAATAGATATTTTCGTCTTATATTCATTGATCAATAACTTTGTGTGTTCGAAGCAAAGCCTTATTTACGCGGCAGTTTAAACGTTATTGATGTCTCTAGTTGTTCGACAACAGTGCCCTGATTTATGAATGAATGAATCATTATTTTATTAACTTTCAACAAATAGAATAGTTATGTTAAAAATTGAAAGAAAATATAACGAAAGGCGTGAAGCTAAATATGTATGTATTCAGCACTATTTGCCGATTTTCAGTACATACCAAAAATTTAAATTATAATTAACATACAAGAACAAGGATCAATACAAAATTGGTTACATTCATTCAAAAACAATGACGACGAATGAAGTAACTAATAAAAAAGTTACATCTATAAGTATGAACCACTGAACAGAATAAAAAGAACAGAATTACCAGGTCCGAACATTAACGCACAAAAAGGAGAAACAAAATCCATAACAATAAAATATAGCTATATAAAAACACTAAAGTTGCATATTATATTCTTATACATAAACTATGAACACTGTAAATAAGGAGGGTGTTTTTGAATTTAATTTTAAAAATATTGACTGTTGTGCATTTTTTTACTCGAGGTGGTATATTATTCCAACACTTTATGGGAGCGTTAATGAAAGCTATCACGAAATAAGGATACCCTATGTACAGCAATATGTTACAGCAATAAAAACTAATATATTTCAATGAATATATTTAATGTGGCCTATAATACATTACAAATAAATGACAAACAACAAGCATTCAAAGAAGAATGATATGCGTATCCATTTCTTAAAATCTGAAAAGCATTTAATCATTTTACGATCTATTTAAATTCGATATAATCTCGAAAAAATTACTGTACTAAATCAAATTGGAGGAAACACGTTTCGTGATATGTTTGCCTATCGGTTTCGACTGGAACGCAACTTGTTGTCTTTTCTCGTTTCTTTTGAACGTACGTCAAAGCAATGAGTCGAGAGCACCGATGGCTCCTGCTCACTTCCATATCAGCAGTCAGCAGATATCATGTTTACATACGCTGTTAAACATTAATAAACAAGCGAATGCATTTAGCTAACCGCAAGCTATGATTGAACGGTGGTATGAAGAATAAAAAAAAAATGAATCCTTATTAACGAGAACGTCAAGCCGATGTCGAGTATGGCTGATTTCTTTACTTAAATAAGTCAATCCGTGTTAATGTATTATACAGTGCCCGGGCATTACAATAATTTATTACAAAACAGGCTAAAGGTTGCAATGAATATGAAAAATAAATCAACAAAGTGAAAAAATATGCGATTTGACTGCAAAATTTAAATTGAAACTTGTACTCGGAATTGTGCGAAGACAATGCTAAAAAGAAAGAAAACCAAAATTTGTCATCATAATGAAAAATTAACAACATGATGTTTTTTCTTTGAGTAATAATATTATGTTTAATAAACTTAAATTCTTTTTTTTTTTTTCGAAATGACATCCTTTATCTAAATTTACATATTATCTAATAAACCTAGTCCACGCGTCATGGTGCCAAGAACGCTAGCTGCATTTCCTCGCTGAATAGTTATGCTTAACCTTTGAGCGAGAAAAGAACCAGCTCTCTTGTCACCAGCCGCGGCGTTAAGCCTAGCACATAAACTTTTAAAAAAATTTGATGTGCGGGGACCCCACGGACCTAATGTTTCAACAGCAAATGGCACAAATACATAATCTGAACATAAAGACTCATATTTGCGCCAATTACTTACTTCAGCTGCCTCCGATGCCGCCCCGGCCCTGGCCGAAGTACCCCTTAGATGAGAGGCAGCCAAAGTGTCTAAACAAGTGGCGTCCCAAACGAGGGCTTTGCCTCTCTCCCAAGGGATCAATGTTAAACCGTCGGGTCTCTGACCATCGTCGCGTAAAGTGCCACAGGGCTCTAAAATAGATGGAACATTAATGGAAACAAGAGCCCTACGGATGATGTCGTTCAGGGAACCGTGGCGGAAAAAACGGCCAGCACTTTTTTGACAAGAAAGCCCGTGGAGACCAAATTTGTCTACACTGACACCACAAGGGCATTGGTGTGGTTGACAAATCGGTGCCCCCAGGCGGATTCCTACAGCAATGCGTAAGCTTTCATCGTCAAGTAATGTGCCCAAGTTACTTGATGGTAAAGCGTGAAGCCAATAACTCGATTAAACTTAAATTGAACTCATTCTGATTAAAAATATGCACCGCAATTTGCAGCTCAATAGGAAGAGTCCAAATATTGTTTCGTGGAACGTGAGAAACCACATTTAAACGTTTTATCTACAGACAACTAATCTTTGGGCATTTCTACAGTAACCTTAAGACTGCATAGCTTGTACTTAATAGATATTTTCGTCTTATATTCATTAATTAACTTTGTGTGTTCGGAGCAAAAGCCTTATTTACGCGAAAGTTTAATCGTTATTGATGTCTCTAGTTGCTCGACAACAGTGCCCTGATTTATGAATGAATAAATCACTATTTTATTAACTTTCAACAAATAGAATGGTTATGTTAAAAATTGAGAGAAAATACAACGAAAGGCGTGTATTCAGCACCATTTGCCGATTTTCAAATATGCACCGCAATTTGCAGCTCATTAGGAAGAGTCCAAATATTGTTTCGTGGAATGAGAGAAAACAACATTTAAACGTTTTATCATATGTATGAACAAGTGGTTCCATCCAATCGATCACATGCAAGGAAAACGAGTAAGTAGAATTGGAATTAACGAGCGATCTAATTAACATGCTTGCTATATCTATGCCGTGCGCAGTATACTATGTCTTTATAGAACCTATACACGCAGCGTTGTATCAGAGCTGAATTACATTTCCATTCAACAGCGATTTTAATTAATGAAAACAATAATATAATTTTTAATTGAGAGACCAATGCAGAAATAATCAGAACTAAAACAAATCATGCAAGAGGGCAATACCCCACAAATCATCATTAACTTCAACTGCGTCTTTCTCTTTTGACGATAAAAGGCGAATAAATGATCAAAGATTTAAAAAGCAAACAAGAAACAAAGTTTCCATCTAACAGAACAAATTGTACCACGACAATTATCCTAGTTATAACCTTCAGATTCCGAGTCGTATAAATTTATACGACTCGGAATTACCTAGTGACACCTAGGTAAACCTAATGACACAGTGATTTCAGTGAGAGAACATAGTGACTAGCATTTAAAAGTTTCGCTAATTAAACAATGACGAGCATGGTTATTGAAAATCTTGTCAAATCACGCCGTACGTGTATCTTTAAACATCAATGTTATCTATTACCTAAGTAGTCCATGTTTAGAGTACTGACAAAGTTTGCATAAGCGCTCTATGAGGTTATATAAACGCAGTTAATGGCGAAGTAATTACTTCGTTAACTTAAGGCTTTTCTGTAATAGATTATGAACATAACGTTTGCTAGACCGAGGAAGTCCAAAAGGAAGTCCTATTTACGAGGAGAATCAGTATACGTCACGTAAATGAACCGCGATCGTTTTAAAATAAAAAATAAAAACTTATAAAGTTTGACCTTTCGCGTGCCAATTTCACCAAAATGCAAGGGTTTTTAAATACCCATCCTAAGAACATTGAATCCATTGAAATACTCATCCTAAAAACATGAAACAATGGTTTTGTCACAATAGGACATTTTCTGTCAGCTATCTAATGGCGAGGTATCTAAAGGCGAAGAGGTCTAAAGGTGAACTGATTAATAAATTTAAAGTTTAAATTATTTAAAGTTTGTAAATTTTGGTGAACAATACACTTCGATTAATTATCGAGTTAGCATGCCAACATTAATTTCTAGCATCCGCAAAGGTAATAAGGATAACATAGTTAATTCCCGAAGATCCGCTTAATTACACGAGGGATCGAATAATTTGGTTATGTTCATAATTGAAGACATTAGCTTTACATGAAATTATATTAAAGAATTTTATTAACGTGATCAGAATCAAACGCTTTACACCTATTAACAAAATAACTGCATTAAGAAACTTAAGCATTTAAAATTGTAATTTTTTTTAAAAGATTAAACACTTCGCATTATTACAAATTCTATATTATTCATTACAATTTTAAGACTAGCTAGAGCTAGCGGCTCGGTGATTATGAAATCCGTCAGTCGAGACATACTTCTACAATATGAAAAATATAGAAATTATATTGATAAATCAATTTAATCTTAAAGCATATTTTAATCGAGAATATTCTAATCATCAATATATAAAGAAGACTTTATCTCTACTAACATTACCCTGTGTATTCCAGCTATAGAGAAAAGGTCAAAATCAAAATTGATATCCAATTGTAACAACAAATAAGTTAATACACCGACCGAACCAAACCAAGTAGCTTTCCTTCTTCCTTCTTCCAAGAGGAGACCCCTTGCACGTATTTTGGAATACTCAGGGGACGAAGTCACCGCTGGCAAGAGGGCAAGCGTCGTTTGAAACACAAAGTAACAAATTTAGTGAAACATCTTATTTCCTCTACGAACTTCAACAATAGGCAAATATTCTAGTTGAGGAATGCTGTTTTATTTACTAATTAAAACATTCAGTCCTGGTAACCAACGGTATCTATATGTTTTTTAAATTATATGCAAAACTTACATCGTATATATGAAGACATATGAAGGTATAAAAATAAATATACGTAACAGTAAAATTTGCTGGGAATCAGTGACTAATAAAATTTTTTGTGCTTGTCCCGTCACTCAAGATAAAGTTAAAATGTAAATTTCACACATTTATATACAAAATTCTTATTGCTGGGAATTTTTACGTTTCAAACTAGCTTAATTGATAGTTAGACAGACAGACAAAGCTTTTTTGCCTATAAAGATCACTACTAGTTACAATAAAAAAAAGAAACACCCGAAGAAAGGGGAATCAGTGGTCCATTGATTGCTTTTTATATTTTCATTCCTTTCGAATGAGTGGCGTACGAGCGAAAGCATTTTCATTCGGTTTCACATTATAAGGCCGGGGGAGCGTGTATCGTGATATTTAGGTGGGTGTTATGAACACCGCACGCCCCTGTGTGCGTGGAGTTGCGGTCGCCGCGGCTCACTGGGTAAACGGACAGTAATCTCGACTAAACACTGGTCAGCTGCGGACATACTCTTCGGTTACTTGCCGCAGTAGACGCGAAAGTTTCACCGGGTTCGATTTTGTGACGCGCCGCCTTTTTATCGATTTAGACTTTATTACTCCAACGAAGATTTCAACGTCACTAATCTTTTAATGGATTTCGTAATTTCAGCCTACATAATGGTGTCGTAATGAAACGTATGACATATTTATTATGTCGTCTATGGCATTTTTTCAAAAAACAGTATGTAGTAAAATTTGTAGCAAATAGTAAGTACGAAAAGTTTTTCACCGCTGTGGCAATCGAACCCGGTATATACCTAAATGGTAACAAAAACTAATATAGCTGACCAGAGCTCTCGTGTCTTACTAATAAAATGAAATAGCTTCTGATTATCTTCGGTTTGATATCGATATTTGAACGTTACCCGTTCAAGTTTTAATTTTATTGTAACAAAAGAACGCGGATACCTATATTAATATTTATAACGTAGATATGAATTAGAAACATAAAGAAATGCATGATGAATAATAGTTGCGAAATTGGGTACGAATATGGTCAAGGTATCTATATAAGGATATCATTTTGCGTCTTTTGTTAATGATCGCATTACATAATAACGCGACTGTGTTCAGTATTGTTGACCGCCGAGGTATAATCATTACAATTAAATTTCAATTTACAGGACAGTTCTACGTAAAGCTACGTATTAGCAGGCCAATTGTAAATCGATATGATCAAGTTAAACTATTGGTTAATGTATCGGTGACGGGTAAGATGAGATAGCATGCGGCTACCTCAACTCACACACGTCAAAGTTTTACCCTCAGACGGACTGTTGCGTCGAACGGAAAACTGGACCGAATTCGCTCACGTTCGCTACAACTTTTTACACATTTGTATATTTACCTATACATGAAATAGCTAAGCTCATTCTTTATACTTCTTTTAACTTACACAAAAAATTTGAATTATCTTTACAATATTCTTTGGTTGTACGTGTGCCCACGTCTATTGGGTTTTAGTGAACATTTGAGTAACAATATTTCTATGACCTTTTTTTTCATAAGTGATATAGATAGTTTCATAAGAACACGTTTCAACAATGAGATTTCAATGTTTATTTTTCAATATTTTGAAAACAACAAGAATAATTACTCTCAATGAATAACAAAATCCGTGCTCGATATCAGAATAAGAATCGATACATTCGCGTCTCCGTTGACAATTCGTGCTTAGTTCGACTTTACCGTTTAAGTGCTAAGCTTGTCGTCAAATAGCAAAATTCCTCTTAACAAATAAACTCCGGCATTAACCTATTTCATTTATACATATCCCGCTCATTAATTTATGTAATACTTATCTTATCACATGTTTGTTTTAAATCGAACGTTCTCACGTTCGGTAGTGAATAAAACTTCCTTCATTTGATACCTTCATGGATAATAATTATAACCGGTAAACTGTATAGCTTCCACTATAACCCCGCGACGAGCAAAAAATTTCTTGTAATGTATGATTATGCAAGTTCAAAGTCGATGCATATTCATAATTCTCGCTACAGACAATGCATTAGCGATATGTACAGCTTTGTTTTTACGCTTGATATACCCCATCGGTAAACTTAAAGAAATTACTCGCTTTGCTACGTTTACTTATTGTTCGTCTGATGTAACAAGAGCACCATATTACCAGTATCTCATTTCTCCACTACATTTCTACACAACGCACGAAAAGTGTATATAAAACAAAACAAACACTTTATGCATTTATGTTTTATTTTACGATAGCGTTCTCGAACAGCGTCTTTCACTATGATCTGTAATTGTGACCATTTCTTCATGTATTCCTTAACTCTTTTGATTAGCAATGTTATGCAAAAAAGTTTCTGTAATTTGACAGCAACGATTTGCGACAGAAACGTAAACTTTTGCGAATGAAGAAAAATAAAAAAGGGGAAAAATTCTTTAAATCCATCAATACTAGAAGTCGAACGATTTGTTTAATTGTAATCGCGCGCAGCAAAAAATTGACATGACGGCCGGCGCTGGCGGCGCGTTGACATTTGAATTATCCGTTGCCCGTGCGGACGGAGCGACATGGCCGCTCGCAGGCGGCCGAGGCGAGTGAGCGCCTAAAAAGGCAGCTAAAAAGTGAAGCGACGTCCCCAGCTACCCCCGGTGCGGTTGCGGTGTGTCGTGCGTTTTATAGGTTGTGCGCACGCGCAATTTCTTAGTGTACAGTGTCGCGGCGACCGCAGGGCCCGCTCGGCCGATACACGCGCTCGGATTACACGGCGCGGCGCAGTGAAATCGTTTTATTAATAGAACTTTAGGCTTCTGCGTGGAAAGTGGCGACCGATCGCCGCATTAAACGTATCATAGATCTTGCCTTAGATGACGGCGAATAACAATTGACTTGAATGGAAACGTAATGTTGCCATTTCACTGTTGCGCTAAGAGCAATCAAATGGTTGTTCAAAACAATACTTTTGTTTAAAATATATGATTGCAAAATAGGCCCAGGGCGATTCTCAAAAAAAAGTTAATTAACAGCCTATTATATGTCCCACTGCTGAGCAAATGCCTCCCTCCTCTGTATAACCGCTATACAGAGGGCATAGTGCACCGGACTGACGGTTTGCACTATCACGGCTATCACACCGCTACCAGCCTCACGTTAATTCAGTTGACGGCCATCGGGGTCAGGGTCACGGTCCGAACTGAACCTCAATGACCCGTAAATGATATTCTTCCTGTATAAAATTGCGCACTATTGAGCACATGCGCGGTCCTATCCAAATGCAGAAGGCCGTATCATGCACGGGTTCTAGCTTGCTTGTTAGGTGCTGTTATATATATTTAAGGTCTATGGACTGAGAAAAAGAAATCAGTTAAAGAAATATAACCAGTAGAAAAAAATTATAGATTTTGTTAATTTAAGGAAAAATAAGGGACTGTTTCTAATTTCATTTCTCTTTCAAAACACAGAATAACAGTAAAAGCGAACCTGGAGCTTTTCGCCCTTCGATATATATTTAAAATGTTCGTACCTACATCCGTCACATCTAAGACGTTTATTGCGCACCGCCTTCAAGCTACCTATCTTAATACGGCGTCATTAACTTACTTTACATTCTTACGAAAGCTGTAGCTTCCTTTCGGTTTAATTGCACTAGTTTATGTGCGTAACGCGAAATGCGAGCGACCCGCCGTTAATTCTTATGAATAATAAGCGGGCTCACGGGGCGCGCACAGTATAAGTTTTTGCTGGATGAGCAAAAACTTATACTGTGCGCGCCCCGCGATGCGCTTCGCATGAAGCGGTCGCGGCGACCTCGCGAAGCGAAAGGGCGTCTTATGGCTTTTTATTGTGAAGCTTTCCGCGCCATTACTCGGCACGCTGTCTTTTGTGACCGCGTTCTAATTAAACGACAATTTTCCGGTGCACTCGATTAATGTTTTAAACATGTGAATGTATAACTGTTTCTTTAATTGCAGGTTTTATGATAGTGTTATTTTTGTACAAGAGATGGTTACGAGTTAAAAGATCGTTTTAGACGAAGGTACCTTTAAAAAAAAATGAGCGGCAGTTTGTCGTCAAGTTTGCTCCAGAGAAATGGCTGTCTGGATATTTGGATAAAAGCTTTGCATAACATAGTAGTAAATATGATGTTACAATATTGAATGGTTTTCTATTAAACTACAATTTCAAATAGCAATAACAATAAAAATACATAATTATCATCCATTTGTTGTACGTATTAAGTTTCCTTCACTTTCAGCATTTTCAATAAGATATTATTTTATTTTAATAATAAAAATTATACACATTATTAACTTTTCTAATATTTCTGAAAATCATAAAAACACATTAGTAACATGAAAACCTCAAAGAATTCAGTTTTCAACTTATTCATCTAAAAGCATTCTTTGATAACTACGAATTAGTTAAAACTAAACTTTCGCATTGCGAGGCAAAAACTATTAAAGAAAAAAAAACAAATATGGTGGGAGAACATGGCGGCTAATTACAATTAGTCGCCGCGTAAGATGTTATAATTGAAAACGTTTCTCATTCACTCAATTATATTAAATTGAGTGAATGGTGGCTGTTTCCCGCTTCGAAACAATAACTGCAATCAGACAGCAACATCTCGTGAACAATGACAATGCGCGTCTCACGTGGTGACCATGAATCCTAAAGAATCTTTCGCAGTTGCTGAAAGTGTTTTCCGTTTTCTATTATCCATATACGCATGACATAAGCAAACCTGACGAAGTCGATAAAAGTTATTCTAAAAATTCCTATACTATGACTTACATAACTCTCTTTTTGCAATAATTTACTTAGATTAACTATTATCAAAATTTCTAATTCGGTATCAACTCAAAACAAATTCATGAAGGCCAAACTTTAATTAACTTACAACTAGAAATTATGTTTGATCTACTATGCTTTAAATTAATGGTTTTCTAATATATGGAATATTTATAGCAAAATAAATAATAAATAATTTATTTTGCTCAATGATTTTTTAATATCGAGGATAATATTCTCAACATCAATTAACTTTTTCATCAATCAAATTGACGACAAACTAGTCTTCACGTATTTTATGTATTTCTTAGTGCAAAAACCTCCAACTACTACCTCGTTTTGCGGAAATCAACCGTGTATGAATCTTACCTAATATAGTTAATATTGACTATTGTTTCTTATTACTACTGTGTTACATTTTATTCAAAGAGAAATTCGAATAAAATATTTACTTTATCCGTATATGTCGTGTAACAGCGAGGTAAACCAACACTTTTAGCCGACTTCCCACGGGGCTGTTATACTGTTAGGCTAACTGCGCGTAAGCGGTGCACTCATAACACTTAAAAATTAAAAGTTATTGTTGTACGAAATGTATGAGAATGTTTAATTATACAAGTGGGCTAAACGGAACTAGCCTGGCCGCTCTCGAAGAAAACGACCAATACATAAAGCGGCACCAAAACAACGCGTCTAATACGATTATACTTTTACGCTTTAATAATTCCAAATCTGATTATGGGATATAGTTTAATGATATATTCGAACGAAATCGGAGTAGAAGAATCGTCGGGTATTAGCAGTTACTTCGAACGGATTAAGAATCTAAACTCCCTTCCTCTATAGGTTTTCATTACTGAGACGCAAGTTATTTGTTTGAATTTGGAACATATGTCACAAAAAATGACATAGTTATGGACTTTTATATCTGGTTGCAATGGAATAAGTTAAAAAGACATACATACCCAGTTCCCTTGGATATGAGAGAACAGGCGGTTCACCTGACGGTACCTAAGTGATTACCAACTCCCGAACAAAGAGGATACACAGTTACCTCACTCATAAAACGCGCTGCATTTGTTTTACTCCGATCTTCGGTGAGGCTGTCATAGTCTCCCGGAAGAGTCAGTCTATTTCAGCCACACCAGAAACTATAGCACTACTCTCCAGCGTTTTGTTGTTTTACAAAGTTAAATGTTTAACAAAAAGAAAAGCATTATATGTGCTCTCCTTTTATTTCAATATACGTACGTACCCCAATGCGATCAGTCTCGCACCGATAGAACTCGCTAATTATTCGCTTATTGTAATTATAAATGTTGCCATATTTCAATGAAATATAAACATCGTAATAAATACTACATATCTAGAGAGTATAAAAATGTTCTGAAGATATAATATCGACATAATATTGATAAAATCAGCGAACAGAAAGAATACATCAACAGACAAGGCGATAAAGAAGAAAACTTTTAAAGTAATTTTTTCTATTGATCGCCGAAATAACATGCATACATCCAAATATGTTATCATTTTATTATTACATATAGCATTAAGATCTATAAACAATGTATAAATCCTAATGTACATCTGTAAATCGATAACTAAGAGAGCTCGGAAAAAATGTCACATGTAGATCCAACCGCCGCGTATTTTACTGCGAGCAAAAGCTTGGCCACGTATTTACTTTGAGTCGTCCACAAACAAACATTTGTTCTGCATTATTTAACACGTTGGGAACCGATCGAGGAATTAGTTTCGGGAGAGTTTCCCGTGGACACGCCCCCCGCCGCCATGTGCGGATGCGCGTCGCTCATTAATGAGTTGGGCCGCGGCAAAAAAACGCTTTCGTCTTCACAATACGGCGCATGACTGGCCGCTCCGCTATCAATTATTAATAAAAAGCGGGCCGCTTCATTGAAAGGGCGATTAGCTCAATATTTATATGGAATATTCGGTATCAACGGCGCTTTGTGCCCATAATTCGGTGGGTCGTGACGCGGCGCGTTTGACTCAACGCCGCCCAACGCATAGACCAACTGCTCCACGTCGAATAGATGCGTAATTGATATTGTTTTCTTACCTCACCTTTCACTTATGTGTCCAATTTATGTTTGGAACAGAGTCTTTAATGTATAATGCTAAATAATCTTAATATTACTATATAATATACTCAGTACGTTTCAATAAAATCAATGAATCTAATAACGCTTATCTAACAAAAGCTCAAAACAGGTTACGTATTGCTCAATACAATTATTTTGTTATGCATTTTCATCTTCCCATGCAATAAAACCTAAATACACCAAACTATCAACACTGCAGATGTTACACTCTGAGAGCAAAGTAAATTTTAGGCAACACTCGAATATAAGTCAAAAGCCCCTCTACCGCGATTAAAGCGTGGGCCACCAAGCTCGCGGCCTCTCATTGTACTACCGAATCGACTCGCGGCTCTGAATAGAATTCTCCGCTGTGAAAGCAGCAGCTCTTATGCCCCGACTTAAATTCATTTAACCTTACACTCGCTTGTACATCAATCAAAGAAGATACGCATCGAATCGTTCACCTGCGAATCAAACATATCAAAAACCGCAATTAAAATGATATGAGCTTTAACTTGGATTTCGGGACTTGGTTTTTAAAAATAAATTTTAAACAACACGTTTGTGAGCTTTTGTACTGTTGAGTTATATAAGGACATAATGGTAAGCTAGATAGGTATGTATGTATCGATAATTTATATTTTATAAATTATCGATAATTACGATGTAACAATTATATTTTAATATATATTTTTTTTTATTATAATTAATTCAAAATGTTTTGTTACATATTTACATAATCATATGCGATAATTATTTAATACACACAATTGTAATCAACTACTCTTTAATTGTCGGGCAAAATATTATCCTTTTCTAGTAGTTATAATGAATAGATAAGCTCACATTACTTAATTCATAAACGAGAATAATGAAATACAAGCCGCAACGAGATATTTGTCAGAACAATTTTTCAGTAGAACTGATGCTAATGAAAAGGCCTTTTCACGAGCTTTGGCGCCGACCAACATGCAAATGCGACGGGTAATGACGCGTGAAGCCACGACAGAACCACAGATAATGTATTATAAGCAAAACAAATGATACATTATGTTGAATACTTTTTAAATACTTACTATAAATTTTAAGTACGCTGAATAACTTCATATGTATAATGGCTCACTGCTTCGACACCAAATTCACATTTTGGATATGAAATTTATTGAAAAGTGTTAAATTTACAAGTTAAATATTTTACTAATGATATTTCGTTTAGGTGAATACGTCACTTTATAGGAAAACTAAGACAAAACCTTAATAAATAAAAAGCATTAAGTGGGCGGCGGGAAGAAGAAACTTTCCATAGTCGATTGTTTGCGACAAGGTTTATTGTGTCATATTATCACTAATGAAATACTTGCGGGCGCTAAATTTATTCGAGTCACGTTCGCGCCATCCAAAACTGTCACCGCGGCGAAAAGCTCTTCATCCTCGAAAAGGCCGGAGATTAGCATGAAAGTGCGCCAAGGCGAACTTTTAATTTGTCATTATGCAGCAATAAAAACATAGTAAATGAGTCCGACAAAAAACTCGTTCAACGTTCGACGGGGAAAAAACCGCGAACCGGGGGCGAAATTCGCAAATCATCCTGGCATAATAACGGCCGCTTGAAAAAAAATTTAAATATCAAAGGCCGGACGGGGCACGGTAATGGTTTAAAATCATTTTTCATCCGAATCACTCGTAAGCCAGGACGGATACGGTAGCGGGCCTCTGTTGGTCGGATACATTATCTTGAGTCGAGTTGGATTAGACCTACGATCAAGTTCCATACTTCATTACCCGCCGCCTCGAGTTGATATTTCAGAATCGTTTTTTAAACGAATGCGATACTAAATACGACTAACGATGCTTTGAGTTGTTTTCTTTTTTTATGTTTATTATCTTAACGTCAACAGTTAACTTCATACAGAACATTAAGGTTTACAAGTAATTTTCCAATCTACAGTGCAATTTGTGTGACCCACAGATACTTGTTTCGCACCTGGGTGCTTATCTGCGTGAAGTTTGTTTGTAAAACGTCATTACAAAACAGGATAATATTATCCTAGAGTAATGGCCATATTTTAAAAAAAATTGAAAATTGGATAATATTGTTAACGTATGATAGAGAACTTGTTGTAATTATATAAAACAAAAATACTAATAGCTCAAAAACTTCTGTTCGAAAAGTTTTGAATTAAAAAGCAAAAATAAAAGAAACATGTATATTAGAACATTTATTTACACCGTATATTAAACATAATATCATGTCCACCGTTTATTTTTGTTCTTTTTCTTTTGGTTGTAGTTGTCGAGAGGGGGCAGGCCGCTGTCAAATTCGCTCGCTGTGTGCATGGAGCTCTGTTTGTTCATTACTCTGTTGCCAAAGAGCCCTGGTTTCACCTTCGGGAACCTGTAGAGAATTCGCGAAAATCAGTACTAGCGAAAAACATCCTCATCAACACTATTATAAAACTCCTTCCTAGATAACCTAACAGTACACAGCCAGTCTTCTTATGTAGGGTTTATCAAAGTTGAGAAAACTTAGCCTTTCCCCGAACTCTGTACACGTTTTAGCTTTATATAGTCAACGGAATAAGAAAAAAAGGATAAAATCTCGCGTCGGTCCATTCCTCCGATTATAATGCGAATTTCTTCAAAGAAAGAGTGAATGAAGTTTGACTGAGCTAGAGCGCCTACCAAAAACGGCTATATTAGACAGTGTGACAGTTAAGTTAGTGATAAGAGTAAAATATATATAGACAAAACTAAAGAATAGAGATTAATGTTAAAAGACATCTGAATGATTTCAGTGATCTGCAATTGCTGCAGGTACAACTTTGTGTAAACAATTATGACTCTCAAGGTACAGAAGAGTTATTAATGCCAGTACAAGTAAATATTCAAGTTATTAAGGTAAGTTTAAAGAGTAACATACGCAACGATAAAACATAATAACACTAACAAGAAGAAAACAAATAACAAGAAGTATTTTTATAAATCTTTGAAAAGACACACCCTTCGTCATGAGTGTGTTGTTGTTACGTTCAACGAAGCTCATATCGAACCGTTCCATATTGGCTTAATCATCGAACTATTCACTCGGCACGGGTCACTTTACTGTGGCAGCGCAACAGTCCTCGCTGTTGCACGAATGGGCAGGTCCGTCCGGGTAAGTACTAAGAACTCACAGAAGACCGGCGTGAAGTTGAAGTGTCATACTTCTGCGTTTCGTCTGGTGAGTGAGGTATACGTGGCCCGCTTTATTAAAAGATAGCAACCCTACGGGTGTTGTTGTTGGTGGGAAATGTCAATCGACGATGACTATCAGTTAGCATTAGGCGAACCTCCAGCTAGTGGCAAACTAGCTGGAGGTTCGCCTGATGTTAACTGATAGCCACGGCCTTCTGTCCTTACTAACATTATAAAGGTGAAAGTTTGTATGTATGGATGGATGTTTGTTACTCTTTCACGGAAATACTACTCAATGGATTTTAATGAAACTCCACAATAATATAGCTTATACATCAGAAGGACAAAATTTATATACATATCTTTTATGTATATAAATCTGTCTACGCAGACGTATGCTCGTTTTAAAGGAACGCTAGTAACTCACTTCCCGTAGGTAATGCAACGGCTCGTAAGTAAAAAGCCTAGCTTTGTTAATATAAGAACCGGGCGTACACGCCTCTTATCTACAAGTCGTTATGAAAGTTACGAAGCTATGTAACGAATGTAGGAACTGGGCGGTAGTCGCGGGCGGCGGCTAGTTATCACACAATGCAAAACTCACCCGGGGCGCTTCCTCTGCTCCTCCTCGTGCACCGTCAGCCGGTTGTTGGGCCGCTCCTTCTTGGTGTCCGGATCGCACTTGGCCCGCCTAGCTAGCGCCGCCGGGGTCTCCCTGAGCGCGAACGCCTTGGCCGCATGTCCGAGATGCAGTTGCCTCGCGTCCAGCCACACGCGCACCTCGCGCGGGTAGCCCGAGTAGAAGCGGACCCAGGACGTGTAAGCTAACGGGGGCAAAAGGTCAATTCCGAGCCGGCAGTAGTATTTTGACAATCGATAAGTACGTGTAATGCTTATGTATTGAGTTACAATTTGTCCTGATATATCAATATCGTGTCTCCCCCTTCTTATAAGTCAACTTTTGTATGGGAAAGCACCTGAACGCACAACGCACGGACACGCAACGCACGTGCGACGCACGAAAAGTAAGATTTTTGTTAACAAAAAAAACTGACTTTTAATACTCATTTTAATAGTTAATACTTTCCTTTTTGATTTTACGGAGGATATCTAAATAAATTTTTTTTTGTTAACAAAAGCCCTCTAGGATTAATACCTCTGCTGGCTCGTTGGAGCCAGTCGCGATGACTATGGGCGGTGTGCTCTAGCCTCGCCTGCAACGCTATGGCGGCCCTGGCGGGGTTGGGGGCGGCGGGAGACAGAGTACGCAGAGCTTCCAGTGACTGCGACTCGTCCGCCTGTCTAAGTCTACGAGAAGGAGAGATTCGGTTAGTGCAATGTCGTGGCACAGTTAAAAGTTGTGTAACAGAATGAAATAAATATGGTTTATTATTAGTCTCTTACTGACAGGACATCGGCAGTGTAATGAAAAATTAACGTTTGGAATCTAAGGACGAGCGCGATTTGTTGATTTAGTTTATACCAACCATTTAAAAATTGGGGTCCGGCCACTTCACTCACCAGACGAAACGCGAAAGTATTATACTTCCACTTTACGCCGGGCTTCCGAGGTCATGGTACGTACCCGGACGAGCCTTCCCATTCGTGCAACAACCGAGGCTGCTGCGTGGCCCTACCACCGTTTAGTTGTAGTATAAGGGCTATAAGTTAATTCGAAGTCGTCCCTATACATGATATTTCTTTATTTATCCAGCCCGCACTCCTATACTATTAAAAGATCAAACGCAAAACAGCGAAAGTTTCTGATAAAAAATACCTCACCTAAATAGGACTCTAATTGCAAATCATGCCGAGCATTGATTGGTTGACATGAAAATCAAAAATTTAATATATAAAAAATCAAGTTATTACTTTAAACTTGACCACACGTTTGATTGCTACCAGGGCTTGATCGCTACGTTTGGTCGCAATTTCGCGTTTGTACACGCCGCGTAACAAAAATCAGTGTGGTGTATAAAATCCAGCCAATTCGAAATTACGAGCTCCGCGCTCAGCACGACAAATAACGCATTAAACGGCGAGATTAAAATGCGAGCTGCCAGATTCGCGGCCTGCACGCGATATACTCGTGTGCCTTTTCGTTCTTGAATCATTACGTCAAAGACGTAAGAGAATGTATTGTTTGACCTCCGATCTTTACCTGATACGCTTCTGTTCCAAGTGCCTGACGAACTCGGCCTCGCTGGGAAGTAGCATTAGGACCGCTGCTCCCACTTGCGCCGCTCGTCCGGTCCGCCCCACCCTTTGGTTAACACAGAATTGCAAACGGGACTTCGGATAAAATTTAGACGTTTTATGTTTTATGAGAGAACCTGGCATCCGAGGCGTTGTAACAAACCTTTAAGAGCGAGCCGTCCCACCCTACAACAAAACGCGAAAATATGACACTTTCAATTTACGTTAGTTCCCCGGGCGAGCCATTTGTGATAAAGCAGAAGCTGCTGTGTGACTCTACCAAAATAAAAAGTTGAAGTCCTGTGTCTAAGCAATGGAAACAAATGACAATAACTTGTAAAAACATACACTAAGGTCGTTCGTAACTATAGTGAAGTGAATACAGTGCGGAAATATCAATAAAGTCCTTCGCCATAGACTATATATTTTATGTGAGAAGGTGGCAATCGACCTGGCGGTTCACCTGATGTGAACTGACAACCGCCGCCCATTTACATTAGCAACACCCCAAGTTTGCAGATGCATTGCCACCATTTAATAATGGGCCCCGCCTACCTCACTCACCAGACGAAATGCCGAAATACAACACTTCCATTTCAGGCCGATCTTCTGTGAGTTCGTGGTGCAAACCCTGCGGACCCAAACCCCAAACGGACCTGCCCATTCGTGAAACAGCGAAGTTTGTTGCGTGGCCCTAGCACTTCTTTATAAGTTTTCCCATGATCTTATATCCGGGACTACAATACAATGTTTCGAGTCACTTTAAAACTTGCGCGTCTCGCAATCTTGTCCGTTACAAAGTAAATACGTGATATCATCAACCAACTCGCAGTACTAGAACTAAAAGCTTTTCAAGGAATATCATAAAATGTAACCGCAATAGACTGTATTCATTTAATTCACAATATTCGCACAATATATTTGAAATAATAAAAAAAATAAGGCGGATATCAAGCAAGTGATCTTCTTTATAAGACATCGAGGCAAACGCTTGCTACGTGCCCACAGGCTTGATACAGCAGTTCACACGCCTCGCAGTATAATCCCGGTTCTGCCTTGAAGCTATTTGCACCGTCCCATATTAAACTCTTCACATAGTCTGTGGCTCCCGCTACATTGTACTGTGGATGTCTTACACAATGCGCAATTTATTGATTTTTCCCATCCTACCATAGCGGGCCATTATCACAATAGTTAAGATCATTTTAGCACACGATCATAAAAACATAAAGTAATAGAACTAGGATGATCGCGTCGATATAGCTATTTCCGGGGCCACAATAATTATGTTATTTGAAATACAAGTGGTTAATACATGGAATATTTCCTCGTACCGGAATGACGTTAATACTTACATAGACATAAACAACAATCAAAAAGTTTACGTCGAATTAGCTGTTACAAATCTGGTGCGTTAACCATCTACATAGATGGCGGTGCAGTCTTGGTCAGTTTATAAGATAAAGGAGTAATGTCTATAATCTATTATACATACTTTTTTAAAGTTAATTAAGGAACGAGCAATGTTTAAGATCTATCATACATTTTTATTGTATCCTGCTAACCCATGTATGCATTTTCATCGATTTTACAAACAGTAAAGGTTAATCAAAGATCTGGAAGTAGTTGTAACTTGAATTTATTAGATTTTCTAACATTGACAAAATCATACGGATCATGATAAATACGTAATAAAACAAAAAAGGTTGAACATGGCTTGTTAAGAAAAGTTATTATAGTAGTCGACTATTATTATATTTTTAAAACAGCCTATGATGGTTTAACAATATTAGATTACGATTGCGATGTGGGAATTACCTGTGCACATAGTCGGTGGCTGATGCCGGAGCGCAATATTGTAAAACCAAGTCCACCCGTGGAACATCCAACCCTCTAGCAGCTACATCCTAAGATAGATAACCAAAAGTGTGACCAATCATAATATTCATGATTATAATAAACATAGATCATATTCATGATTCTTAAGTTATGTTACGTTGGCAACAAGAAACCATGTAATAGCGCCTCATTACGAGTGTAATTTGCTCTGTGATGAAAAAAATAACGTCATATATTTTACGTAACGTTGCCGCCGAACGGAATCGAACAGTAATTCTATGTTGCCGCTAGAGAACGTTTAAAATCTCGATTACACCAGTCGCAAAAGTGCATAATTATATTGAACAGAGGCATTATATCGCGTATTCAGGCAGCGGCGCCCCGCGGCGAGCCGGATTGGAGGCGACGTCCACACGTTTGTGCTTTGAATGCCCCTCGTAATAAATGTCGCGACAATGTCAACACGAATTACCTTCATTAATGGCTGGGCGAATTCTGGCGGAGCGTTTAAAAACGAAGCCACACGCCATATATCTGTACAATTGATTAATTTGGCCGAGTGAAGATGGCCAGTTAGACAACGAGAGCGAGATGTTATGTCCAAAGTGGACATAAAAAAACGTTTAGGGTGTGATATCTAACGATGATAGCACATTGACCAGACGCTCGCTATTAATTCAATATACTCGAGCAACCCGAGTTCGACCCCTCTGGCGGTACCAATGAAGTTGTTAATTTTAAGAGACTTATCACATGTTCAGTGGTGAACGAAAACATCGTAAGGAAACATCCATATTTTCGAAATAATAACAAAAAAAATATTTTGAGGATATGTGAAATCTGCCAATCCGGAGTGGGGTCGCGTGGTGGACTATAAACTGATACCTTCCGTACTGAGGAGGCCTGTGCCCAGTGAGAAACATACAGGCCAGTGATTCTCAACCACTGTGCCGCGGCACTTTTGTGTGCCGCCACATTTCAAAAGTGTGCCGCCAAATTTTGCAAATATATAATAATGTTAATATTATTAAATTATATCATTTAAAAAGAAAAACATTTTTTGGCATTAGCCAACATTAAAACTAAAAAAAGATCAAGATTGTTAAATGTAGAAGACGATATGAGAGTAGCATTGTCATTTTTACGACCAAATATAAATGAAATTATTTGGTCGTAAAAAGTTTGGTGAGTTTAATATGTGCCGCAACAAAAAAAAGGTTGAGAATCACTGATATAGGCATTTACTTTATTTTAATTAAAGCGAAAACCACGACGGCTGGTAGGTGTTTTTATTTATTTATTTTTTTTATTAATTTATACTTTATTGCAATTACCTTAATCAAGGATTACAAAGGGCAAACTTAATGTTCCAGCTTACAATTACGAGTATATGTAGGTGCAGGTCGAAAATTTTCTTTGGAACATATTCAATACTAAAGTTGAAATTAAAAGAGGTAAATGTACCTAATGACCAGCGATCGATTAAAAGATAACTAAATGAAGGTAACCTCAAAATGACCTGGCATTAAATTAATATAGACGTAATCAACATCCAAATAACTGCCCCAAGTCGTCATTTATATTTCGTATTACAAGTGTTGGCTCCCTGACGCGGCACACCTGCGCCGAGCTTCGGTGAACTTTTGTTTCCATCTCCCGCAATGCAAGTGAATAAAAAGGCAACATGTATTACTGCACCTTTAACACGGCCTTAAATTGGCAAAACGACGATATCTGCCTTCTGTGTGTGATTATTTAATTTTTCGTGGAATGATAATTCTCAATTCCTTGATTTTGATAATAAATAATCAAAATAAAAGAATTCGACTGCAACGACAATTGAGACGAATCTAATGGATCTCGCATGATAAATTCCGTCAAACCGTATAGAAGAAAGAAGATATAAGACATTTCACTCAAAAGCATATTTCTAAAAAAGAAGCTCACTCGGTTATCGGGTAATAAGAAAAAGATATATGTGAACTTGAAGTAATGGGCAGAACTCAAGAGATTGTTGTATTGGTTGTATTGCACCCTTTGAGACAATAAACCTTACAAATTGATAAAAATTAATTTAAAATGTACAGAAATGATGCAATGAATGTTAACTAGAAAAATGTTTGGTATGTACTCTTATCACTTAGCTGCCAGAACGCCCTGCTAGCAACATTTATACGTTAAAATTTGTAGAAAAATTACGAAAAGATTGTCGCCACTGTGGTAATCGAACCCACGTCTTCGGCATTCGCGGCCTGATACTTTAGCCACTAAGCTTTAACCATGATTACCACACCGACGAAAATCTTAACGTATTTTATCCACATTGGTTTTTATAGCATTTGAAGCAATGCTTGGCGCATCCATTGTTATATATCCTTTCCAGCATACAAACAATTTCGAATATCTTTTTACAACGATAATTCGAACGAGATGTCGCCATTGCTTATTTGAAATTTAAACTTTTAATAGTGCTAATCTCTGCACTTAAGATTTAACATTAAAATTTGTAAAAAAGTACGAAAAGATTGTCGCCACTGTGGGAATCGAACCCACGTCTTCGGCATTCGCGGCCTGATCCTTTAGCCATAAGCTTTTGATTACCACACCGACAAAATTTAACGTATTTTATCCACATTGGTTTTATAGCATTTGAAGCAATGCTTGGCGCATCCATTGTTATATATCCTTTCCAGCATACAAACAATTTCGAATATCTTTTTACAACGATAATTCGAACGAGAGATGTCGCCATTGCTTATTTGAAATTTAAACTTTTAATAGTGCTAATCTCTGCACTTAAGATTTAACATTAAAATTTGTAGAAAAAGTACGAAAAGATTGTCGCCGCTGTGGGAATCGAACCCACGTCTTCGGCATTCGCGGCCTGACGCTTTAGCCACTAAGCTAAACGGCTGATTGCCACACCGACAAAATCTTAACGTCTTTTAACAAAACTCACTGCACACTAGAGTTTGAGAGATCGTAGTGGTGAGGGATTGCGAACCGAACTATTTTCAACGTGGCTGAACAAAATAAAGGTAGCATATAATGCCATATAAAATAGATTAATTAAACACTTGGCGATCAGACTGCTGTAGAGGCTCGTTTTGGTTTCATATCATTTTTGCTTTCACCATTTAACGCGCAGAAATAATTCCAGTCTATGAACGTTCGGCTGGAACAGTAGCACACCATTTAAATTAATCGCCCGGAAGCCAATAATCACCGCAGTGCATTGCAAAAGCGACGCGCTCGACCATTAAACGACTATTAAACTTTGCTTACATAATTCCCGCGTAATAATCATGGACCTATTACGCAGTTCACATTTGTCAATAATAAGCAAATGATAGCTTCAAGCCTATTGTTGTTTCAGTGCCCACCACGAAGTGTTCGCACCGCTCAATATTTAAATTATTTTTAATCCATAGTAATATTATAAATTCGAAAGTAACTCTGTCTGTCTGTCTCGCTTTCACTCCAAAACTACTGAACCGATTTAAATGAAATTTGGTACACAGATAGCCTAGAGTCTGAGAAAGGACATAGGCTATTTTTTAATTGGGAAATAGTGTTGTATAGGGTTGAGAGATATTTATTTAAGGGCTTCAACGCGAGCGAAGCCGCGGGCGAAAAGCTAGTAGCAGATAGACCATAATGGAATGGTACCACTAGTGAATGTATCCTCAGTAAATGTTTGAAAAAGTTTTAATGATTTATGTTATTGAATAATAGAAAAAAAAAACAATTGATCTCAGATTACCATTTTGTAACAATGAGTAACATTTCTTCAACTTAATTTTAATGAATTTAGCTCAACTTACCGTGCAAATAAGTAAACCTCTTCTGGCAGCTCTAAATTGTTTAAAAACCTCCATTCTGTGCTCATGGGCCATGGAACCATGGAGGCTGAAGACATCCAAGTCAACTGGCGCCAAGCTGCCTTCTTCGGGCATACCATAATCCATTTCTAGTTCCGATTCAGAACTTTCTGACGACCCTGATTCACCCTATAAAAATTAAAAATATTTTACAATTAAATAAGGAAATCCCACAAAAAGCTATTAATCTTTTTTATTCATAACTTTATAACAAAAATATTTTTATGTCAGGACATACAATAGAAATAAACAAAATGATCTTACCCCTTCGTCTTTTTGATTGTTATCTAGTTTTCGTTTCTTTGATTTAGACATTTTGTTTTTCACATTTTTTTTCTTCACTTTGTCTTCTTTACCCGTCAATACCGTTTCTAACAACTCGGAATGGTAGTCAACCATTTCCGTGGTAGCCATAAAAACTATCATTTTACCACCTTTCTTGTTCAGAACACAATGCTCGACGATAAGAGAACAAAGTGTCACTAGTCTCAATTTCATTGGGACAACCATAAACTTCTGATTAACCGTTGCTGGTAGAACTAGCTCATCTTCCACCACAGCTGATTTCAATGCTTTGAGAAAGACATTTTCCGCTTCAGCGGGTTGTACTTCTTTCATGGTTTCCACAACTTTAGGTTTTTTCGATTCTAATTCTTTTTGCACCTTGAAATATTCGTAATCGGAGTCACTGTCACTGTCAGCTTCTTTTTTAACAAAAGGCTTGTTTGAAGTTTTTTTTGTTGATTGTTTTTTCCCACTATCATCTTCGATTTGACTTAAATTACTCACGCCCGAAAAGGCTTTCATGCCTGAAAATGCATATGTTAATAAAACTTTCATTAACACTAACATAGTAAATAAAATCCTATAAAATTACCTCTTCTTGTTTCAACGTCATTAACAGCAGTATTTTTATTTGTCGCTTGTTTCTCTGCCATTATTTCAGTATTATTAGTACGCACAGTTTCTGGAAGGCTTTTCTCTATCGACTTATTAATGGTAGCTTCCTTGTTATTTACGTTATCTTGATGCTTTAATGAGTCTGCTACAAGAACTTTGCCTTCGGATGTGTCAATAAAAACAGGATTCTGCATGGTAATTCCTGCTAAATTTTCTACTGCCTAAAATAAAATAGAATATCATTTATGTATTAATGAATTTCAAATAAGAAATCACCTTGACCTTTATAAATTACCTTTGTAAGTGTTGCTGATAGCAAAATAGTTTGTCTATCTTTTGAGAGAAACACTTCAGTCAAGTAATGTCTCACTTTGTGTTCCTCTGCATTTTCTTCTACAATATTGGTTACTTCATTATTTGAGACATTACTTTTGACAGACTGTTTCATAAGTGCTATTGGGTCATATGTTGCAGCTTTTTTGTGGTCATCTATAGCTTTTACTATGGCCGCTACATCTTTTTCATAGCCCATATCCAATAAGCGATCTGCCTCATCCAAAACTAAGCAGCTAAAAGTCATTCAAAATATGTATGACTTAATACATAAAATTAACAAAGTTTAATATACATATAAATATAAATACATATAAATATCATTGTTTAGAGATTTACGGGTATGACTTCGAGATTACAAATGAGACTAAGCAATAAAACTTTGATGCTGTCATGTTTAATATTGACTTTGCAAAAGTCCTCTAAGCCCTTGTAAACTTACATAGTTCTACTCATGCCCATACTAAAACACTTATTCAAAATAAAACCCAAATTATATTAATCATTAAATAAAATGTGCTCCATTGCAGAGCCTTTATCAAGAACAAATCAGTTTACTCCGCCAATTTCTTCCATGCTATTTCATAATTATACAATTATATGACCAGTCTCTATATTTGAAAAAGCCAAAAATTAAATGATTGGATTCAAAATCCTCTATATTATTTTGCAAACTTTAATTATTCTAATGTTTTGCACATACATCTGGTACTATAAGATGTTCTTTCTCTAGATAAAAAAAATATGTTTCTTTGGGCCTGCACCACAGCATGTCATAATTTCTAACACAACAGAATAAATAACTAAAAAGAACATTGGACTTACCCAGTTTTAGCAAAATTTAAAGAGTGAGTGTGTCTTAGATGGTCATTAATCCTGCCTGGAGTTCCTACCAATATGCTCAGTCCTTTTCGCAATCTGGCTTTTTCTGCTTTCCTTTTTTGGCCACCACTTAAAAGTCCAGGTACAATCCAGATAAAAGGCTTAATGGGAATAAAAATATAATTATCCTAATCAAACTTCAAATATACACATTGAAGAGTAATTAATTATCAAATAGAAAAGGTCTTATTATACCCACAAAAGTGCAAAATAAACTTGTGCTAATCAATGAATCATTGGTGTTTCCATGATAATACTGTGAAACATTTTTTAGCTTCCAAATTTTGTTGTGATTACAGTAAATAAATATTACCTTAACTAGCTTCACAAATAATTCGTATGTCTGAACAGCCAGTTCTCTTGTTGGTACAACAACAATGACTCTGATACCATCATGTCTATTTATTTTAGGTCTGATGGCCTGCAACCCTTCTATGATGGGAAGAGCATATGCCAAAGTTTTACCCGATCCTGTTTGTGACCTATAAGCAGAAGTTAGCAATGATGTATGTGTCGAAAGGGTATGTTTGAAAAGTGAAACCATTTAAGTATTAATCATGATTGAAATTTTGTTATTTGAATAAGAGCATTGGAAATGAAATTTAAAATTATTAAATTGTTCCTTAAACTATAAAAATGGATTTTACAGAACGTAAGTCCCAGTACCTTACCTAATTAATACATCTCTTCCCTGCAATATTACTGGAATGGCATTTTGCTGTACAGTCATAAGTTGATTTAAGCTTAAGTTTTGAGATAAGTTTGCTATACTGTGTGGATGTAAATCTAAATCTGCGAATGTCTGACCAGTAAACACTTTTTCCACAATTGGCTTAACAGCTTTCTGCCCAATACGTGGAACATCAGGATTGTTCTTGAATAATGATGAAATCCATCCTCCACTTCTAGGTTTTTGCTTCACTTGCAGATCATCACTTAGCTGTTGGTAGTTTTTTTCTTTAAACTTTCCTTTGTTTTCACTAAGATCTCTAAGACTAGACTCCAAATTCACAGATTTCGGAGCAGAAGTTTCGGATATTGATTTGGCCACTTTCTGTTTTGGCTCATCAAAGTTTTGTTTGGAAAAAGAATTTCGAACATTCTGTGGCCTTTTCCTTGCTATTATTTTACCACCAACAATGGGTTTTGCCAAAAATTTATACTCCGAAGCATTTCTTTGAGGACCAGCTGTTTTTTTGGGTCTGTTATTCTGCGAATTTTTTATAATAAATTAGATAAATACCAGAAATTTATTGTATGTACACAAAAGTTTTATTTACGCACAGTTTTACCCGTTGAAATATTCAACTGTAAATCTTCCATTGCTAATATTATTTTTGATATTTTAATTTGTATACTATTACTATTTTTCTCTGTTTTAGGTTATAAACACGCCCTGACGCCTGACGTACGTCGTGTTTTGACGTTTGTAATTTTTTCTTAAAACAGCTGCGAGATTTTCACCATTTTCCTATGTTCCTCCAATGCCAACATTTTCGTAATAATATTATCTAAATAAATTAAACATTGTTCAAAATTGGTAAATATATGTGTTAATTTTATTTTAAATAGTAATGTCAACATTTTATTTTTCGTTTATTTTTGTAATTAATGTAATTTTTTTGTGAAATTCATCAAGCGAGCAAGTGGTTCACCTGATGTTAAGTGAATACCGCCAACAATGGACATCAACAACACTCGATGACTTGCAGATGCGTTGCCACCTTTGAATAAAGTGGGCCCCGGCTACCTCACTCACTAGACAAAACGCAGAAGTGTAACACTTCAACTTTACGCCGATCTTCTATGCGGTCGTGGTACTTAACCGGAAAGACCTGCCCATTCGTGCAACAGTGAACACTGTTGCGTGGCCCTACCACTAAAGTTGCCACCTAGTCTTGGCTCAGGGACCTAGTGGTCCTACACTGAGCCAATCTGTGGTATTAATCCCGAAAGGGCAGCTCCAAGTACATTCATTAAGGCTACACTGGATGCGTGCAATAAGTGTTTCGGGGATAGGTTGAGGGTGGTAGAGGCGGAACCATCCCCCTGTCCTCTGCAACCAACAAAGAGAATGGTATTGAGCATGGCCATTCTCCCTATCCCCCGCAACTAAGCAACGCTGCATCACTATCGGGGGCCGGGAGGCTTACTATTTCTTTGCGCGAGTTATCCTAGCTCGCGTAGCCTTTGGACAGTCCTTACACTACAAGACTTACGGGAATCCACTTCGAAGCCTATTCCTATCCCTAGGGGTAAATGAAGAAAGAAGAACTTCTTATTCCAGCGGCACCTATTACCTGGATAAGAACCCACCTCTTTTTTAGCTAAGTTAGCAGTTTATTATTAAATATGTGTGTTTCTTTTAAGTTGTAGAGTATCTTTTACTTTTTCTCTATACAAGAATTTACGTTACGGTTCGTACTTTTTGTCTTTATGATGATAGATTTTTCAGTCCGTAGGCTAAGTTATGAAACTTCATCGGACACTAAACTCGTGGATAAACTTTTACCACTTCTTTTTACTGTTGTGTAGGCTCATGTGTTGCGTAAATAAAAGTAAGTAAAACTGGAAGTAATGAGCTTTCTTCATTAATAAAATCCAGTAGAATGTCACGAGATCAACATGTGCTTTCATTCTACGAGAAGTTACATGTTAAATTTATTTTAAAATGATGTTATATTTATACTATATATAATCATTGCCACTTAAATCTTTCGAGTAATTATATATTTAAATATTTTTTATTCACCTTTAAATGCTTTTTCCCAAAAAAAAACCCGAGACTGAGCACGCGCTGCGGATACCATTTTCGAATGCCGCACGTGTCGGCGCGTGGCACGAAATAGTCGCTTTATAGGTCCTATGGAGTGGAAAAAATATTTGTAATTTCAAAAATATATGTAATGTTTACTTTACCCCGTACTCATATCGAAAAATATTTATTGTCTAGCAGCTATTCGATTAGATCTCGAACCTTGGTCCCATACTTGTAAATTTATGATGATCCGTACAACGTAGCCCAAAAGTGTAGCACAGTGCTACAATTGCTCTTTAATTTTATTACAATCTCCAGCATGACATTTATTAAAATTTCATATATAACTGACGGTGTATGTGAGCCAAATAAACATTTTGTTCCAATTTTTACCGATAAAATGAAATAATAATGACCTGTGATTGCTAAGTGTTCGGACGCTCGCTTTTAATTAAATATACCTACTCAAACAACCTGAACATGAACGATGAAACTGTTGTCAAGTGGTGCCTCATCAAGTGGTAAATGATGAAGACGAACCTCAAAATGAACCATAAATATTTTCGAAATATTAATAAACATTATTTTGAACATACGTGAAGTCTACCAAAGAGCAAAAGGGATCGTGGACAGGGGAGGTGGAAAGAATGGTGGACTATGCCCTGATATCCTCTGTATCCGGTCCTTTCTTCAGCAGTGAGACATATATAGGCTGTCACTTTACTTACTTACTTTACTTTAAAAACGAAACAACTATCCAATGCGCCAGTGCACAAAACCGTAATAAACACAAAATTGTTTAAGAAACAACCGCAATACAAAACTCTAAATTATAAATAAAGTATCGCCACAGTTCCTCAACACAAGGAAGCTACGTAATCCGGGCACTTGAAATTCAGCAAGCAGTGGACGAGGAGAGGGCGGGGGACACGGTACGGGGGTGGAGGGCGATGCGGTGTCAGGGGAGGCGTGAGGGCGCGACGTGATTACCGGCGTCCAACCAAGACGACCCGGTTCACCCGGCTATCCCATGTACCACCGGATGTAACGTAACACGGGCACGTACATAATAAAATTTACTTTGTCAAATGCCGCCGATGTGCGAATATCGTAAGAATACTATAAAATTACGAAACAAAAATCACACACAATGGAAACGTTTCGTTCACGTAGCATGGTATCATTTATGACTTATTATAGGTGAATATAAGTACAAGTTTCGAAATTTATGATGGATGTATTTTGTATCGGTTACATAATTAGTTGAGTAAACACATAATTAATGGTAAATGTAAAGGACATGCAATTAAAATAAATTTTAAACGATAGAGAAAAATCACTAATGAATTAATCAAAAAGCAGAATTCTCCGGTCGCTTATAGTGTATGTAATTAAACCCAGTTTAAATTAAATAAAATATAATTATATATATTATATTATACCTTCGTATCCATAACATTTAAAAATAATAAATATGTCAATGTGCTTTGTATAAAAAATCGGATAAACAACGCACAATGTCAAGAGAATCCCCATTTAGAAAAGAGATCACTGCTTAATTTCCTTCACACCAAAGCTAGTAATCCTTTTATGGGCCATGGCATTAAAACCAACAACGTGCAAAGACGCCATTGCTCGATGGGAAAAGGCAAAGGGCGAAACCGCTGCCGAGGCAAAAGTAATAGAACTACAATTTCAGTGGCCACCGATCGAAAAAATGGATGGAGCCCTATCAACACTTGTAAACTGCGAGTAAGTACAATGACAAAAATGATAACGAAAAATGTTTACATGCAGCAAAAGAGTATATTGATGCATAGAGATGGCCATAAAGCTAAATTTAAGGAACAAAAAAGTTTGTGATAAAAAAAGTAAAGTAACAGCCTATAGATGTCCCACTTGTTGGGCAGAAGCCTCCTATCTACAGAAGGTATAAGGGCACAGTCCACCACGCGGCCCCAATGCGGATTGGTGGACTTCACATATCTTTGAAATAATTTTTTTGTTATTATTTCGAAAATATCCAGGTTTCTTCACTATGTTTTCCTTCACCGCTGAGCACGTGATAAGTCAGCACTTCAAATTAACAATTTCATTGGTGCCGCCACCGGGGATCGAACTCAGGTTGCTCGATTATATTAAATTAAAGCCAGGACACTGAGCTATCACGGCTAATATGTGATAACGTTGTATTAATATTATTTTTATATATCTTTGCAAATGATGACTTCAACGAAGTTAGTTGCTAAGCTATTAGCTTCGGCACTGGTGGTCGTGGGTTCATTCCATGTTATTCCGAATCTGGTTGTTTGTTCCGAGGAGACTTGAATTTAGGGAGGCGTATAAAAACCAAGCGAATCCCACTAACAACATGCTTTCATGTGCCGATCACACCTAGGCGAGATAAGGGGCCGAAGATGATAATCATAATACAAATGTGAGAAAACCTGTCATTGCCTACTGCTCTTCCAAAACTGTTCAGAGACGAGAAAATGCTTAACACATTAAAAGTAAAGCGCTGTAAAATTAAAAAAAAGTAATACTTATAAACTTTATTTTAGGAAGCTTAGTTTATCGTCTAACATGATCGACAAAATAGCTGGTATCGCTGGAATGAGAAATCTTAAAATTTTGTCTGTAGGGAGGAACTATATAAAAAATTTAGCAGGAATCGTAAGTTTAGATAGTGTAAAAAAATATTAATGTAAATGTCTTATAAGTATTATTAAAATAAAATTAAGAAATATTTGTGTAACAGGAAACGGTCGCGGATACATTAGAAGAATTGTGGATAAGTTACAACCCCATCGATAAATTAAAAGGTATAGGAGCGTTAAAAAACTTACGCGTGTTGTATATTTCGAACAACAACATTAAGGAGTGGGTGGAATTCAATAGATTGCAGGTGCTTTTCTCAATATCATTTTGTTACATTTTAAGCTGCGATAATTTTTATCTTCATAATTATTATAACTTTATTTTTAGTGATAGAAATAAATAACAATTTATTTATTTCGTATATCCCACAGGAATGTCCAGAACTCAGGGATCTTGTATTTACCGGAAATCCCTTATGTGACAATCAACCAGATGTTGAAACTTGGCGCACTCAAGCATCTAACCGCCTTCAACAAATAACAAAGTTAGATGGAATACCTATAGTTAGGGATACTGATTAAAACAGATGGAAATGAGATATTACTTTATAACAATATTGATTCCCATGAAATAAAAGAGCAGTAGAAATAGTTATTTGACGGAATTTTACTTTAACTGTTTCCTTTCGCAAATAGGTAGCTTGTTTGTATTTATTACTAACGACAGTGAATTATTATTAACGAATTGCCACTGCGAGCAATAGGTAGCAATAGGTTTTCTTTATATTGTAATAAATACAAACAATTTTCTGTGACATTTCGAAGAATTTAGATTACAGTCATTATTGATATTCCCAACTCGTAATAAGTCAATTATTTTACATTGTGGTGGAAACATTAACGGTCACTGGCCTGTTGAATGAATTATTCCAAATTAGGAAGTCGTGATTGCGTGACACTTTCTATAACAATGCTTGATAGAAGACCACTTGTCCAGGATAAATTGAAACGATAATAATACTCGGAATAATAACCTCGCATCGGATCGCCTCATTCGTTTGACATTTATAACAGATTAACTATAGAAACACTTAATAAGTAACCCACACGCTATCTATCTATTACTCCTAAATGATGCAAGTTATTTTGACATTATTTATGGTGCTTTGGATTCATTAATCGTATGACTATTTCAAGTAGATATTATAATGTAAAATCTTTATATATTAAAGTAATTGTAAATTATAATATATTTTATAATATTAAATATTAATCTGAAATTTGAAGCCTTAGGCGCATAAGATTTTCTTTGTAAAACTTTTAGTCCCAGTTCAACAAATCAAATGTCTACAGAAATAAATATGAAAAATAGTCAATCCTGTCGAGGCAAGGTAATGAACCAAAAATAATAAGATCATACAAAATATTGATAGTTAAAAAAGATATCAATATACACAATTGTAATATTTCACATTCAAGAATGATTAGCATAAATTGTAATTCATCATACGTCTCAATGATTAATTTGTGCCAAAAGGAAATATTAATTGGTTGGGGAGGCTATTGACGGCGGAAAGTCCCTCTCTCTTTAGACGCGATGGCTCTCACCATTGTATTGTTAAAATTTAATGATGTAAACGGATAGCGCGAATTTATCTGATTATGGAACGATCAGGGATACGAGTGTTGAGGGGAACCAATCAACAAATATATCTTTTTAATATTACATTATTTGTGACACACAATATTACTGATGTTATAACATTGAATTTTCTTACATTGCTTGTACACATGTACACACATTTTTATAGATACTTTTTAGATAACAAGTATTAGCTGGCAAGTATATTATAATAGCCATAAATATTATAAGTCCAATGATAGCTCTGTGTCAGAGCGCTCGCTTTTAATTGAATATACTGGAGCAACCCGAGTTCAAATCCTGGTGCTGGCACCGATGAAAATGTTAATTTTTAGTACTGACTTAACACGTGCTCAGTGGTGAAGGAAAACATCGTGATGAAACCTGCATACTTTCGAAATAATACCAAAAAAGGTTGGCGTGGTGGACAATGTCCTAATATCCTCCGTACAGAGGAGGCCTTTGCCCAGGAGTGGGACATATGTATATAGGCTTATTACTTTACTTTTTACAATGAAGAAATGTTGAATTGATAAGTATGTGATGAGCAATAATTGTATCAAATTCTTGCTTGTAATAGTATATTGACCTGTGCAAGTGATGCATCGCCAATATTTTCCAACGTACGGGAAACCAGACGCGGATAAACTTGTTCGAAAACTCAATGAAAGATGGACAAAGGAATACAGTGTTGTAAACGTTATTAATTTATCATCAATAGTCCGCTAAATCGCATGTCGATTAGTATACTATTCATTGTAATGATCGGCAACAAAGATGTAATTTCCCTTATATGTTCATTGTATATTACCTATTTTATATATACAAAGTTCTATTTAGGCTAACACTTACACATCAGAAACAATTATCTGTAAATAACTTAAATCCACATAAGACTACAACCGTACTTCGAGTATTTAATTCCAATCGTGCTATCCGGTATGGAAAAACAAACTGGTTCGCATCGTGCGATGTTGAACTTTCATAATTTGCTTATCAAATTAATCTATCAGTTACTAACAACGTAACTCATACACTGACAAAAACCTTAGCAACTATCATGACATTAAGCAGCATGTGGTACTTCGATGGTGTTCAATATTTAATAGAAAATGGGCCTTTATTCACTATCCGTAATGGACTGATAATTGTCCATCCAAACAGAAGTAACTCTGTTAATGACAATACCGCTCGCGCCTTCCCCACGACTATTTACATAGAGTGGAAGCCATGCCAACCATTATTCAATTATTAACAGCACAATCGACCTAATTTTGATTTCTATTTTACATTCCTATCACATGCCACGTTGCCGGCGGCGCGTGTCCATTTTGTGACATCTGTCCTCGAATGTGTTACCAACTATAAAATTCAATTTCCCCAATCGGCCAGCTCGACACATTTATTATTCATAGATGTGCACATACACGCCCGACAACTCGCAGATGTGATCTTTTACGTGAAAGGGTACACAAAGATGATATGGATATAAATCATTGATTGTTAAGATGCGTACAATACTTAATTTTAAAATTAATGTGGTTGGTAGTTCTACGAATTATTTCCCGCGTTTTGTAATAAATGATGGGATAGCATTATAATTGTAGTTACTGGGTTATTATCTAAATATTTAAGTGTCAACATTTACTTTAAAAAAAACTTGAAAGTAGTTTTCGTTTAAAATCTATTTTACTGTTCTTAAATGAATTGGTCTTATATAAAAAAATGATTTTATATTGCATTTATATTGATCCTAAATAATGAAAAAATATATGGAAGTACATGTTGTATTTTCATATATTTTGAAAACTGCACATAAAAAATCTTACGCGTTTTCAAGGAGAAGGACACGGGACAGTGAATTATTTGCAGAAAAATGTCCTACAAACGGAAGTTTCTACACAGAGCTTGTCACTAGGATTAGAACCTGCGCCTTCTCGGTTTCACGAATTCCTTTGCAATTATTCTTCCTGTCTTTACGATTACATTTAACAGTTTGTTTTATTGAACTTTGACGACCCCATTGGCGTAGTGGATAGTGGCGTAGTCTCTTGCGCCAGGATGTGCATACAATATCCACTACTAGAAAAATTTAGAGTGATTAATGGTGTATTTTTATAGTTTTTGGGTGTTTATACATTTATAACGTATATTTATTTACAAAAGAAAAGCATGTTTAAGTGGGTTTATGACTTAGCAAACACCCATAGTACAACCTTTGCTTAGATTGAGATTAGAATCATCTGTATAAAATTTTTCTGAAATTATTCATTTACATTTATTTACTTATATTTAAATTTAAATTCTCGCTTTAACTCTCGCTTCTCCAGGCTCAAATTAAGTATTATTATCAAAATATGATCATACACACAAGTCGAAAAAAGATAAATATTAAATAAATTAAGGAAAATTTAAAGATACTTCTACGTAATTACATAACTGAAACCGCATACTTGCAAGAGATATCAGTATGTATACTCATAATCCCAAAAACCTATGATGTTCCATGAAAATCGTATCACGAACGGCTGTTCAATGAAAACTGTATCACAACGACAAAGATGGCTATCGTCCATCGCGGGGGCTTAAAAGTGTGATCGATTTCAGCCGTTGCCTTCGGCGGGCCAATAAATCAATCCGTGTCGTCGGTAATGCACAATCCATTTGCCCGCTTGTAGCCTAATTGCTGTTAGCGCCGCCCAATGGCCACATTAGCCTGAAACGCTCCCCATACGAGCGCCCCCTCCCCTCAGTGCCCTCCCCCTCTGTCCGCTCCTAAGACCGCTCGTATCAGCTCCACGGCTGTAATAGCTGATTTTCTAGCTCACGAGGCTGGCCGCAAACGACCGCGCTTACGCCACTCAAAGGCGGAGAAAATGGTTTAAGTGCTTTCTCTATTATGCTTAAGGTCGTTCGTAAAGGGGATAATTTTCAACTCCACAATGCCCCCGCCCCGGCAGCGTGACAGTAACATGTGGACATTCTGTAGCATTTAATATTTGTACAAGAAATTTAGGTTGTTTTTCTTTTTTACATTTTTCAGTTCAAGCTAAACTGAAAAATATATAGCGTTTTAATAATATAACACATAAAAATATCATTTACCATTTACTACCATAATAGTTCAAAGGATGATGAAAAACATATTACCTTCGCTGAGACATTATTCCAGTTACTATATATTATATAAAGCACGAAAGCTTTGACCGTCTACGGCGTAGCAATACGTATGATAAAGGAATCGCTAATGAAAATTTAAAATTATTAAGTTATCTAATTAACACCGATTTTCATAAGTTCACTTACTAGAGATAACAATACATTTGCTTTTTATATAATATTCCGATCGATTTTTGGCAACGAAAGTTCTTATTGCATATTTTTTATTTATTATTACTTATAAAATAAAGTATTTAGTTATGTAAATACTACGAATGTTCACACTTTACTTACGTCAAGTGAGATAATATATTTTTAAGTTGGGTAACCTATTGTTGCTGCAAGCGGTGAGGGTCGCGAAATAAAGCTTTTCCAACAAACAATAGTTCCGGCCCTTTGTCGCTCTCGGAGTAAGTAAATATTAGTAGTTGAGAGCATTGTGAGGTCGTTTCGGCCGCCGACGGGTCGCGGCTTGAAAGAATGTTACTAGATAAGCTCCAGTACCTTTATTTACCCTCATTACCTTTTGTTTGTTTGATATATTGGCATCCTTAACACTGAGTTACTTTTTACGTTATATTCTTTTGCTTATTAACGACCGTTACGAGGTTTTCGTTCTTGAATTCGGATAACATAATGCACATTCATATAAACATTTTAATCCTCCAACATGTTAATTTCTATTCATTAAGATAAACAAACACGGAAGGAAGAGGGCTATAATTCAGTTCAATAAGATTAAATAAAAGATGGAAGTATTATTGAAAACTGCATAAGTAAAATATGCTAAAACTGTAAGTTTGCCAACGTCGAACAAGTCACGATAACACAATAAATTACTATACCGACATTAGCACCTACTTTCCATAATAGCCGATAAACCAAATTTAGTTTTCATGTTACGCACCCTCAGTAGCTACTTATGTAATAAGCAATGATCAATGGTGAATAATCCTATTGTATCGCAGGCAGACAAAAAACCACCGTGTCTAAGTTATTCCGTTATGCTCCCGCGTTAATATCTCCATTACATTAGCGAACTACTCATTGTTGTCGCGTCCGCGTCTAGATGTATGCAGCTAAAGGATTAGGCATCATGTTGACAGTTCTCTACGCCACAGAGCGATGCGTTCATAGCGAACATTATTGTGTGTTTATTTAATTTAACTCACTGGCAACACAATAACGTCGCGTTTCCTCTAGCGGGCTCAAGTCGGAGCGCCTCGGGGCAATAAAATTAATGAAGCGTGGAGATGGGACCATTTTACTTGTATTATTCGTCTCCTGCGGGCTGAGACTGAAGCGAATGTCCATTAGTTCTGTTTTAACATGTTAGCGAGGTTGAAACGTTGTAAATGCGATTTACTTTACGGAGAGGGTGGAAAAGTAGTCGGAGAGATTGGGTCGCTCCGATCGATAGCCGATCGGATACGGTAAAACTTTAAACGAGATGCATTGATACATTATTTATACAATGTTCTCGAATCCCTTAATAGTGTATCTAAGCACTCAACGATGCCTTCCACATTTTTATGGCGTAAACAATCTTATGAATGTATTCATTCGCGTAAATTTCAACACAGGCCTTTATAAAGTTAACAACAACAACGTTTCCTTTGCTTGCTTTATTTTCAATACATAATAAACACTTCGTCACCCACAGCGGCTTTGAACATTTACCATTATAGATGCGTATTTGAAGCATGTGAAAGGGAACAATGGCAGCATTACGGCGCATTAGCTGTGTACTGATCATCAAACGATCGCTTCGCCGACGGCGGCAGGCGGCTGCCGTGTCAAGTTCTTCGCGATAACATCTTAATCCGCGAACACAGTACCCCTAACTACCCCCGCGTTAAATGCGCGTCGGACACTTTTATTTTACGCTTTGTGACCGATGACGGAATTAATCCGGCAGTATGCGGTGAGCTTTACATTGCACCGTTGATTTGTGATGATTCAATCCGGACCACACATAGGCGGATAAGGAACTTCATGTCGTGAACTTAAATAACGGTAAATTGCGACCTTTTGATGCCTTTCGCCGGTAAAACAAAGTCGCAGGAAAGTAAGACTTGATAATTTTAATGATAATTTCCTTATCGAAGTTGTTTAAATTCGAATTTCAACCTGAACATATTTAAAGTAAAGGTGATGTAAATGACTTTGAATTGTATTTTTACTGTTATATTTTTAATAACACCATATTGGCTATTAAATGACAAAGCAACAAAATTATGTAATGATATCTGTTAAAATTAATATTGCCATTACAATTACAGCACTTGTAAATTTCAAATTACCAATCTGTATATTATACAATGACTCCCACTTTGTTCTTATACTTCACAATGTTTTAAAAGTCTCGAGTTACTCAAAAAAGCAACAGTGATACATTAACAATTCACATTTAACATTATGTACAAATGCTCAGGCGAAACTGCAAGGGTATCGTAGGCGCTAAACCGTTGTGCGGTCATTACGCGAACATTTGCTACCATTATTAGCATATCAAGCGCTTTTATCAGATGTAACGGCTGCCGCTTCGACCTCCGCATTAATGTTATGTTCCAGTGCGAGACAATAACGCGATTAGTGGAATAAATACAGCAAAGAGACCATCGTTGAAGGGATCGGGAGGCAGCGATGCTTATCGGAGCTCATCGAGCATCGGCTTCGATTTTTACGATTAACAAATTCAAAACCGACTTTATAAAAGCTCTTCACCCTCGCTTTTTTAACGAAATGATCACTAAGTTAATAATATTTAGAGTTAATATTTAGTTTAATTATGTGGGGTTTCACAAACATTTAACAAATAGACGAATCTAATATTGATACGTCATTGTTTATATAGTAATTGCTTACATTTACACGATCTTTACACATTATTAAATAAAACTATTATTCCCGTTTTGGATTTTTACGTGAAATTACAACAGGTAGCTACAACTAGGGTAGCTTTAAAATATTTTTTGAAATAGAACGTAATATAAATTTTTCTTTATAGGATGATTATGAGGTTGTGATGGGACACCAGCTGATGTTGCGCTAGCTTTCAGTGTTAGTCTGTGAGTCACGGGATTCGCGGAAATGCTGACGTTTCCGCAAACTGCATAGTGAATCAACTCACAGTACCTATTTTATAGGTTTACTTAAATAAATCGCCTTTATAATCAAATGTGTAACTCCTAATAGCTGCTATTCCCCATCTCCCAAAACTAGACGAATTGGTTTCGCAAGCGAATGATAAAGTTTTATGAGGCTGTTATGCAGCAACAATAGGCGGATTGGAATCCAGAGGCTCGGAGCTTTAGTGCATCCGATTTCCATACAAAAACTTCTATTTCCCTAGTTAAATGGCATGTGAGAGGACATAAAATTGTAAGATAAATCTTTGGGTTGTATATGCACCCGCATTTCTTTACATTAAGTCGACGTTTAAAACATAACGATGATGCCAGAATGGTTCCTAATAATGTTACCAAGTTAAATTAATATTTTTATTACGTTTTTCTTATGTAAAAAAAAAGCTATGTGCTAAACGGCAAATCGACTTTTTACAATTGGTACGTCACACGGGCTTTGAATGTTTTTTTTAACAAATGGTACCTCACATAACAATTAATGAATACTTACAAATTTTATCAAATTATTTCCTACTACTTACTAATGCAACAACTTACTTAACTCCAAGAAAATATGATCGAAACAGCTTTAAAATTACCTACTTAGTTAGTCGTCGTGATATGAAAGTTTTATTCATTAAATTTAATTTCTAAGCTTATGAGAGTTTTCAACACCTCTGAGGCTTTCCATGAAGGTATGTCGCTTTCATGGTAGAGATGAAACTACAAATGGTACATTTCCCAGCAACCGGTACATTTCCCTTCTACGGTGGTGGAGTCATGTTACAGCAACGAACCTGCTTGCCTATGAATTCACATAATCGGTTTTAATCAATAGCTTTATATTTAAGAGAAGACGATTTACGCAAATAAAATAGGAGTAAAATTACATAAGTTCTACAACCTTCAAGCTATACGGTAAAAACATGCAGATAATCACAACAATATATGACGAGTCACAAGTTGTGTCATATCCATTTCTCCTCAAAGCGATAACACTATTAGTGGCAATAGCATCATAAAAAGTTATAGGGGAGCAATGTATCCAGCACCCGTCAAACTAGACTCAAGCCTAGCGACTTATGCCATCTCCTGAGGAAGTGATTTGTCAGCGCCGCCCCCTCTCAATTGAATAATTCAAATAATCGTGGTATTTATATGTAAATAGCGGTCCACATCTCCATACGAAAGGGCCGATCGGCACATAAATTTGGCAAGACGACGCGAAAACTGCGACGCACCAACGATCTGATTTATACGCCAACTTTTTGAGAGAGAGAGAAAAAAAGTAGCCCGCGTCAGGAAATGTTTGTCTAATCGCGTTTATTGCTATACGCCTGGTTTCGTGCCTCGTAGCACATCGGGGGCAAACTCCCAGCGCACCCCCGCATTACCTACGCCACACTAAGTTGACACAAAAACAAATTTATTCTCTACGTCAAAACGCTAGCCTGTTATTCGGTATATAAATAGTCCTTTGATAATTTTACGTTATCTTAATAATGTTACTCGCTATACAATTCCTTTATTGAAGTTCACATAAAATTGTTACAGTCATAAACTTCTACATATTTTATTTTATTCTTGCACATTGAATAGATCTGCTATTGGCAATGTGGAACATACGACGAAATAAAAAACCATTGTAATCTGAATCAATTTACACTTCAAATCATAAAATACATTGCACTTAAACCGTGTCGAATTAACATTCCTAAAGAATATGGTTTTAATTTATCTATAATGTTTGTTTTGTGGAAACTCCGCGAATACTTAATCTGTAAAACTATAAATCACTTTGAGCAGCAACAAATTTAAAAGTGCCAAAATATGTCTACATCTGTATTATATCACTAAAAACATATTGTCTAGTCAAATAATACTGGGAATGATTTCTTACGTAGTAAATGACGTGCTTATTATTTAAAATTCAGTTCTGTAAAAACGTGTAGTTCAGCTCGGATTAGCAATTTGGGAAGAGTACGAAAACTAACAGGTACAGTGTTCATTTCGAAACAGTTTGCCGCAACGAATATCATATGTTAGTGGCACTCTATTAGTCATCGCCGAGCGGGGTAATCTCATCAATCATTCCGCGAGCGCTCGGGGGCTCTATGTAAGTGTTAATAATCGCCGACGCTATTGTTTATTATTTAGAACGTAGTTCACGTCTCGGAATTGCGACAGTGGAACATAACCGCGACTATATTTTTCTTTAAAAACATAAACTTATAATTTTTTAAAATTACTGCACTATTATAATTATTATCCTTAACATACAATTATATGAAAACAATTTTGTAATAATTATAAACACCTGTACCTTAAATTTTGAAATTTCTTGGAAAATCATGTCGACAAGAAGGAACTGCCCGTATCGTTTATAATTTTTTATTCCACTGTTGATCTGGGATCTACACAAATTCTTAAATTAAATTCAAAAACACAATTCACAGTATTTGCCACACCTGCGCTAAAGATAAATAAACACACACCACAAAAAAATATTTTCATCAAATATGGTTGTTTTGACTATTGGCTAATTCTATTATGAAATGGAATAATGAAAGGAAGCAAACTCTCGTGTGTTTTATTTAAATAATCAAGTAATTAAACATAACACGATGGATATCCGCATTCCGGATGGAAGTAAATAATATAGGGTTGCGAAGCATAAAGAAATAAGTAAGTGAGCAACAAAACGCACTTTATCAGGTGGCAGCCGCTTTATCTCGCTAATGACCAACCCCTCCAGAGTAATAAAAGTCGATATCAGCCACCGAACTTTGCCCGGCGCCTGAAAGATCTTGATACTTGTTCCGTAATTATTAGTTACATTATCCGTTACCCAACTAAGGTAGTATCCACCAAACATAGCTTTTTATGACCTTATTATCTGATAAAGATTTATATAGACAATGTAGTAAAAGCAATAACATTCATTAAAAGTTTTATCCTATCTATTTAAATAACAACGAGCAATGTTCTATGTTATTATGTTTAGTGAAAACGTTACCGTTATATGCACTTTTTAGTTACATTTATTTTAAACTATTATAATTTCAATTAAACATTTTAATATTACAATAGGGCTAGCAGGCAGACGGTTCACCTCATTACCACAACCCATGGACATCTATGACACTTGAAAGGTTGCAGACGCGTTGCCGAGCATTAAAATTTTGTACCTCAGTTACCCCAGTCACCAGACGAAACTCGAAAGTATATACTTCCACTTCTAAGCGGTCTTCTGTAAGACTGCCGTGTTACTTCCCCGGATAAACCTGCCCATTCGTACAATAGCAGAAGCTGCTGAGTGGCTCTACCACAGTTGTCTGCATTTACTTTTGTATTCAGTTTCTCTTTTGTAAGATGTTTACGGGGTCATGTAATTTTGTGTATAATTACGAAATAAATAACGCGGCGTTTTGTCACATAGAAGTGACATAAGAAAGTGTTAGGCGATGACCTAATGGCGTAGTGAATAGTGAACCTGCCTCTAGCATGTAATGGGTGAGTATGATCCCCATTACTGGAAAAATATTATGTAATGAACATGGTGTTTTTCTAGGTCATCGATGATATGTATTTATTTACAAACTAGCTGCTGCCAGCGAGTACGTCTGCGTAGAATAGGCTGAAGGTGTAACATTAAGACAGATATACATAAAATATGTATATAAACTATAGTCTATGTCTTATAATGATGTATAAGCTATATTGTTGTTAAGTTTCATTAAAATCCATTCACTAGTATTTGCGCGAAAGACTAACATACATCCATCCATACATACAAACTTTCGCCTTTATAATATTAGTAAGGAAGATAATAAGTATGATTATCAATTACTTGATATCCATAGTACAAGCTTTGCTTAATTTGGGAACATTGTGTAAGAATATATCCGGAAGATATTTATATTATACATCGCATTCGTATTTCGTTTATATATTTGTATTACTGTTCTTGCTTGAATAAAGCATGATTATGAAACTATCAAGATCAATCGATTGATGTGTATGCCCAGCGAAGCGCGGCTGAGAATTAGCGGCGGCGGAAAAGAAAAATGATTGTGACAGTCCGGCGAACACCGCTAATGGAGTCTGCGTCTGCGAAATGTTGCCATTTACAGAAAAGCTACAGCGCGAATACGCTTCATTCGATTTTGTAACCATTTACACAAACATACTGGTATAATCATAAAAAAACACTATTTTGCTTTATTCCATAACTAAACTAAGTGTTAATATAAAAGAACACCTATCACAAATGAATATATAATTGTCTCATTATAAATGCTACTCTTTTGTAAATGTCTTAAATGTTTTATCACTACATAGTATAAAACAAAGTCGTCCCGTTGTCTGTCTGTCCCTATGTATGCTTAGATCTTTAAAACTACGCAACGGATCTTGATATGGTTTTTCTACTAGATAGAGTGATTCAAGAGGAAGGTTTATATGTATAATAAATTGCACCCGTGCAAAGCCGGGGCGGGTCGATAGTGATAAAACATACAGCAAAAGTTTTGGTTACATCTAAACTAAACTTCACAACTTACGTAAGTAAAATTTTGGTATGCTTGAGGTTATTACTGTTATATAATAATGGTTATAATTTTTCTTAAGGAAGCGAACAATATCTGTTACATAACTTAATCTAACTCAAATGTATCCCAAGCGTATCGACCAAAATTTAAATCAGCATTACAATACGCGGGGGTAATACGAAACAAGTTGGAAAGCTCAAAGCAATAACGGAGCCCCACCCCAACGATATAACACAACACTCCCCTCGCAAATTAAGTGTAAAACAAACCTAATGAAATTTAAATATCTCTCCGACGACGCAATAACTGCACAAATAAAATCATGTCGCGAGGGAGAGCATAATCGCTTTCATTGTGTGTATTAAGCGAAATTATACGTACCAGAACGTTGCAACCTTATCACAGTAACATTGACCGTCCTTTATTGATAGTCCCGAATAGACTGTTGAATTAATGAGTTTGACAAGGGAACAAGGTTTGGAAACAATGTAAGGGGCAGGGATGCTCTTAATAGGTAGTAGCAGACTTTGAGTGATTGGCGAGCCACTTATTGTTAGCTTGTTAGCGAATCATTTGCGATAATACCTTTAACTGCTTATACGATTCTTCTATTATATTGTTGGGGTTAGTAATTACGTATCTGCATAAAACGCACCTAAATTTTATCCTTACATTTTAATCTCTTTCCTTTAATGTAGAACATGTTGTAATTTGCTCCGATAATTTTGTTATTCGGTTATTCGGCCACTCAGTTTTTCATAAATTAAAGAAAAGTTAGTAAATATACGAAAATATGTTCGATTATCCGAAAATGGATACGAAAAATTTCCAACCGCATCCAAACTCCATAAATTGTGTTTAGGAAGTTTGGGAATTAGACTTTCGCGTTTCGTCTGGTGATTCAGCTAACCGGAGCCCACTTTCATAATGTTTGGCAACGAGGTATTGCAGATTTTCATGGTAATCACTTAACATCAGGTGAATCGCCTTCTCGCTTGCCAACTTTTCATATAAAACAAATAAATAAAATTATGACTGTAGAACCAAGAACTGTGCTAGTTAACATTAGCGGCAGTTTCTTTTTGCTTACTCTTGGTTAACTTCAGAACTTTTATATTTCTTTAATGTTACAGAGATGGCAATCGAGGAGGTGGTTAACCTGTTTGTAACCTGTTATAACTGGCATTGGACACATATTGAGAATGTTTAATAATGTCCATAGGCTTCCAATGACAACAACTCTTAATATAACCTCCTCCTTTTGACGTCGGTTAAAAATATATGAAATAAGCTACCTGCATCCATCGACTTCCCGCGTGTTTGCATAGGTCATCACTTCGCCTACTTGGGGCCGTCCTACACTGCGATGGCTGCAATATCTGGCTGCCGTTTCAGAGCCTTGCTCTCACTCCCACGTTTTTATAATAGAAATCCATTATAATCAAGACGTCATTTTTATAACATAAATCGACTATAACGACGATATGTGTAGTAAAAAATGTAAAGTAACAGCCCACTGCAGGGTAAAAACGTACTATGCACAGGGGTTTTAGGGCATAGTCCACTGCGGGACCCCACTGCGGCAGACTTCACATATATTTCTTATTATCATTTCGAAAATGTGCTAAGCGCGTGATAAATCAGCACATAAAATTAACAATTTCATTTATGCTAGCACTGGGAATTGATCTCAGGTTGCTCAAGTATATTTTATTAATTAGTTTCAATTGAAAATGTTTGCTTCTAACGACATATATACTTTCTCTATCACTATCACAGTAATACAAAACCCAATGTCACTTGAATAATTGCAAATACTGCACCTGCAGACGGAAATAAAATTATTCAACCAGATTGAATCGTCTATTTAAATGAGTTTCTTTTAAAAACGCTCCCGCGTTTCTCAAAGGGGACGACACTGATTTCCTCTCGAGTTTAAAAAGAAGCTTCCTTTTCCAGAAGTAGAAAAAAGTTACAATCGAAAAGGAAATTTGCGTTTTAAATCCTCTAATGAAGCTGAGAACTTTGTAATGGAGGGGCGAAAGGCTGCGAATGAATCGAGGAAAATCCCGGTACGTAGGTAGGTATATAAAATCAAATTACGTCTGATCAATTTATGATGAAAATGTTTTAACTTTTGTTTGCGTTGCTTTTAAGTCCCAGGAGTTATTTTTATATTTGAGGGATATTTCGACGATTATAATTAATTTTGTTTTTTTTTTAAAGGCAGTTTAAATGTGCTATCAGTTGATAGCACATTTAAACTACTGACTGATCTAAACGAGATCACTTGACTAAGTATCTGGCGGTGGATAATGTTCACCGCGCCTTGGAATTTTAAAATAAAAAGTTATTTCCAAACGGCTTCTAGCACCACAATTAAATCAGAAATCACCTGCTACGCGCAATGCTACTCTTACTATGGTAGGGCTACGCAGCAGCGTCCGCTGTCGCACGTGTGGTCATGCTTGTCCGGGGAAGTACTATGGCCTCACAAAAGATCGGCGTGTAGTGGAAGTTTTTTTTAATGTCACAAAGTGGAAAACGAGCTAGCGGTTCGCCTTATGTTAAGTGATAACCGCCGTCGACGGACATCTGCAACACTCGTGGGGTTACAGATGCGTCGCCACCCTTTATTAAAGTTAGCCCCGGCTACCTCACTCACCAGACGAAACGCAGAAGTGTAACACTTCTACTTCACGCCGGTCTTTTGTGCGGTCGAGGTATTAACCCGGGCGGACCTGCCCATTCGTGCAAAAGCGAACACTGTTGCGTGGCCCTACCACAGTCGTTATACTTACTTATTCTTTCCATATGGTGAGTGAGATAACTAGAGCCCACTTTTTGAAGGTTGGTACCTTATCTATAACCCCACAAAAATAGTATTGTCTATGGGCGGCGACAATCACTTAGCATAGGTGAACCACCTGGTCATTGGATACCAAAAAGGTGCAAAGGATGGCTCATATGGCTACCTATTATGTTTATGTAAGTGTCGATCGACTTCTAATTAGCTAATGTACGTAAGGAAACAAAATTGCAATTATACACTGTATATACATCTAGTATATATATTTTTAATACACTTACGCCCGGTTTCTGAAACACCGATCATCGTAGATGTCAACTAATCAACTGCTACGATGATCAGTGTTTCAGAAACCGGGCGTTAGATTTAAATAAAGGCAACTCTTGTATTCTTGTATTAACTGATGTTTTTGCTTTCAGTCCCGAGACTATTAAAACTTCATCTGACGCAGAACCGGTGGGCTAGCCAGAACCCACGGGTAAAGGCTACTTACATGTGTTACAAGATACTATGCAGTAGCTTCTACGTTTCGCTAGCATGGCATGTGGTCGACAAAAATCGAATTTGCGATAGACCGGATGATCCCGATAAATTGTTGGCCACCATTCAGACATATGTGTACAAAACCCTTTTATAAAAAAAATAAATAAATAAATAATATATAAAATGTATTTGAAACCTTACACGTCGTTTCCAAAGAAAATTTAAATTCTTTGGAAACGACATGTAAGGCTTTTTTTATTAATAATACGCGACTCCATATGCAAATTATATCAATCGATATATCGACATGGTTAGCGTAATCTTAGAGATAACTAATATAAAATCTCATTATGGGCTCAATTTTAAAGCGCTCGTAAACAAAGAGCTTTTATGAAAAGTATATTATATCATTTTTACTTCTCTACGGCGGCGGGTTATGTTATGTGTTTGACCGGCATGTATGTATGAATATATGTTCATCTGTTCCCTGATACTTTGAACTACGTATCATAATTTAACAAATAAGGTTTCCTTAGAAGTGTTTGATATCGTCTGCTGGTTTATGGCTATATTATTAGGCTTTGTAATGTCACGTTTAACAGAATATCTAGAGGATAAAGTTATATCCTGAAAAATTACTTATCCCTAAATCGGCTCTCCAAATGCTTTATCACGAAATTCCCCAAAATAGTTTAAATAAAAATAAAGTTCTACAACGAAACCCTAATACTGAAAAAAGCTTTTTAATCTTAAGCTTTTTAACTTTAAGCTATTTTTAATAACTTATTTTCCACTTTTTATACTAATAAATACTTTTTTATATGTTTATAAAACGTATTACCAAATGTATAATATAGTGTTCATATAGTTGATTGAATAAAACTATAAGTACAAGTACACGTACTGTGTAAACAAAACTATTTTCAATTATTTTCACAAAAGCGGAACTTTTCGACTTAATTGATATAATATAGACAATATTTTTAACTCCAACGATTTTGAAGTTTGAGGCTAACTCTCTCTACAATCGCATTTAAATCCAAATGATTTGGCACATGATTAAGAGAGTCTACGAGGGCTGTTTCATAAGTCGTTTTAAAAAAGTAAAATAAAGTATCAGCCTATACATAACCCTCTGCTAGGGAAAGGCCTCCTCTGTACAGAGGGTATCAGGCCATAGTCCACCACGCGGCCCCACTGCGGATTGGCGGACTTCACATAATATATATCTTCCAATTTTTTTTATTATTTCGAAAATATGCAGGTTTCCTCACGATGATTATTCGGCACTTAAAATTAACAATTTCGTTGGTGCTGGCACTGGGGATCGAACTCAGGTTGCTCGAGTATATTGAATGAAAGGCGAGCGTCCGGACACTGAGCTATCACGGCTCCTCCCCTACATTATATTTATTTATACATTAAAATATATTTTAATGTAGTTAACGTCTTATTTTCCAAAATATTGTTTTGTCTGTGAAATCTTCGTTTCTCTATTATTTATTAGAATAATTCGAGTTCATTTTTTCATAATTAAACATCAAAAGAAAAAGTACTATTCAGCATTACCTGCAGCATATTTAACTTATAAACAAAAACGCACAATTTAGGTAAAAAAATTTATTGGTATAAATAAATTTATCGCAATACAAATTCTACACAATAAACACGGGGATCCTTAACAGATTGGTAATTTATTGGACATTATTTTCTGGGTGTAAGTGTTCTGTGTATCTTAAGCCAATGGATAAAAATGTATAACACCTTTATTTAATTAAAATGCATATTTTACTTAACTAGTCTTCAAATTTTCCAAAGAAGTAATCGCATTTTATTTATACAATTATTTCGAAGTTATTTAGGTAGGCACTTGTGCTATTAAATCTTTTCGATGTGTATTTATAATATTCAATATAATTTAAAAAAAACAATGTATTTACATTCCACAGAACTTTCAATACGTGGGGTGCGTAATACACACCAAGTAGTGAATAATATTCACTTTGTACATTTATACTCCAATAACAATACACCAATTGTGATAATTTTATTTAACAAATAATTTGAGAACAATTTAAACTATCCCTTATTTAATTAATCACGTTCAGTTAGTGTCTCGCAATGTAATAAGACATTCATCTAAATATTTCAGACATTTTATTTTTTAACAGCAACACGATATACAGCAACAGAGATACACGAAACCATGTTTATTTTATAACATAATATTGAATGCTGCGAAGATAGTTTACGTGTTTACTAAACAAAACGAATATAGTTGCGTTATTATTAACAGTATTTGAGTAAGTAAGATCGTTATTAATCGACAAATAGCAGATTCTACTGAAGTACTGCGGCGTTGGCGATAATGGACGGAGAGTTGATCGTTTCCCCGAGACTCTCCAGAAGTTCCTTCCTGTAGTCGTCGAAATCACCGTCAACCTGTTAAAAAACAACGTTTTGTTTAAATACTAAAAATTTCATTACTCTATAATAGGTGTTAGTGTAGGATACTGATTGATTATTATTATTACTCTCACGTTTTTCACAACTACCTCGGTATAGTATTAGGTAGGAAAAATAATCATAGTATAATTATGTAGAAATTACGTGAACCCTCTCAAATAATCAACACTATTTCGCTCCCCTTAAAATTCCATTGGAAACGTGAAGCGATAAGAAATGAATGAACAAACGGCGTTACCTCGTTTATGGTCTGGTCCTCTATTACGTAGAGCGCGCAATCGGTCTCGCGTATGAGTCGCTCGTCGTGCGAGACTATCACGACGCCGCCCTTGTACTGGTTTATCGCCTCGGCCAGCGCGTCTATGCTCTCGATGTCCAAGTTGTTCGTCGGCTCGTCCTGTTGAAGGAGATTGTAATATAGTCCCACCGCTAGGCAAAGTCATTTCTGTGCGTAGAGTATCACCGCGCATTCACATATTCGTTTCTATATTCGAAATATTCGTTTTTTGTTATTATTATATTATTATAACTGTGGTAGTGCCTCGCAACAGCATTCGCTGTCGCACGAATGGGCAGGTCCATCAGGGTAAGTAATCGGGGCCCGCTTCATCAAAAGGTGGCAACGCATCTGCGAGCGTACGGGCGTTACAAATGTCAATGGACGGCAGTTATCGCTCAACACAGAGCGACTCGCCAGCTCGCTTGCCAAAACAACGTTCGAAAATACGCATCCCTTTTTTTCTGTGGGGAAAAAACCTTTATGGATCCCCTGCCACTGGATTGGGGAAGTGGCAGGGGTACGTGGGACTCCCAGTAAAAAATTACCCACTAAAAAAGCCCACTTTGCACCTACCTGTCTCGGTCGCATCAGCCGAAAATACGCATCCAACACCCGAGCCGAGCACGTTATAAGCGCAACTTTCAAAAGTTTCTCGACGCATCTGGAGCCCTCGAGTGTGGCAGGTGTCCACGGGCGGCGGTATTGTATTCACTTGACCGCTCGCTTGGCAGCTTTCCGCATAAAAATAAAAAAAAGTGGAGCCCACCAGTATGACGACGTCCGGCGCCATCAGCGTGAGCTCGGCGAGGGCGACGCGCGCCTTCTGGCCGCCGCTGAGGTCCTTCATCTTGATGGTGTGCGCGTGCCCCGCCAGGCCGAAGGTGCCGAGCGCCTTGCGCGCCTTCTCGTACTGCAGCCCGAACAGCCGCTGCAGGTACTCCACGGGCGACTCCTCGGCGGTCAGGTGCTCGCCAGAGTGCTGGTCGAAGCGGCCGATCCTCTGTGAAGGTTGCATTACTGAGCTAGCGGCGGTTACATCGGTAGCGGTGGATGTAGGATGTAGGTAAATTAAAGATCTGAACATTCGCAATGAAGTAAAAAATAATATTAAAAATTTAAAAGTATTTCATAGAACTCACCAATCTGTGGTTCCTGATCAACTCGCCGCGTATTGGACTGAGTTCGCCCACCAGGAGCTTCAAGAAGGTGGACTTCCCGACACCGTTGGGTCCGACGATGGCGATACGCGAGTTCAGATCTATGCCAAAGTCCACGCCGATGAAGAGCGGCTTCTGCCCGGGGAAGTTGAAATCCACGTCTAGGTAGAAATCGGAAGAGTAGCACATTAATAGTTAGTTCCATGTTTCACGTTTGCTCCAGAAAGTTATTATAATATTTGGGATTAAACAAGGAACTGTCCCGTGATAGTCCAGTGTCGCTTTTAAATCAATATACTAGAACGAACAGGCGCAATCGAAATTTTTATTGCAATTTTATGCGCTGTCTTAACACTTTCGTAGTACTTCAAAGAGGCATAGTATTTAGATGCAGATTCTTATTCGCTGAAGGTTCAATAAAAAGATTTTGTTAAATAGAAATATTGTTATAATATTTATTGACACACTATATTGTTGAACTATTGGAAATAGTATGTGAAACGTGCCTAGCGAGCAGGTGGTTCACCTGATGTTAAGTGAATACCGCCGCCTATGGACATTGACAACCTTGACTTGATTGAGATGCGTTGACAACCTTTTGAAAATTGGGCTCCGGCTATGTCAAGCACCAGACGAATAGAAGTTTCGATAGTTCTGCCATAGTCTAAGATGCCGGCAATTTAGCTGTTGTGTAAAAATTAAGACGATAACTAAATATACCGTTATTTCCGTTTTTAATATTTATTAACGCTAAATTGTATCACGGAAAATTAAACATTCTTAAGGTTTGTTATCACAAGTCTTTTGTGAAAAGCAACGGCGACGAACCAGCTAGTTTATGAAGAAAGTAATAGTTATTTGAAACATTGTAATGTACAAAGTATCAAGATTTCCTGCAAAAATAACTTCTTGGAGATTCTGTGTATTTGCTTAGTTCGGCTTTGTAAAACCACCACAAAATGAGGACGATCCGATGAGAAAGATCTTTTTTAGAAACTCACACCTTTAAACTAGTAATAAAGACATAAAAGGAACAAAGCACTTTCTCTTCGTTTCTGCCTGACTCTATCTGTCTCTCTCTATTTGATAATTCATCTCTCCCTCTCCCTCCCTGTTTCCCTTTCTCTCCCCCTCTCTTTCCATTTGATAATCTGCGCAAACCAAAGACAGTGTAGAGGAACGCACTGTGCAATCCGAGTATGGGCGGCTGCAGCGGCGGCGGGTCGGGGAAGTTGAACTTGACGACATACTCCTTCGGCCTCTGCAGGAGGGCGATGGGGGCGGCGCCCTCGTCAGCCTCCTCGCGCTGCGACTTGCTGCGGTTCTTCTCCTGCTTGCGCGTCAGCACCTCCTTCTGTTTCCTCTCCTGCAGACAGACAACTCACAGTTGAACTCGAACTCATATAGCTAACGCTGTTCTTATTTTGGGTAAAAAAAGTTTTTTTTATTTTTTTACAGCTATACATGTCCCACAGCTGGGTAAAGGCCTCCTCTGTACAGAGGGTACTAGGGAATAGTCCACCATGCGACCCCACTGCGGATTGGCGGACTTCACATATCTTCGATTTTTTTTTGTTATTTCGTAAATATGCAGTTTTCCTTCACCGCTTTACACGTGATAAGTTAGCACTTCATGAACCATAAAGGGTTTCTTTTTAATTTTTTAGGAGTTTTTCACTCCTTCATCGGGTATAAAAATATGTAATCATTTTACTGTATAGAGACAGAAAACCATTTATAATGCGGCGCGAGCGAGAGGGCAACGTTCACGGTAAATTGACACTTACGGCCTGCTTCTTCGACTGGCCATGCGCCTTCATTTCCTTCAGTCTCTTCTCTTGTTTCTCATACTCTTTAATCATCTCCTTGCGTTTCTGAGCGTACATCTTTTTGAACATCGAGTAGTTGCCCTTGTAGTAGAAGAGCTTCTGCTGGTCCAAATGGATGATCTCATTGCAAACGTTGTCCAAGAACGACTGGTCGTGAGACACTACGAGCAACGTCTTCTTCCAGCCTTGGAGGTAACTGAAACGAGAACCGAATAATTACTTATTTTGTTTTATTTAAATTGATCCAAAAAGATAAGAAATACTTCATTTCTCAGTCATAAATTCATTCAATCATAATCGTAATTTCTCATTTATGAAATTAAATTAAAAACAAAAATGTATTACAATTTTTTAATGATAAAATTTTACATTTCATTGCTTTTCCACTAAAAAACAAAAAGTAATACTCACTTGTCCAACCAAATGACGGCATTGAGATCCAAGTGATTCGTAGGTTCGTCGAGTAGTAGCAGAGTTGGTTCAATGTACAAAGCTCTGGAATAAAAGGCAGATATTAATAAAAAAAAGAATGTACTCCTAATTTGACACATACTAAAAATATTAGTAAGGTGATGTTGAAGGTGTAAGGTGGTGTTATGTCGGTGTCGCGCATCTTAAAATTGGCTAACTTAGAAACTCACAGCTAAACGATCGATATAGAAAGTGCCATGTAACTGAAAGTTTTCGTGAATTTGCAAAAGCCAATTACGGTGTAATTTGGTGATGTAAAGATGGAAGAATAAGATTGTATTACGTAAAGTCTATTGTATATTTTAGTTTGTGGATAGAAACACTAATATTCCTTCTATAACAAATATGTATTAAAAAACGCGCGCAATGTGAGTCGAACTCGCGCACAAAGTGTTGCTTACCAACATCTATAAAAACGGCAATAAATCATGTCAGCTTCACTTATATATATATATATTTTTTTTAAGTATTTATTGTTATAGCGGGTTCGAAACGTCGGGAATTTCAAAAAAAAAAAAAACGCGATAAAATCTTAAATTTAATACGTATTACATTCGCGTAAAACGAGGAACTCATCCAATTCGTCACACACGCGCCCAAAGGAAGAAATAAACTCGGTACAAGTTGAAACAAGTCCCACCTGGCGAGCGACACCCTCATGCGCCAGCCCCCGGAGAAGTTCTTGGTGGCGCGGTCCTGCATCTCGCGGTTGAAGCCCAGACCGGCGAGGATGCGCCGCGCGCGGGGCTCGGCCGCGTCGGCGCCTATCGCCTTCAGCTCGGCGTACACCTGCAATGCAATACCGAATGGACTCGCCACTTAAATGCGTACACGTCGTAGGGCCTTATTAGAAGTCGATCGACACTTACATAAATATAATAAATAGGTAGCCATTTGAGCCATCCTTCGCACCTTTTTGGTAGTCAACGACCAGGTGGTTCACCAGATGCTAAGTGATTGTCGCCCGCCCATGGACATTACTATTTTTGTGGGGTTGTAGATAAGGCCATAGATCAACCTTCAAAAAATGGGCTCAAATTATCTCACTCGCCATATGGACAGAATAAGTATAACGACTGTGGTAGGGCCACGCAACAGTGTTCGCTGTTGCACGAATGTGCAGTTCCGCCCGGGTAAGTACCACGACCTCACGGAAGACCGGCGCGAAATGGAAGTGTTCGTTTCGTCTGGCGAGTGTGGTAACCGGAGCCCACTTAATCAAAATGAGGCAACGCAGCTGCAAACCTACGGGGTTGCAAATGTCCATGGGCGGCGGCAGCTTCGCAAATCACCCATAATCGGTAACGGTGTACCTTTGAACTTTTGTTGTATATGAAATTTGATGTAATGTTATTGTGTGTGTTCACAGACTGAAGACTTACTTGCCCTGTTGTGCTTAATGTCAACTATATGTTATAAAATACATAAATAAATTTTATTACAATAAATTATTCATAATTAACATGTTTTGTTTATTACTAACTTTCTCATGTGTGATGTTATTGTTTTTCATATAAAACTATATATTATTTTAATTACGTAGACAATGTTTAAGAAATTATGAAATATTTCAATGTACACTGAAAATATTGTATTCACCTCATTTAATCTATCCTGTTTGCTTAAATTCCCTTTTTCCGTCTCAGCCTCTAACTCCTTGCATTCTTTGAGTAGAGCTGAAAGTAAAATAATATATTATTAATAATTGTCAATTAGTGTTTTTTTTCCAGCGTTTCTACCACTGCACCAAGTGCGTCACAATTTTTATCTTTTAGATTGACTGTGAATTAATGCCCATGACATAAGTGCCACTTTATGTCATGAGAATTTTATAATGTAAAATAATATTTACAATAACGAAATGATAATACTTTTACTTATTTAAGTTTATATATATATACACATACACGTCTATTGTTTAAAAGTTAAACAAACAAATTAAAGTTAAACTGCCAGCTCGCTTGGCACCTTCACACATAAAAAAAAGACTCAAACACTGGCCACAAGCGCGCCGGTCGTTTTGACGTCGATTCGCACATTAAAAAAAAACTAAAACACCGGCCGCAAACTCACCGGTCCTCTTGACGTCCGACTCGAGCAGGGTGTCCACGGCGCTCATTTCGCTCGCTGTGACCTCCTGTTCGCAGAGCAGTATGTCGATGTGCGGCGGCAGGGGGAACGCGCGCTGCGCCAAGTGACGCAGCAGCGTGGTCTTCCCGTGGCCGTTCGGCCCCACGAGGCCGTAGCGCCGCCCGTTCGCCACGAGCAGTGTCGCGTTCACGAACAGGTCCTTGCCCTTCGCGCTTATCGTGAAGTTCTCCACTTTGATGTCCACCGCGTTCTCGAGGGCGGCCATTTGACCTGGGGAGTTCGGCGTCAGAATGCGATTCATGTGAACGTCACAAACATCGCGGGGGAAAGGAAATATTCATTGGATACGTTTGAAGTTGTACACTCACCGGCAGATTTCTGTGCTTGGCTGACGGTGAAGTTCGCATCTAGCTCACTGTGCCCCTGCCCGCCCTTTTTCGTTAGCATCTCCATCTGCTTTTCGTACTCCTGTTGTTTCTTAAGTTTCTTCTTTTCTTTGTGGCTCATTTTTTTCTCAGAGGCGTCGACATTTTCTTGTTGGGGTCTTTTTTCTTCCTGTTAGAATATGTTACAAATTAGAACAAGGAAGTCAAAACTCAACATATATATAACTAAACTAATGTACACATCAATAACTGGATTTTAATGACATTACACCTAAGTCAGTCCTGTTTGCAATTTTTATTTAAAATCATAGAAAAAAATTAAATTTAATTTTAATTTTAGTCTGTCCTGTGACCATCAACGCTGAAAAGGGTTCAAAACTTTGAGAAATATTAAAAGTGAACATTAAAAAATCTGTAAAATAACTTCATTTAGTTAGGTGTAATGGCGTAATATAATTGACTCATATAACTTTCAATCTGAAGTGATTACATACCTTTTCTTCCATAATTTCTTCTTCAGGTTCGGGATCCTTTATTTCAAACTTTTTCAGTTCTTCTTCAATGTCATCTATATTGTTTTTCTTTTTATTTTTACCTAAAGTGGTATGGATTGAAATATTAACTACTGCAAAAATACTTGAAATTATCAATTTCATAACTAGTTTACACTTTCCTTTTGTTGTTTTGTTGCTAAACTATAGAGTTCTTTTTTCTATTATTTCGACTGAGTTCAACGTTTTTTTTTCAACGACTTTTTTTTTTTTTTAATTTTATGTAGGGCCATGATAGCTCATTGTTCATGCGCTCATTTTTTATTCAATATAATTGAGCAACCGGAGTTTAATTCACAGGGCAGGCACCAAAAAATTGTTAATTTTAAGTTAGTAGTAACAACTTTACTTTTCTCAATAGGGCAATGGCCTCCATTTGGCAGAGGGTATTGTGGCACAGTCTGTCAATAGTCTGCAAATAAAGTCTATCAATCCCATTGGGGATTGACAGACTTCACATATCTTTGAAGTATTTGTTTAGGCTTTGTAGTTCAGTGCCAGAGAGCCTGTGTGCACTCATTTTATTTAGTATGCTCAATCACTCAAGCAATGTGAGCTTTCTTACCTTTGCTCTTGACTACTGGTTTGAGAATCTCTTCTTCATCAGATGCTTCCATTTTCAACTCTTTATCGCTTTCTGAATCAGGCCAATCTCCCTTACCTTTACCTAAAAATGCATGAATACAATTTGAATATACCTATTCATATAATGTTGTAGAACTGTGATAAATTTATGAAGTAAAATATTTTAACAGTAAACCTAAATTAAATACGAAAGCAAGTTTAACCCAAGAATTAAATATGTAAGCAAATATTTTGCCCAAAACAAAGTTACATTTAGAGTGGCCAGAACATGTGGCTTTCTTTTTTATACTATGATTATTATAATTTGTGACTATTAAATTAATTGAATATGACCATTTTTTAAAATAGTTTTTATGTATCTTAACTTACCTTTTTTATTTTTTAACTTGGAAGATGGCTGTGCAACAGTGCTGGACACATTACTAGCTACAGATTTAGAATCATCATGATCTTCTTCATCTGAAGAATCAGCAGCTGCTAATTTCTTTTTATTTTTCACTACAACATTTTAGGAATTCATGGTTCCAAAATTTTAAATGATAGTATCCCGAAGTTTCGAACTATTTACAGCGCTCATGGTCAAGGTAAGAATTGAAGCGTTAGACATTTGAACGTCATTGTTAGCCCGGACTACATCCAATTTTTAAATTGAATAATTTTATGTTCCATCTATGCTGAAGATACTCATTGAATCTTATTTTGCAGTAATGGGTCGTTTGAGACTAGATAAAATTTTATTAATGATGGAACCTCAAGCTGATGGTAGCACCTAATGCTCTTGGATAAACGGGAATTAAAATTAAAACATGATAAATAATATCTTTTAGTAATATGTAGTCTGCAGTCATTTTTAGGACAACTAAATAATAAATCATTACATTAAATATACTTTATGTATGAAAAAAAAAATACAAATTTTAAATATTGCATTAAAATTATATGTTCTTGTACCTACACTTTCTTATCAATATTTATGAAAGCAAAATAACAACCGTCATTATTTATTCTAAGGACAAATAAATTAACACCCTTACATTTCTTTTTGGTAACAGGTTTTGCAAATTCTTCATCTGAAAATTCCTTAAGTTCTACATCACTGCCATCGTCAGACCAGTCATCATTCTTTTTTCCTTTACCTGAAAAAATAAAAAAATGCACTTAAAATCCTACATTTTAATAATATTGACAAAAATTTTGTCATAATTAATTTGCTAAATAGTTTAAGCAATGAAAAATCTCATGTTTTCATATTTTCTCTTTCCTACTCCTTTATGTCTTGATTGAGTAACATAATAATACACCCATGTTTCTTACTAGAAATTATGGTTTACTTTATTCTATTTTCTTCTGTGTGAATCTTATATTTTACATTCAGCATTAACAACTGCAAATTTTTCTAAGATCACAAGAAGCTAAAATCTCTGACATTGAAAACTTTACGTAACAAAACAACAGCCCATAACATTATTTAAAATACCACATTATACATAAAAAAAATATTTATTCAAATAGATGCTTGCGCGCTCTTATGAATTGTCAAATTTTACATAAAAAATTATGTATATAGGTAGGTAAGGTACCACCGGTTCGGAAAGCAGTTTCTGTCGAGAAGAGACCGGCAAGAAACTCAACAGTTGCTCTTTTTCAAAACTTTTCACCCACTAACATTATACTTCATTTAAATAAAGTAACACATTTAGTTACTATATAAACTGACCTTTTTTCCCCTTAGACTTGACTTGTTGCTTACTTGAAGAATTACTAATGACTGATTTAGAATCATCATGGTCTTCATCATCGGAGTTTTCATCAACAACTTTCTTTTTTTTGGCTGAAAAGAGTTTAAATACAATTTTTTTTAAGATATGTAAATATAAAATTATGTAAATACTAACAGCTTTATTTCTAGCATCATTCTATGTAATATGTTAATATGTAAATAAAAAATATATTTATATATATTTTTTATTTACATAAGTAATCATTTCTAGTTTAAAATTCTATAATATATGGATTTAAAAAAAACACGAAGTCCTGTGTGAAAAGAAATGAAATGAATAAAGTGTGTAATTCAAATAACAATAAAAGTATGGCAACTTTCAACATGGAGCCATTTTATGATTTTCTAAGATCTTTCATTGTGACACTTTTGACAAATGCACTGCTGACAGCTTTTCCATGTGACTGCCACACTTTCTTAGACAGGTTGTCATTTGAGTAAAGTTTTCAATACCTTTTTATCTTTATCCATTAACACTTGCTTATTGTTGATTAATTTGAACTAAATCTATAAACATTTAATAATGTATTTATTTGCAATACCTTGTGTACTGATTATGATAGATTATAATTTGCCATATTCAAAAACAATAGCTTCTATCTACCAGTAATTCGATAATTCGACATGGTACAGAAAGTGCTGTTATACCATTAAAATAGCCCTCTTTTAATTAAAAATTTAGTTAAACATAAATAACTTTAACTCCGGCGTAATTCAATTAAAATAAATTTTAAACGATGCAGAAAAATCACTAATGAATTTGGCGGTATTTTAATTGAATTACGCCAGAGTTAAAGTTATTTACATTTGCCAAAATTTATTGTTAAAACAAATAAAAAAAGGCAAAACACAATTTATGAAACATTTTTTTGACTCCTGTAAAATCAACATTTTGTAGTTAAGATTTCTTGTCACTACATCATTAACTTACAGAGTCATAATGTAAAAAAAAATTGATTTACCCAAGTGTTTCATAAATGTTTACACTACAATACAATTACACTAACATTAAACTTACATTTCTTTTTACTAACAGGTTTGGCAACTTCATCATCTGACTTTTCTTGTAACTCAACATCACTAGCTTCATCTGACAAGTCATCACCTTTTTTACCTTTACCTAAAACAATAAAAATGTAAGATACTCCTGTTAAACGAAATAACCAGTTATTTCATCATATTTTGAAATAATTCAATCAATTAACAGAAATTTTCTATTTGCAAAAAATTGTAAATGGCTAACCCTTTTCAATTTATTGCATATTAATTGTTGTATGTTAGCTGTAAGTTTTCCATGTATAAATAAAATTAAATATGAGAGTAAAATATTAGCAAAATTATTGTATGATATAGAGATAGCACTTTTTTATATGAAAACTGAGTCACTATTCCATTGGAAGAATGCTAATATTGAATATGTTACATATGTCAATAGAAACAGTGTGCCATGTCATCAAAAGGGTAGCACTTTTTTATATGAAAACTGAGTCACTATTCCATTGGAAGAATGCTAATATTGAATATGTTACATATGTCAATAGAAACAGTGTGCCATGTCATCAAAAGGGTAGAAACAAAATTAACTTATTTTTTTGAAAACGTTAAAACCTAAAAATTAATTAGCTACTAAAGTTATAAATAATTCAAATATCCATTATTAAATATGAATTAAACTTGAAAGAAAAAATAAGGAACCAACCTCTCTTTTTTTTATTTTGTTTCAAACTTTTAACAGCAACACTTGCACTGTTATTTGGTTTACTTTCTTCTTGCTCGTCGTCAGAAATGTCCCCTTTCTTTTTATTTTTTACTAAAAACGCATTAATGTTAGTTATATTAAACAGTATTCAAATACTAAATAATTCAAAATGTGTATAAAATACTAACATTTTTTTTGCGTCTTCTTTGTAACAGGTTTAGCATCTTCTTCAGTATCAGCTATTGCATCGATTTTATTGGTTTGGCCAAGTTCTTCGTTATCACTTAAATCTGCATTTACTTTAACTTTCTTTTTACTTTTTACTTTACTATTTGAGGTTATATCAGTAGTGTCAATAATTGACCTTTTTTCTTCCAAGACATCATCAAAATCTTTGTTTTTCTTATTACCTTTTTTTTTCGACATGACTGTTACAATTACTTTTCTTCAAAATTCACGAAATATATGATTGCCACCTCATAGAAAAGAGAAATATTATGTCAACTTCTGTCAAGTACATGTAGTGGTCATGTGTCATGTACCTTGACGTTAACTGTTAACAAATGTGACACTAGCATTTAGTAGTAGGGGTGGGCATGAACGACGAACCGTTTACAAACTTCGGCAACCGATTAACTTTTCGGGATAACAGCTGGGTTCCATCCGTAAAAAAAAAACGGCCAAGTGCGTGCGTACCCTTATCTATAAACACGGTAAAAAATCATCTCTCTCTGCCCCACTTAAATATTTTTTATTCCGTTTTATAGTATTTGTTGTTATAACAGCAACAAAAACACACGATCTGTAAAAATTTCAATTGTCTTGTCAAATTGTGTTTTCAATTGTCAAATTGTGCTGTAACGGCAACAGCAATACATCATCTGAAATTTTCAACTATCTAACTATCATGGTTCATGAGACACAGCCTGATGGCAGACGGACAAACAGACAGACAGCAAAGTCTTAGTAATAAGGTCCCGTTTTACCCTTCGGGTTCGGAACTCTAAAAATTGGACAACGACCACCATTTAGCATCTTTCTTCTTCCTTCATTTTCATTCGTTAATAGAATAAAGTATTATAATAGAGTTGTTAAAGTATTTTATTATTGAAGTTATACGCGCTTTGAAAAAAAATATGAGAGTAAAATTTTTAGGATTCGCGTGCTCACTGACACCGACATAATTGACATTTGCCTATTTTTCCAAGTTATTTAATTATAAACCGTAATCAATTGCATTTAAAGTCTTTTTCAAGGTAGACAGATTCAGCGTATAGTGCCATCTCCACCCGAGGGTTCTTAGGGCTATCGCTAGTGTACAGGGAATAAAATGTTGGATAAAATACTGATCCTCTCCGATGAGATAGCTCAAAAAAGTAGTGTCGAACGATTTTTTTTTGTATGAGCCTGTCTGGCATTCATAGCTTATAAATTTACCCCTTATGTCAGACTTTGTTGTACAGAACTGACTGACTTAAAAGGATTGCTTGTCGGGAATCATATTTAATGAAATAATGCATATTTTAATCCTTGCTAGGGCAAATTGCTCATTAATTTTCTCCATGCCGGAAACAAGATTAACGGGCCAGTAACTCCAGGCTAATCTTCAGTGCTTATCCGGCTTAGGTTTACCGTTGAGTTGACATGACACACGAATTAACTGTGGTAGGGCCACGCAGCCTCAGCTGTTGCACGAATGGACAGGCTCGTCCAGGTAAGTACCACGACCTCACAGAAGACCGGCGTAAAGTAGAAGTATGACAAATACTTTCATGTTTCGTCTGGTGAGTGAGGTAGTTGGAGCCCAATTTTCAACACATCAACATGAGAACGAAACATCATTTTACGGAAAAATTGCGTCCGCTGGTACGCAGTTACGGTTAACCTCATAAGTAAACAGGACGATAAAAAGATTAAAAAAATAAAATCAGAATGCTGTAAATGCAATAAGTTGTATTGTTTGCCTTTTTATAATGAAAACCATTTTAATTAATAAATAAAGATAATTTACATACCTATGCATAAGTTGATTTTTATTTATTTCAGTTACTGTCCCATCGCTAAAAATTTTAAATTCTAGTTCATCACAAGGCTTAACAAACATGGTAACTGCATTACTAGTGCGTTACAGGCAGAGGTGGATTATCCTTAAGGCAAACTATGCATGTGTCTATGGGCGAATAAAGAAAAAAATATATAATAAAGTGTAAAATTTATTGCGCCAGTAATTAAGCCACCTCAATTTGCTTCAATTTATAACAAAAGATAAACTTAACGGATGGGACTGACTAAAACTTGCCCCTACAAACAATATTGTCGATGGTACATGATCTCTAATTGAAGTAAGAAAGATACTAGTATAATGCACGTCACGTCGATCGCAACTTGTGAGTATCGGAATTGGACATTCCTGCTTCTAAAATTGCGTCGACTAGGGTGCAGTGAGGGGGCGGGAGCTAAGCGGTCAGGCGCGAACAAATGAGTGACACGACTTTCAACTTTTTTGTCGTAGCGTGTGCTTGTCTACAACTGCATTTAATTGATAAAACTTACATACCATGGGTGTTAATTTATTACATATGTGTTTTCTAGTTAAAATTTCGATCAATCGTTAAGCCTAAATATTTAAATGTATTGATATAATCTAATTTATCACACCTACAGTCGATTTTATTAGCATTTAGACATTCATATGAGTGGACAATTTTATGCAGTTGTTCTACAATAATGATTTCAACTTTTCAATTGTACGGTGAGTGTATATGCATGCACTTGCTATTTGACAGATTCAACGATCAAAATCTTCTTGTACATAGCTTTGTACCTCTGATATATTCTTGGAAGCATAAACAATACACATATCATCGGCAAACATAAAAACGCGGCACTTGTTTACAACATTAAGTAATAATCTAATATTTAATTTAAGTTTTAATAAGTAATAATAAGTAATTTTAAGCTAGATTATTATGGCATTCGTGACAGCGCCCTCAATCTCATCACCTCTTACCTTAGTAATAAAATTCAAAAAGTACCTTTAAATGATTTTAAAGTTTTTTTTTATAGTGCTAATCTTTGCACTTAAGATTGAACATTAAAACATGTAGAAAAAGTACGAAAAGATTGTCGCCGCTGTGGGAATCGAACCCACATCTTCGGCATTCTCGGCCTGACGCTCTAGCCATTAAGCTAAACGTCTGATAGCCACAGCGACGAAAATCTTCCATCCATCTTTCTACATCTTTCTACATTGTTATTTAGCATTTGAAGCAATGCTTGGCGCATCTATTGTTATATCCTTTCCAGCATACAAACAATTTTGAATATGTTTTAATCTATAAATGATGTTGATTCCTCAGGGTCCCCCATGAAAATGGGTGTGCCACAAGGATCAATCTTGGGCCCATTTTTATTTCTAGTATATATAAATGATATCCCCTCCTATGCCAGTGAGTTTTGTGATGTCGTACTGTTTGCTGACGATACATCACTCATATTTAAGGTTAACCGAAATTTATCCAATTATGACGACGTAAATGGTGCACTTTCGCATATCCTTCACTGGTTCACCATAAATAATATGGTATTAAATGCCAAAAAAACTATATGTATTCTTTTTAGTCTTCCTAGTGTGAGAAGGCAAAGTTTTAGTTTATTATTAAATAACGTATCCCTCAAGCCTGTTGAGTCTGCAGTTTTCTTGGGGATTACAGTAGATTCAAAGCTTCAGTGGAGTCCTCATCTATCATCTCTTGCGAGTAGGCTAAGCTCCGCTGTTTTTGCTATTAGGAAGGTTAGACAGCTAACAGACATCGACACTGCCAGACTTGTTTACTTTAGTTATTTTCACAGCATCTTATCGTACGGCATTTTGTTGTGGGGTAGTGCATCTGATATTAATTCTATATTTATTCTTCAAAAAAGAGCTGTCCGAGCAATCTATAACATCGGAGCCCGGGATACACTCAGAGATATTTTTAAAGAGATTAATATACTCACTGTTGCGTCCTAATATATTGTTACGTGTTAGGGTTCGAAGGATTTGGAGAGAAAGACCTGCTGACTCTTTTTAAGACTTTATTCACTAGCGCTAGGTCCAACACAAAGCACTAGGTCCAATCAATAAGCACTAACGATGTCCTAGGTTGTAGCCAAGTCGTAGGTTTCACTGGTATCACTCTTGATCACTAGTTTTCGCTCCGAAGTCGCCTCGAAGGAAGCTCAAACTGAACTGTCTGTCTTGCCTCTCTGCGGCTTTTTATATGGGCCGAGACGAGCCCCAGACTATTCCAGAATGTTCCTTCCTGGAACGTACCCGACACGCGCGAACATGATCGTGATTCCGGAAAGTTCGCGAATGTACCCGGTTTTCCAGACTATAGTTCCACAGTTGTTCCTCTAATGCCATCTAGTATTGAATAGGACTAGTATTGTACAGGATTAGGGACTTTAGGAAGTGGCCGTACAAATGCTTTTTTCCATATCAATGGATACTGACCTGATTCAAGAGAAAAGTTTATAATGTGAGTTACAACAGGAACAAGGATATCTAACAAGCTTACTATCATAATTCTACTCACATCATCACAACCCACAGCTCTGGATTTGATTGCCAGAATGGCTTTCTTAGTCTCATCTTCGGTGACTGGGGTCTGGAGAAATAGAAGAACCACAAACATTAGATGAATTAGAGATACCAAAAGATTTTAGAAATTTCCACACATCAGCTGGAGAAGAGTTTATTATATTATTATGGATATAGCGGCGTTTAGCTGCACGTACCATCTGATTGCACCTATTTCTGGCTTGTTTGAAAGCTGCCCAGTTTTCTTCAGTACGATTATTCTTAAACCGAGGGAAAGCTCGATTTCGCCTAGCCATTGCCTTTCGCACATTATCCGTCATCCAAGGGGGTAATGTCTTTTACGTTAGACATAATCTTAATTGTTATCTAAAGAATAGTAACAGACATAAATTAAATACTAGAAATAAGGACAAATTAATTACACCATTGTTTCGTCTAAAAAAGAGTAAATAGATCGTTCATGGGGCAAAGTGTGCGCATGTATAATAAAATCCCACAATCGGTATTGAGATCCCACAATAGATGAATTTAAACGCAAAATTAAAAGCGAACTTATGGCTCAGGCATATTATACCATTGCAGAATATCTTGACGACACCAATGCTGTTGATACTCACGTAGGCTAAAATGACATACTTGTTCTATTATATTGTAAACTTATCGTTTTAAGAAAGAGCAACTGTTGAGTTTCTTGCCGGTTTCTTCTCAACAGAAACTGCTTTCCGAACCGGTGGTAACTTACGAACGTATTAATTTTTATCTAAATTTTTTTACATTTCATAAGAACGCGGAAGCGTCAATGTGAATAAATGTATTTTTGATTTTGATTTTGACATTTGACACTATTCACATGCATCACATAGTCTTATGGACCAAATACTGATACAGTCGGCATCCCCAAATTCACATGCATATCCTCACTAGTCACGCCTGCTATCATCGTACTCATTTTCCTATTACACAAGTAGTTCCTAAACCATTTATTCGTAGGGCCTCATATTCCACATTCATCCATCGCCTGTCGCAGAAAATCGTGATCCAGCGTGTCAAGCGCCTTTTTATAATCTATAATCTAAAAGTGTTATAATTTGTTTACCAGCGTCCAAGGACTCGTTAATGTAATCGGCAAATTCCGTTAGGGCTGAAACTGTACTGCGCCCCGGGCGGAAACCGTGCTGAGCGTCTGACAAAATATTACGACATTCTAAGAATTTAGTAATCTGGCTTACAATATATTTTTTTAATTTTATCAATAACAGATAATATGGCTACCACTACATAGTATAAAACAATGTTGCCCCGCTGTGTGTCTGACCCTATGTATGCTTAGATCTTTAAAACTACGCAACAGATCTTGAAGCGGTTTTTTTTACTAGATAGATATGATTCAAGAGGAAGATTTATATGTATAATACATTGCATCCGTGCGAAGCCGGAGCGAGTCGCTAAAAGTTTTATAATTAACATATTCTAAGTGGTTTCCGGACTTATATATAGGGTGTACAATTGCATGTTTTAACTGATCGGGATAAATACTTTTCAAACATACGCATATTCATAACATTTGCTATAATAGGACTTAATTGTTTCCGTGTATAATTAATATCTTTTACCCTAATTATGAAAATTCTATTAGTTCTATGTTTAAAAATTCTTTAATAGATAAAATAAATTTATAGTATATATATATATAGATATATATATATAATTATAACGCAGTAAAATTTTTAAATAGTCGATTCGATTTGAACTGGTCCTAAATTTATTTTTAAAGTTACTGGTCAAAAAATTTTAAAATGCTGTAACAAAGAAGAAAAACTAAATAGTAACAAAGAAGTGAATTAAGAATTTCAAACATCTTGATAAAAAATAAGTTTTGAAATAAATTATGATGAGGCAAGAATTTCTCTTAACGTGTTTCTTGATATTTAATTTACTTTTTTTACAATATATTGATATTTGTGCAAGTGAAAATGTGAAAAAGAGCGTGTATGAAAACAGAGACGATAACGGCGATACAAACGAGGAGGGCAAGGATGAATCTATGGATATTCCAATTGAAACCGAACCAGGCAACGCTACATGTACTAGAAGACATAACAGCCAAATGCATGAAATTCGAACGGCAACAGTTAAACAGTTTCCTTTCATGGCAGCAATAATGTCCCAGCAACATGAATATTTATGCGCAGGTTCGATTGTATCCAATGGACTTGTCCTTACAACGGCGCAGTGCGTACAAAAACAGATAAATTATGTTTTACTTAATGTAACTGCAACCAAAAAGGACAATACCTCGGTTGCTCTACATATAATAAAGAGCGAAAAATTTCCGACATATACCGGACCAGGGACAGGCAAAGATGTTGGAATTATATTTACGGAGAAACACAATAACTCATTTGCCTCAAAGCTTAGTTTGAGCAATATGACTAGTAGCGATCAGCTTTTAGACGTAGAAGCACTTGGATTCGGTTTAAATACTGACCCTGGTCAACTCAAGGAACTGCAGTATGCAGGCTTAGAGCGTCGCGCTTCGCTGAACGACAATTATTACAGCGCCTTCATTGATTGTGTGGAAACTAAGATACTGACATGTTTTAGAGATATTGGAGGTCCAGTGATATACGACAATCAGCTTGTAGGTGTTGTAGTTAGAGGTCAAGAAGATTGCACTAGAGAAATCACGTCGCGTTATTCTATTAATAAATTCATGATAGATTTTCTACCAATATATACATTTAGGGCATGGCTGGAAGAAAAAGTTAAAAAGAATGAAGAACTTACACCATCAGTCTTAATGACGTATCCTTCTAAGCCAGCTCTCCGGGAAGCCGTTCATGTGATGACTAGCACTAAAACGAATGCTGCTCAAAGATGCCTCTTAAACATCACTTTGTTGCTTTTGAATATTATAACTTATTTTTACAATTAGTTTGGTTATTCAACATTCAGACGTGTTTTAAATTAAATTTTGTTTTTGTATAAATTCTTGTTTACATGAACCAAATAAATGTAAAAAATATACAGCATTTGTGATTCAACTTTATTTTAGAGAATGATTTCTAAGTTAGTCTGCATAAAGGTAGAATAGTATTCATGAGTCGGCTCAAGTGCGCGTTTTTGATTGTATTTTGGTCTTCGATCTACTAGCCACCGTCAAGTGTTCCTGCCTCTGCTCGTTCACTAGCGTATTCCTACAGATCCGTGTCTAAATCGCGCTAACTACCGACCGCTTTATTCACTTCTATACAGTCCTCTATCTCTAGCGATCGGGTTCGTAACGGGGAGAAATTTTATACCCGAGAAAACTAAACGCGGCCTTCCTAGATCAGTCAATAGTCAATATCAAAATATCTATATTCAATATAAGTAAACTTAACTTGGCTCTTAATGAACGTCAAAAAAAAACTGCCACTGGTTCACTAAACTAGACCTGAACGGAGAAGAACCGACAAGAAACTCTGCGGTCTTGTTCTCTTTTTTGTTATTTTTTTTTTGTGATGTATAATTCACTTCTTCTTGTATTGACTGATGTTTTTGCTTTCAGTCCCGAGACTATTAAAGCTTCATCTGACGCAGTATAATTCACAAACTTATATAGAATCAATAGTCTACTAGAAACATCTAGTACAAAATCAGCAGCAGCCAAAGGAAAATCCTATTACGACCATCACCTCTTTTCTCACCAGAGCACAGTGAATGTACATTAATTTTATAGTTTCGGTAAATGCTGTAACCATCACTACATAGAAAACTGTTGTTTTTTTGCAAAAAAAAACATTGCAATAGGTATAGAATTGCTTGGCATGACGTGCCTTAAAACGGGAATTTTTGTAGATAATAGAACGAAAACATTCGCCGCTGTGGGTTGCAAGCTTGCATCTTCCCGGGAACGCGCCAGCACATTCGCATTCATCAAGAAAATTCATGAGTGCAGAGACTAAAACAAAAATTAATCCTCAAATTTTAAGAGCAAACGCGATATCTCTATGTAGAATCGTGAACTGTTCTTGGAAAGGTTTCATATAATATTCTCGAATAAAGGTTTCCGTATCATTAAACATCTATAAAATCGGCAAAAAAAAATTATATCTGATGTATGGCACCACCGCTTAAATGTTTTATATTCTGTTTTTAGTATTTGTTGTTGTACCTTCAACAGCAATACATCATCTGAAATTTTCAACTATCTAACTATCATGGTTCATAAGATACAGCCTGGTGACATACTGGTAGACAGACAGTGGAGTCTTAGTAATAGGGTACCGTTTTACCCTTTGTGTACGGAACTCTAAAAAAGGAAACCAAAACACTTCAAAAACAACCGTAATTTATTCTTGCAATGAACTTTAAACCAAATCACTTGTAATACAGAGGAGCCATTCACAAAACACTCAAAAGTATTAAAGAGACTTATTATTCCCGTGTTATAGTCTAAAACCAGTAATTTCACCCCCGGCACTGTATAGCACCGCGCGTTATATAACCACCCACTGGAGACGATGCTGTGTTTTAGGGCTCACATTCAACCGCATCTGTTTCTGAAAATAAAATTGAATTAATAACAGTCCAGTAAGCTTCGTTGAATATATTCTAACTCCCACATCTTTTTGTCAATCAATTCAAACTTTAACTTTCATAAATCCTAGTAATCTCGCATACTTCTCACTTTAACCAAGAGGGCCGGACCTGGGCTCGTTCGGTAGCTATTGTCTCGCTAAAAATAATTCTTTAATTATCATTACTACAACTTCGGAAAGCGTTAGCGCTGGGAGAAGAAACTCCAGCAACGGTTCTATCATTAACGGGAGAAAACCTCTCAGGTACGTGGCAGAATCTAGTATAAGTTTGCCGCACTCGCCGGTGAGTGCGCTCTGTTTTTGTGTTATAAAAACAAAATTGCCAGCGTTATCTTAACAGTCCAATCGAAAAAAAAATCCCATTGCTTCGATTATTGTTTGTATTTTGCTGTATAAAGAAAACATAGATTCAATCTGAAACCCTAACCCTGAAAAAATCTGCGGACCAATCGAACTGCAATCTTAGAAAATAAAAGTTCATTGACATTACATACAAAATTCCTAGTGTCAGAAATCTGCTGAAAAGGGCATGCCCCGTCGAAGTCGGCTATGAAATTTTACACTGCCGATATTTTCTTTAGTAAAGAAAATTAAAATCATTTGTTAATCAACGTATGAAACATTTTCATCTATGGTATCATTTATTTTCAAATCTACCACTGTTTCGTAAAGAGGATCATCTAACGGAGTAGAAACAGGCCAAAGAAACTCAGCAAGTACTCTTTTTTGTCATTTCAGAGAGATAAGAATCTTCGGACGATGTTCCAACTGTCCGGCATAATTACCGAAACCCCGCGAAAACAAGGGTTATCTCACGACCTATTCCAACTGCTCTAAGGCCCCGCGCAATGAGCACCTGAATCCCAATTGTCGCAGAGGGGTCTCAAAAGCCTATCTCCTGCGCAACCATCGTCCACCTCCCCCAACCTTCAGAGGTCTTAATCAATTCGCCAGCCCCAAAGGTCAATGCGTGAGCGAAGCTCCTGCTAGTGCCACGCCTGACTCATCCTCCTTACGTAGCAAGTAATAATGGGACGTGACAACACCCGTATTATATTTCTGTTAACACTGTGTTTAGCAAGTAAACAACTCGAAAAGAAATTGTTATTGTGAATGAATTCTTTACATAATCTATTTATCTTATCCCTTAAACAGCAATTCTTGTATATATATATATTTATAATCGGAATCTCGGAAACGGCTTTCATGAAATTTAGTATGTGCGTAGATTCGCGGGCGTAAAATCGATTGCAGATGCTTTCACAACCTTTTTGGAAATTGGGCTCCGGCTACCTCACTCACCAGACGAAACGCGAAAGTATTATACTTCCACTTGACGCCGGTCTTCTGTGAGGTCGTGGTACTTACCCGGACGAGCCTGCCCATTCGTGCAACAGTCGAGACTACTGCGTGGCCCTACCACCGTTAAATCATATAAACAATTGAAAAGATTGTTGCTTTTGCCTAGTTTTAAAATATTTCATTGTAAAATTACATACGAAAAAATGGTCAGTAGCTGTAAACGAAACACATTAGTTGGCAAATGCAACAAAAACAAGATATGAATACGTTGAGGTTTTTGTCCATTTAAAAGATATGCCGTTTAGCTCAGCGGTTAGAGCGTCGAGCGCGTAACCCCGAAGACGAAGGTTTCTATCCTCGCAACCAGTCTGGCGAAACTAATATTAACAAATAATTTTTCTATGGACTTTAACGTGGCAAATAAAGGCGGATATTGCTATCACACTCCCTCAGGGCGGTTTTTCTTTCTTGCAATACTTCCATCAAGTCAAGTGTCAGCCGTGTTGTTTGTCAAAATATCATTTCTTGCAGTCTGGCGAAACTAGGAACAAAAAATTTTTCTATGGACTTTACGCGGCAAATAATGGTGGACATTGCTATCACTCTCCCTCAATGCGGTTTCTCTTTCTTGCAATACAAGAAGTGCCATGTTGTTTGTCAAAACTTAATTTTACACCGCGTATTTTGAATGTAAATGCTTATTTCATTGTAAATTTAAATTGTTAAGAGTAAACTTTCTCACGAAAACTAGTGACAGGTGATCAGAGTTGTACTTTTAATTCAAAATGCCAAAAAGACGGTTTATTACCTGTGAAATTGGTGAAAATCGAGCAAGTCAGAGTTGTACTTTTAATTCAAAATGCCAAAAAGACGGTTTATTACCTGTGAAATTGGTGAAAATCAAGCAAGTCATTCGAACCTTGAAAAAAGGTGTTTATGGCGAGATTTCCCTTAGATGAAGCCCATGTAAGCACTTAAATATGCTACTTTGCAGCCATATGTAATTATAGCAGGCTAGGAACTAATAAAATTAACCAATTTATCTATTAAATATTATATATTTATTTAAATTGTGTGTTAGTGATATACTGCAACTTTATTATCCACATTTCGATAACTACATTAATGTTTATTAATGAAAAAAAATAAGAAATAAAATGTTGCGTAAAAGAGTAGGGGCACAATGTTTTACATATTTGAATGGTGTGCCTACATAAATGAGCAAGGATCGGAACACGTGAATTTTGCAGGATTTTGAAACCATCTCTATAATTTTGATACGCCATATAATTAATTTCGTGCGCTGAATATGCAAGAAAACTTAAATATTTTTAGGATTTTGATTCTGTTTTTATGTTTCAATTATTGACAACAGACGTTGGCTGAAGAATCAAGAGACAAGAATAAAATTTTAATGGAATTAACAGAAACCGTTTTTAAAGTGAAACTTCTTTATCGGGGTTGGAAAAAAATTTAGTGTAACATTTTTCCGTTACGCGCCATCTTTTTTTTATCTTAAAATGTTCCTCTAACGCCATCTAGTGTTGAATAGGGGGTTTTATGTCGTCTTTATTCTTTAGTGGTTTTAATAGTTGACGCTAGATGGCGTTAGTTCCTTTGTGTGTTCATAGCAATATATATATATGTTATATTAAAGTGATCAGCAAAATCAAAGGGTTTATTTTTATTCTAATTCTAATATGTAAACAATATATTTCGTATTTCAGTTACCATAAGCCATTAATAACACAAATATATAATAACGACATCAATGATAGTAATAATTCTATTACAATTAATGAAATTCAATAATAATCTTTGTAGTAATGACAGTGCTAGCTCTAATACTTCAGAGCACGACACTGTGTCGAAATCCTCTTCTCCAAAGGCAGGCACCGCCCACCGTGACCTGACTGCGCCTTCCACCGAAGACACAATCTGAAGCTGACCGATGATGCTCTTCGAAACCTCGATCGGCTCCTGGAACTTGCGGTTGCGACGTCGATCCAACGTCCGCAAGTTCTGTTTTCCAAAAAAAACTTCACTCACAACACTCGCGCGCGAGTCGAATGTCTGCCTTCTACTCACTGGCTGACTATTCGGCAACGAAGGACCATGTACAAATTCAAAGCGGTTGTATTTTGGGTCCGTGAGGTTAATTGAAATAAACAAGGTTCACGTTGCAAGTTTTTTAATCAACAATTTTTGCGGACCCTCATACTAATTACAACGGTCAAACCAAAGTGTGTTTTAATTTATTACTAACGCCACCTATGTATTACAAATAAGAAACTAAATATTATACAAAGCTAAAATGAAATAATTGGAGAATTTCTATTTATTTCTGTAAAGTTGCATATAGTAAATTATTTTTTTAAAAATAACGTCATAAAAAAGTTTCACTTCTTACGAGTGTACGCTAGTACACGCACACATTTTTTTATCTTATTTCGGGTCCGCATTTAAGTCCAATCTCGTATTAATACCAAATATCCCCTCATCAACATTGGACATGAATACGAATTCGATACTTACCTAAAATTAATAAAAAATGTTTAGTGGAAACCTCTGTTTCTACCCTGTATATTTATCGATATCAATAAGAAGTTATTGTTAAGAACTGTTTGGCTCGTTAGGTTGGTACTCATCGTTTTTGACATCTTTGTGGTATCAGTTGGTATTAGAGTGCCACGTAAAGTGATTTCTTATATCTTGTATTAACTGATGTTGTTGCTTTCAGTCCCGAGACTATTAAAGCTTCATCTGACGCAGAACTGATGGGCTAGCCAGAACCCACGGGTTTGGGTCCTCCGCTGTGGGTAGGGCCACGCATGTGCTCATGTGTTTAACTATGGTGTGTCATCTAAGGGCCATCGAGGTCGCGGTTCGGACCGAAACCCCGATAGCCGTCGACTGTGCAATTAGCTAATCGGCGGCTGGGAGCGATGAGAACCGCCCCGGAACGTGGGTGTACCTTGTGAACGCGTTGTGTTGGTCTCGCCGTGCTCGGAGACAAAGGCGAACTAGTGTGTTTGTTGTTGCACTAATTGTGGGTGTAGTGTTATCCGGCGGGACCCCCGGCGGTGGGTCCGACATCTCTAAGTCCCCTTCGACCGGGTCGATGAGGACGTTTCACGGGCGACGCTTGTTGACGTTCGCGTTTGTGTCGGTTTGGTAATATGCTGCGTTTACCACCAGAGGGTTGGGATGATGTTCGGCTCTATCGAAGAACCGTTTGGTCAGGTCTTTAAAATATTCGCTAATCGTCGGGAGTCTGCAATCGCTGTGCAGGTCGACGTTGCGTTGATACCAGTGCGCACCGGTTGCGCGTCGGATGAACTTATTTTGTACTATTTACAACTTTACAATTAACAAAAATTATACAAGCGGTGCGTGTGGGCGAGGTCATGCATGCGTAGGACGTAATAGGTCGTACGCATGTCTTACATAATAACAAAGTGTAAAATTAAAAATCAACTTATGATAAAAGCATATTATACCATTTCGGAATACCTCGACGACGCCAATGTGTGGAGTTAATACGTAGGCTAGAATAAGACTATTATATCTGTATATTATATTGTACCCTGATATTTTTCGAAAAGAGCAACTGTTTAGTTTCTTGCCGGTCTCTTCTCAACAGAAACTGCTTTCCAAACCGGTGGTACCTTACGAACCTATATACATAATCTTTGATGTAAAATTTGACGATTCAGAAGAGCGCGCAAGCGTCTATTTGAATAAATATATTTTTGATTTTGAAAAATTTGTGCCTTAAGGGCATTTTACTTTAAGCGGTAGTTAAATTGTGTAGCCGGCCGGAGACGAACGCGGCTCTATTACGAACGTTATTAATGTGCGTAGTAAATGACATATGCGAGTCGAAAGAGTGACTCCTAAAGTATTTGACCTTTACCTTTTTCTCCCAGGGGAACGGTTGGCCATAAAGGGATATTTGCCCCAACTTTCTGCATTGGCGAGGGCCATTATAATGATGTGACGGGTAAGTACTTCCTGTGAAGTGAATCGCCACACTCTTTTCGGGATTTACTTCTATTCTCCATTTGGGGAACCAATCGCCGAGGCGGTCGGCGGCGCTGTGGAGCCGAGAGGTTAGTTGACTAAGGACTAAGTTGTCATGCGCGAAAAGCGCGAGATTGACGTGGGGGTCTTTACGTATATCGCTCGTGTAGAACGTAAAGAGCAAACGTGACAGGCAGGAGCCTTGTGGTACGCCGTTCGTGAGGCGGCGGCTTGTGGAGAGGGTGTCTTCAACTCGATATCGAAAAGAGCGGTTCGACAGGAAGGCTCCGATGGTGTGTACGAGTCTATCTGGCACTTTTAGCGTGTACAGCTTGTAAAGCAAGCCGTGGTGCCAGACCTTGTCGAATGCTTTTGCGACATCAAAGAAAAGAGCCCCTGTAGTAATATGTTTAGGGTGATTTAGGCCTTTTAGGATATGTTCCGTTAGGCGGAATAATTGATCGGGACAAGAATGTCTAGCTCGAAAGCCGAATTGTTCCGCCGGCAGAAGGCCGTTGGAAAACACGTGCTCTTTGAGCGTGTTTAATACAAGCCGCTCATAGAGCTTCCCCAGGCAACTGAGGAGGCTGATGGGACGATAAAGTGATTCTAATGTCTACATGGCATAAATAAGTGAATGTGACAGATAGACAATATAGAGCGTATGATACGGAAAGAGAAAGCAGTCTATAGATTTGCAATCTAATTACACCAATTGGCGTAATTTGAATGTATCAGTTTAGCGCTAGTGTCATAATTATCTACCTCGTATTTTGTAAATAATATCATATAAGACGGGTATTATTGCGGCCGGTTGTAATATTCTATCTACAGATAGATTTGGTTAGTAGTGATAGGTATTTGACATTAGCTCCATAATACTTACGTCAAAGGTCATTTCGGTCGAAATATATAAAATGGAAATGGAAACAATCGATTTTTTATAATCGATTATTTCCTCTGTATTATATATTTTATATTCTTCTTCTTTCTTATAATTCGAAAAATATAATAAAATGAAATTCAGAGCGGGCTATGCTCGGTATTTCTCTGCATGAAAGAATTCGCAACGAAGAATCAGCAGTAGAACAAAGATAATCGATATTGCTCAGTAATCTAGTAAGTTTGTTGTTTTAGGGCCATGTTGTTGTAGCAGAGCCACGCTTGTTGTTGTAGGGCAACGCAGCAGCCTCGGATGTTGCACGAATGGGTAGACTCGTCCGGGTAAGTATCACGACCTCAAAGAAGATCGGCTTGTAGTCGAAGTATAATACTTTCTCGAAGAAAGAGAAAAAAATATGTCGAAGTTGAAACGATTTCGACAGTCGAAAATAAATATCGATATATCGAGAGTAAAAATATCGACGATAATATCGATATTTATTTGGAAAAATATCGATATTTTTATATAGTGATATTTTTTGCCCATATCTACTTAATAACTTAACTCTTTGTTAGTTGCAGGGGCGGGAAACTCCTATACAGAGCCGATCGAGTATTTTTTGTAGCGACATCTTTCTTATAGGATCTAGAAACAAATGTTATGTTTTCTTTTTTTTAACTAGAGGTATATATAAGTGATATAGTTGTAATACAATGTTATAAACTAGAAGAAAGGTGAAAAAAAAAATGTCACCTAACAATTTTAAAATGTCCAAACGTTTGATGTTATTTAATTGCGTGTGCGCATTTATTAATTAATCTTTGTTGTTATGCACTTGTGTTTGTGGCAGTATGAATTGCAAATTTCTTTGATCAATTCAAAAGTAAAAGTAAAAGTGTATTTAGGGTCGAGTTGAAGATTTCTCCGCTAAACTTACGACGGCTTGTGTTTTTTACAATGTGTTGGACGCCATTAATTAATTTTTGCGATATTTTGGAAGATATTAGTAAGGTAAGTTTTGTGTTGTAACTTTGCCTATTTCTAAACATTGTGTATTTGGATGTGTGAGCACGGGTAATTTTCATATTCCATTTTGTAAAGACTATTTATAATATTAATGTTATTTTTTTTACCACATCAGATGTATGTAAAATTGATTGCATAAGCGCAATACATGTATTCTTTGTGTATTCATGTTAATCCTATCATTACCTTGGTTAAAAAGCTAATAAAGAAAAAGTAAAGTTATAACAAATATATAACATAAATTTATGGTGCTGTACCCATAGCTCTGTTAAGGTTGTTGTTATAAATTGCTTATATTTGGTTGTTGTGGTATGGTTATTCCCCTATTATAAAAACCTAATATACATACGAGGTTTCCAAATAGCCTTAGCTTTGTACCCTAACATTAATTAAACATTACTGAAATAAATAGGTACAACTAATATAAGTTAATATAACTTTCTGGTTTATTTTCAGGTGTACCTGATCAAAACTTTCCAAATCATTTGAATAACCCAACCCCAGAGCTCTTTAAAAAATGTGTTGAGCTAGCAGGTAAATCTTTTAGAGGCATGGTAGATGAACAGATCCATGAGAGCAAGAAAATTTGTGATAAATGCTTCAATGAAAATGTAAAAAACTACTACAAACATCTCAATTAACTGTAAAGTAATATAAAAAATACATACACTGCACCTATGAAGTAAGTATTAATTTAACAAATGTATGCATAGATTCCTAAATTAAATATGAATTATAAATTAGCCATGATATAATAATAAAAAATATGTAGCCTTGATAGCTGTGTCAGGGCACTTGCTTTTAATTCAATATTGGCTTCAGCAACCTGAGTTCAAATCTCGGTGCTGGCATTAATGAAATTTTCGATTTTAAGTGTTGATTGATGATGTATTACATGCTCAGTCGTGAAGAAAAACTTAAAAATATTTCGAAGATGTGTTAAGTCCACCAATTCGCAATGTATATGCCTTATATGCCTTAAGGAATCATAAAGAATTCTTTACAACAGCAAACGAAGTCAATAACAGGCCAAAAAGGAACCAACATAAACTAGTGCTAAAAGACACCCCTAGATCTGCAAAGTATAGTAATAATTGTTTGATGATGTGTGTACGAATTTTTAAAAAAATACCCAATAACATGAAAATTCTAGATGACAGACAATTTTAAAAAAAATTATTAATATGGTTAAAGGTAAATAATTTTTACGACATCAAAGAATTTTTGAATAAGGTTAAATACTTGACATTATATTAATTAATTTTTTCTACTCTTTATTACAAATTGTGAAATTTAATTTATAATTGACTGCAACTGTATTTTGTAAATTTATATAAATAGTAAAGTTGATATGTGTAATATTTTGCATGCTATATAAAAATTTGCATAACATGTGGTACAATATTATGATTTGTAACACCTTGTGAAACCATACTATAAGAACTACAAATAAATAAATAAATAACTTAATAACTTTTGAACAGGGGAGACCATTGCCCATCTGTGTGATATTATTATATATACGCTTTACTTTAACTTCTTTGTAAAAAAATCAATAATAAAGCTAAGCTTTCACTCTAATTATAAACTTTTTGTTGGAAACACACAATAAGTAGTCAGTTTGATAAATCTATTGTATATAACCAGTTCACTTCTATACATTTTTAACCTTGAAGACTGCATTGACACAAATATTAATGAAACATTTATTTCTCAGGATGATGTAAGAGAAATGTTATTTATTTTTTAATTTGTGTATCTTATTATTTTCAGCATCTTCAATAATTTTGGGAGTGTATATTGATAACCTTTTGTCGTCTACATACCAACTAACTGCACTACCCACAACAGGTAAATATTATATTTTTTATTTTGAAAGAAAATCCATAGTATTTAAAAATATATAAATATTACTTACTAAAACTTGAGCCAATTTGGATTTACATTCTTTAGCTATAGTAAAAATATAGTGTATAGTAAAAAGTAAATAACTTTTAATACTTAAAGACAGGCAGAAGAGAAAATATTACTTACTAAAACTTGAGCCAATTTGGATTTACATTCTTTAGCTATAGTAAAAATATAGTGTATAGTAAAAAGCAAATAACTTTTAATACTTAAAGACAGGCAGAAGAGAAGGTAAAAATAATTTTTAACTATTGGTATTAGGACTTACAAGAAGCTTTGTGTATGGCTACTCCAAACTCTTAAGTTTATTCAACATTATTCTTAATTGATTCGATTGTGTTGTTGACATGAAAAGACGAAGAATTATGTATATAATAATACATTGTGATCTTATCTTAAATCTCTCATAACTCTTTTAACGGTGGTAGGGCCACGCAACAGTGCTGCACGAATAGGCAGGTCCGGCTGAGTAAGTACCACGACCTCACAGAAGACCGGCGTAAAGTAGAAGTGTTGCACTTCTGCGTTTCGTCTGGTGAGTGAGGTAGCCGGGGACCACATTATTAAGAGGAGGCAACGCATCTGCAACCCTGCGGGTTTTGCAAATGTCCATGGGTAGGCGGTTATCACTTAAAATCAGGTGAACCGCCAGCTCGTTTGCCACTTCCTCACATAAAACTCTAATGCCAAAGAAATGTTGTAAATCATTATGCAGACGCACTAAGATTATCGGTGCCTTTAATAGTATCGATCCCAAAAGTTTAATTCAATCATTATTAACAGTAATTCATTTTTTTTTTAAATTGCTACTTAAAACTTTTTCTACTTATTAACCAAATTAGCAAATCACTGATATTACGGACGATGTAAGTGTCATGCTTGCTGCAGCAAAAGTCATATTCCATGCCGCACTGTATTTAAAACTTAATAATTCGAAATCCTGTGTGGCAATCCACTTTGCTCATCATTCTTAGTTATCAGATAATAACAGGCAAAAGTACGGTATTTTCTTAGATCAACTGTGCAAAACTGTTTTCTACCACTACATTTCATTACCACTATAAATTTGTATTATATTAATAATACTTTATATTTTTCAGAAACACCTACTGTTTTGGATGCCCATATGGATAACCCTCAATATGATATATATTTATATACTCAATATGATATACAGTCCAACTTCGGGTTGCAGGTAAAAATCAAGTTATTATTCATAATGTAGACATAATACAATGTCAGGAATAATTCATGCTTAAACAAAAAGCAAATAAATAGACTAAACATTCAATATTCATCAGAAAACAAATGATTAAAAAATAAACAAAAGAAACTTTCTATAAAATGTACACTTTTTGCTAAATGCTCCTTTTAAGATGTGCTCATATTGTAAAATAAAAATATTGAAAATTGCCTGTAAAGATAAAGTAATATAAGTAATATAAGTAATATAAAATAAAAAATTAAATAAATAATAATAAGTATAAGTGATAATATAAACTAAACTGGGGTGCAATTTTTTTGCCCGGTGCACATCAGCGACGGAACCAGTAATGCTTAGATCCCAAATTTATAGAAGCCAACATATTACTACCATTAATGCAATGAGCAAATCACTGATATAATGATAAGTGCAAGGCTTGCTGGAACAAAAAGCATTAAGCACCTTATGCATTTAAAACTTCAATAATTCAAAATCCTATGCAGTAATTCACTTTGCTCATCATTCTGAGTTAGTATATGATTGACAGGCATTTCCTTAGACAAATTGTGCAAAAATATTGTTTTCACAACTAAATTTCATTATCATTATAGATGTTTATGTAATAAATGAAACTTTATTATTTTCAGAAACACCTACCGTTATGGATGTCCATAACAATCCAACAAACATTCCAACTACCGGTTGCAGGTAAAATTATTCTATACTTTAAATTAAACAGGAGTGTCTGTTTGTAATATTAAAATAACCGCTTTTTACTAAATGCATGTGGATGTTGTCATTTTTTACAATTTTTGTTCTGGTTAATCTCTGAAACCGATTTTAACGGAACTTTCAGTTGCAGATAGCTGATGAAATAAGGAGTATCTTAGGCTACTTTTATTTTACAATTTACACGCGGACGAAGTCATGGGCACAGCTAGTCTATAATTTAACAGTAATATAACAGGAAAACTCTATGCTTATACAAAAATCATGTAAAATGTATCATCCTTTAAATCTTATCCTTTAAACGAGCAATTCTTGTATATATATATATATATATATATATATATATTTCCAAAATACACGATTTACCAAAAGAACCGAGCATAGCTTAGTCCTCCATGTACTTTTCAATAAAATGTGCACATTCTGTGACAGAACCAGTTATGTTTAGATCCACACATTAAGAGGCAAACCTATTGTTGACTACTAGGTACATGCTACTGATAATTTTTCTGACAAGTTGGGCCAAATGGTTGTGGTTTTTTTTATAAGAATCTTATGCTTATGCTGTGAGACCACCAAGGCAGTTATGAATAACAATATTAAAAATAGTATTAGGATAACTTAACATGGAAATATGAACATCTTTTAATATTCTCATAACTCATGTGATAAAAACAGTAATGCTGTTATTATGCTAGATATGTGAGATGTGTATGAGACTACTAATTACATTAACCATACAGATGTTATTAGTAGTGCTGAATCCATATATGATATTGAACATACAGTTGACATAAACATTAAATTAACGACTCTTCTGGTAAAATTAATTTGGAAAACAATATAATCCACACAAAAATATTTTCATAATAAGTAAATAATAAGGTAATTTATATTTATATGTTACAGGTACAAAGAAAGTAACAACTTAAAGCAGCAAATTACACAATTAAGAAGTAAAATTAGTAGACTAAGAAAAAGAAGTAAGAATTACAAAAAGAAACAGCAAATACCCAAAAAATATATTGAAAATAAGAAATAAATAACATTGTTTTACTTTCTCATGTAATTGCTACTTCATATTTAATATACTTTAAGTTCTTCATAATTATAAACGTATTATTAATGTAGGTATATATTTTATTTATATAATAGTTACATTTAATAAGTTCTTAATTTCGTGATGAATGCCTTATCAGTATGGCATTCATCATTAAATTGTGTACTTATTAAATGTAACTATTATATAAATAAATATATTTTAGCTACATTAATAGATATGCGTATATACATCATATAGGTATATATAGGTATACACCGAATGTTTCGGAACAAGAAATATAGATGTCGCTAGCCCGCGATGTTGACCAAAATAATATGCGAGATGGCTCTCTATTTCTGTAGTATTACTTTACTCTATGGTTAGTTGATAACACTGGTGATGGAGTCTTAAGTCTATGTCAGATCAGTCAGATATTTTTTTCATTTTTGTGTTTCGTCGTGAATATTTATCAGAGTACATTATTGATATTCATTATTCATTTAAATTTGCCGAAAATAATACATTCTTATTTAAAAAAAAATATTATTTACTTCTCGACGCCCATTACGAACAAGAATTGTACAGTTCATTTTAATAATTTTCTCGTACCGTTTTGAGAAGATAAAATAGTATTATTAAAAATAAACTTAATGAATGGCAAATTTCACACGAACGTAAGCTTTTTAATATTTCTTTTTTTATCGATCTTTATTATTTCGTAATTTGTTTATAATGAATTGACTGCTTTAATTTACAGAATACAGGAATAACAATAATACCATCAGCGCGAAAAGGAATTCATAGTCACTGCACAACTTGCTTGGCTAAAAGGATAGGGGATATGGGAAAATATGGTGTCGAAACTAAACGTAACAATAGAAATTCGCATTTATCACACCATCAAAACCCTTCCTCGTTGCAAGATGAAGGTAGAGATGAAGTTGATAATGTAAAGAGGCAAGTTGATGCTCTATTGTGTAATTTCTATCTGATTGATTGAGGTGCAAATATATCATTCATATTGATATGCTCTATGCAATGTAAAAATAACAAAAGTTGCAATCATTCCTTTTGACTTCAACAACTTGCAGATTTGAATTTAGACATCTGATAAATAAATGTATTGGCTGAGGACTTTGTGTTGCGTTAATAAAAATAACCTAACTATTGTTGATTGGTAATCTCAGATTATACATACTCTTTTGATGTCAACTCTGACCTGTTTGGTTTATGTATTATGTTTGAATTACTTTAAATTAAATTTGGAATGTTAGTTTTATTTGTTCAGACTGAATTGTGTCATGTTTGATGGATTCCGTTAAAATCGTTTGGAGAAGTAACATGTCTAGCTATCTGACATAACTCCTGTATTTTTATATAAATTCAATAATGATTATGTTTGGTCCAAAAATAAGTTCAAAATGTTTAAGTTGAAATAAACAGTTTTCCTATCAGTCCTTAAGTGTCTTTTTGGTTTGAGAGCGATCCCATGAGCCACATCCACCATTCAAGAACTATTAGCTATTAGACAACATAGTCAAGTTAAACACTTTTCACAGGCTTTGTAAATTAATGTTCCAGTCATTATGCTTCTTTTTAATTCACTTGAATACAAATGTTTATTTTATATTACTATTACTTCTTATGTAGCTATCAACTTATAATATTCTCCTACATGTATATTATTAGTTGATCATTATTCTCGCAAAAACATATTCATTCTATGTTATATTCAATTCTGTAATGAAATCTCTTCTAATGTTGTGCTTATTATAATAAATTAATTTCCTTTTAGTTTAATATTTATAATATATTTCAGGGATTGTGCTAATCAGTCAAGTCCCAAGAGCAACATAAGAAATACAAGAAAAAATTCCATTGATAGCATGAAACATATTTATAGTGATGAATCTGATGATGAGTAAGTATTTTATATCGAGTATGATAATCTATCTAACTCATAACAATCATCAATTAATAAGAATTTTTTGTAGATAAATGAATAAAATCTTTTGGTGCTATGGTATCTGTACCGAATTCCAAATTGAGAACTAAAGTGTTATAATAATTTCAATCTATACTGAAATGCAATATTTGTATGCTAACATTAAATTTACATCTTGCGTTAATTGAATTAAATTAGATTTAGCCGAAGATTTTACTTGTTTGCAAAAGATAATAACATAATATTGTTTTGAATATTTACAAAAACTGTCCGAGTAAAAGAATTTATATTCTTTTGTAAGTGATTGTTTAGGTTATCTCTTTCTTTCCAAAGTGTACACAGCTTTTATATCTCTCAGAACTACTGAGTTGAAAGTTGCATCCGTTGTGAATCATTCACTTGCTTAATGACATATTTAATAAAGAGAAATGAACTATATCTTCTAAAGATATAGTTTGAAATGAAGTGTGTTACAGATATATTAGCCCTTGAGGAGAGATTTATATCTGTTCTTTTACCTCGAGCTGTAAATCTAATGTCAACTAGAAAAATAAATTTATATTTTTATCATGCATTGCGATAAACCCTGTAAAATACTTTATGCAGTATTATAATTGTTGTTTCAGAGATACTTCAGAAGAATTCAACAGCTTGGAAACACTAGCTTTCACTCCTGAAAGAGCTAGAGAAAACGAAAGTAATACTTCCAATGTTGGAAATTTATCGTCGCATAATTTACGCGTCAATAGGCAATCATGCCCCAAAGAACCTCAGAATGAACACTTGGGCAACAAAAATGAATTTTATTGGAATAATTTTTTAATCATGCCAATTATAGTAGTAATCGCAATCACTTTTCATTATCGTGATGATATTTTAAATTTATTTATGCAGAACAATAATAGTATGATTTATGATGAAATCAAATTTCACACGGATGTAACAAATTTGGGACAGAAATACAAAGTAACTGATGACTCAATATTGCAGATTCAAACAGGTAAAATATTTCGGCACTATATAGATGTATAAAAATCAAAGTCTTATTCAATATAAACTTATCTTTATTAAGTTACGTCAAAAAAAAATCAACCACCGGTTCACACTAGACTTGACCAAAGAAAAATGAGCAGAAACTAAAAATTTAATCTCATTCGAAAAACAAATTATCCAAAATTATGAAATAATTTTTTTATGATTTGATGCGATTATGTTTACCGTAAATACTTGTTTTCAGGAATATCAACAATATTTCAAAGACAAGATGCTGGCTCCTTTATATTCACATACAACAGTCAAAGCTCTCATTTTGATCCTACACTTTTTAACAACTTTATGAATGACATTGCGTCTACCGCGGCTCGATATTTAAGTAAGTTGCATAATGCAGATTTTCCTTCACACGAACAGGCGTTAAATACCACTCATACCTAGCATGAGAATATTGTTTTTAAATGTTTTCCAGTTTACTTTTTATGTGAAAAGTTGACATGCGAGCTAGCAGTTCACCTTATGTTTAGTGACAACCGCCGCCTATGGACATCTACATCAGACGATGTTCCAGATGGCACTTCAAAAAACAGTAGGTCCCGGCTACCTTGCACCTATTGAAACACAAAACTATAATACATCCCAGGCCACTTGTAGTACGTTGTGGTACTTCCCACGCCGGCCTACAGCAAAGGCTGCTGCGGATCTCTACAAAATGTGTCGCACTTACCATCTGGAGAAGCCGTCTACTAGATAGGTTCACTCAAGATAAAACACGTTAAAATTCTCCATATAATAAATTGCATGAAACTATGCAGGAAACATTTAAGTTTGTAGAAATTAATCTTAAGTGCAGAGATTAGTGCTATAAAAATTTCAATTTTTATGCAGGGAACGATACCGACGTTCGTAACCATGTGATCGTAGATAGTAAAGAACTCGAAATGCGCGTACACGGTGAACTGATTGAGAGATACCGGGAAGATGTATCTAGAACTGGCGTAATGCTCGTCAAAGATCTGGATGAAGTGCCGGCGCCACTGGCTATGGCATTCCACTACTACTGCGACGAGTTCAATCCGTTGATAAAGAGAAGCGCTATATTTTTCACGCTCAACATGGCAAAGTGTTCTGGTATGTAAACTGTTTTGATTTTTTTTCTATTAATATTTAATACAAAAGAAAGGGTGAGAATACATAATAGTAATTTTATTTTCCGAGTGTTTAGTAGCATTACTTTAAAAAAAAAATCGTGAAAAAAATACTATTTCATTGCACAAGCATATCTTTCAAAAGGATCCTCCTTTACGACGCGACATCCGGGATGACAATACAATAGTAGCTTACTATTTAATGAAAAAATTTGGATAATTAAACTTCTCAACAGAAACAGTGCTTCTTAGGTGTCATTCAATTTCTTTGTTCCAGACAAAAAGACATCACATGCAAGTATTGAGAAATGTTTGTCCAATAAATGGACAACTGTCTCCAAAGTTAATATTGTCCCATTGTTAGCTAGAATCGTAAGCATTGTTGTAGACGTTACAAGTGTATTTTAGGCACTATTAAAACATAAGTCTGAAATAATTTAATTATTCAATACTTAAATAATGTTTTAAGTTGAAATAACTCTAGCTGTTTTTTAACTTTAAAATAATCGAGGATTCAATTACGTTGATTTTGCATTGGTATTTATTTATATTGTAATAAAAGGTTGTAGAAAGCAGTATTTTTATTGACATAATGCACCACACCTCAAAACACTTCCATGATAACAAACGAAGTGCATAACTGTGTAGAATGATAGAAGCGCTGGCGATCGATAAATACGTGGGGCACCCATCTATCAAGCTCTTTTACGTTGCCAATTTGACGCAAATGGCTGCTGCTAGCTCGGCTGTAGGTTGAGTATCATCAGCTTCCACAATCGCCTTTAATTCATTATTGTTAACCAGTGTTCGGACGACGACGAGGTTCATTTTTCAAGCCAATATCCAGAACGGAACCGGGCAAACCAACAACGGGTTGTGCGTTCGTGTAAAGTTCTCTCCGTAAACGTTGATGTAACGTGCCGTTTGTGCCGCGTTGGTTCCACGACGGCACTCATATTATTCCATAATTACATGAACTTTTAAAGTTTCCAAAAATCTTCAAATTTAAAGCAACAAATAAAAAAAGTCTGATATAGTAAAAAGAATTTCAAGTTTTTAAATCAAACTATAAGTAATCCCAAAACACTTTTGAAAGCATGCTTTGTTCTTACAGACGTTTATGACATAGGACGGCATAATTTCGCAATTATTATTTCATTCTTGTATTAACTGATGTTTTTGCTTTCAGTCCCGAGACTATTAAAGCTTCATCTAACGCAGAACTGATGGGCTAGCCAGAACCCACGGGTAGGGCCGCGCATGTGCTCATGCGTGCGTTTAACTATGGTGTGCAATCTAAGGGCCATCGAGGTCGTGGTTCGGACCGAAACCCCGATGGCCGTCGAATGTGCAATTAGCTAATCGGTGGCTGGGGGCGGTGAGAACCGCCCCGGAACGCGGGTGTACCTTGTGTACCGGTTGCGCGGCGGATGAAGTTATTTTGTACTATTTGCAACTTGTACAAGCGAGTAGGGTTATTTCATTAAAACTATGTAGGTACGTCATGCACTCCCTCGCGGCAAGTATGACCAAATCATATCGAGTGATTGACACTATTTGAGCACAAGGTTCCGTCTAAATTGTCTTGTTGTAATTGTCTACTGTATCTGAGCTGTAGTATAAAATATCATAGGCGATGAACGAAACGTGTGAATTTGTGCTGTCACTGTGTTTGGAACAGTTTTTTTATATACAGGGAGAGGAGGGTTCAGACTCGGTAGTATAATCGTTTATTGAAATAAAAAACAGTTTTTTTTTTAAAAAAAAGTCCATTCTATTCCCTAAAAACAATGTGTTGAGAAAGCGATAGTCATTCATAAATACTTAAATTTTACTGTGCACGAACTTGTGTGCGTGTTAGTTATGAATGATCGCGCGTAAAATAAATGAGTTTCGTATAAATCACGCACTTTTTGAGATAAGTTCAAATGAATGTAATTAATTACTTACGAGTGATTTTAAATATTTATCATTTTATATAACATTATTTATGTCTAGAATTTAATAAAAAAAAATGGATACATTTAGAAAAGCCATCCTGTATATCATATCTATAGTATAAAATATCATTGCCTTATGTACATTCTTTTAGTTAAATGTCACACTTCACGAATGGTATCAAAGACATTGTTAATGTACATATGCCATTTAACAACATGACATTTTTATGATTATTGCCCAGTATCCCTATATATGCACAGAATCAATGCTAGTATAAAACAATGCCTTTATGCACATAAAAATTCAGGCCGTGCCATAAAATTATTTTTATGAGGGTAAAGCTATCTAGATGTTTATGTAATCAATAGTTTGAAAGTACAAATTATTCTAGGCTTTATTTTACAATACTAAGATTAAATTATACCTTTAATAAAATTAAACAAAATTATTGAATCGGCCACAGTGCACTTTGATCAGATGCATTCAAATCAGGTGCTTCATTAATTTCATCTAAACTGTCGGGTTCCAATTCATTGTTATTTCTTGCAGGAGAATATGTCTGCAATTCTTCTTCTTCATCTTCATCATGAGACTCCTCAGATTCATCTGTTTCGTCATTACCTAAAATAAGAATACATGGAATATATTCATTGTTCCCTAACTGGATTTTGTCTATGATCTTATGGTAGCTCATTGGTGGCGGTGATCGCATACCATCAGTTGGCCCGCCTGCTTGTTTGCCACCTTTTCCTTAAAAAAAAACTATCTAAAACCACTGAAATAAAATGTATATCCTACACTATGATAAACTTCGTAAATTTATGACTTGGTGGAGCCGTTTTTAATTTTTAACTTCAGCGTCGTCGGTCGTGTGTTTAACTCCCACTCGGTACAAGTATTTGTGGGATCCAAAGATAATTATTGTTCTGGATCTCGGGTGTTTGTTTTCCAAGGAGAGTTGACGTCGGCACGCGGCCAGTCGTAAAAAATAAATAAATAGCCAAAACTATTTACAACATGATTCATGTGTTGTGCCATCCTCACATATATGGGATAAGGGCAGAAGGATGATGACATACTATTACTATAGACAAATATTTTTTAAGCTGACCAATCCTATCAATACATTTTGATAAAACTTATAGTCACCAGTTATCTCAATAGTTGTATCCAGGCCCTTTACTGTCATTTTTGCTGCCTAATTTACAGAAAACTGATAGTGGGTGGATTTTATTATTGCTGATTTACCTACCTGACTACATCAAGGCAAGAATTAAAACTCTCAATTACCTTTAGCACCCTTAGTTACATTGAAAGTGAAGGTTAACATTATTTTATAAGTGAGAAAGATGACTTACTTAGCACAGCCTTTTATCATAATTGCTCAAATATAGAATTAACAAGTTGTGCAAATCCTCAAGAACTAATAAAAAAATCAAATCAAAACCTTTATATGAATAAATGACTTTGGATAGTTATTCAAATTTCACAGTTAAATAAAAAATAACAATTTCAAATCTGGCACTTAAGTTTTTAACTTATCTAATCCAGTGTGGATTATTCTCAATACTCTAGTGGTGCTGTACTATGCAAACTCCAAAATACTGAGTACTGCTCAAAACTTATTCAGTAGCAGTATATTCTTTCTTTTTTTTACTTTTATACATAGTGCCATTTTTATGCGATTTAATAATATTATCGATATTTAACTTGTTTTTTATTTAACTTGATCAAATTTTATCCATGAAATTCCGTTTTAATGTGAGCTTTTCAATGTCTATCTATTAATGTATAAATTAATGTTTATTGTTTCTTCGGTAATCTGATAAATTATTCTAGAATTTGATTCCGGCTATGTTATAGAGGCCAAAACAATGACTGTTTTAGGTATTTTTATCTTGTTATCTGTGTGTTTGTGCGCAATAATCTCTGAAATTGCTTCACCAATATGTTATGAAAGTATTATGATGGTAAGGTAATGTAGAAAAATAACGGACATATTGAAACTGAAGTGTTGTACCATCAATTTCTCGAAGCGATTGTTGACAACATAATAGGTCATTTAAATGATAAGCTAAAGCTAACAACAGGCAATGCAAAGCTTTTTTGCATGTATGAAGTTCTTGATTGTATAGGAGACATGCTTTTAAAGAATGGTCTCAAGACCATCATGAGGAGGAGGATGGTCGATTATTATCTGCTTGATATTGACTTCTGGAATAAGCTGTGTATTATTTGTGTTATCCTCATGAATATTCATGAACAAAATACAAAAACACAGACATACATACCTTCTTCCTCATCTGTATCTGCTTCTTCTTCCATAGGTTCAGGATCTGATTTACCTAATGGTGCTCTTTTCATATATTGCTGGCCAATAGAACTTAACTAAAAGAATAAAAGTTATTCTCACATATTGATTAACATGTATTTAAATGCACAAAATAATGATTGTAATGAAAACATGTAAACACAACATTTTTTTTCGATTACTGAATAGATTAAAATACCTCAAACATCGAGCACCCAGTAGAATTGAGTCACACAGACAAAAAGCGAATCCGAGTCGGATTTCGAGTCAGATCGACAAGATTGCACTCTATTGACGTATAGGCGCAACTTATTCTACTGCGGTGGCGTTAATACGTAAGTACACCACTATTACATCCAGGGTAAAATTTTCCATTACCACAGTGTATTAATACCACATCCAGTTTTTCAAAATAGCCCTAGACATATTTGTAGCAATAAAAAAACATTAACGCTTGAAAGTACAAAAAACTTAGGAAGTTTCATCCTGTGTCCAAAAAAGTCCTGAATTGAAACCAACAATTGACAAATATGTATCATCCATAATACACAAGAAATCTTTATAAAAACAATTTAAAAAAATAAATTGCAACCAAACATACCAATTGTTGACTTGCCAGTTCCAAGCTAGTAAGTTCAGCTTCTTCGTCACAAGGGCTATCAGCACTAAACCATTTTGAATCTATAAGACGGGGTAATAAGACTGGAAAGGGAATATTCATATTTCTTGATATAATAATACAAATTTTTCTATTATAATGTACTGCACTCAATTATTTAAAAAAAAATGATATCCTTCTTTCCTATTTTGACAATTTCAAATGAATACGCCAATAAATACTGTTAATTCTAAAACACTGTTAGTTATTATTCATCATAGTTTAACAAGCTAAGTTGATATTATATACTAAGTTAACTGCATGACATGACAGCATTGTTAAAAATGAAAACTGAAAATTCAAAATAGAAACACATATACAATGACATTCATTATTCATATTTAATACTAGGCATGGGCAAAAAATATCGATATTTCTCCATACAATTATTGATGTATATCGTCGATATTTTTTATCACGATATATTGGTATTCGATATATATTTTAGACTATCAAATGTTCAATTTAGATATATTTTAACGGAACTCTGGTTTCGTGTTTAATGCTAATAGATACTCTTTGCATTTCCCTCGCGCATCATTAACTTTAAAAACTCTTTTCAACTATTTTCTTCATGTCTATTCTATTTTACGAATTTTGAATGGTTTAAGAATATATATAAGTAATCATGCAAAAAATTACGATAACTTGATATTTTTTGGCCGATAATCATGCATACTTTTTTAAAATGTCGATACGACGTACGATGGGCAAGTTAAAAAATATATATCGATATATTTATATTTTTTAACTTTATCATCCCTATTTAATACCTTTATTTTAATAAAAATAATATTAGAATCAAACAATAAAAATAATCTCAGCAGCCTTCGCAGTTAAAAAAATAAGACAGGTGACTGATGTAGATATGACTCGTTTGCTAAATTACTTTTTTTCCACAGTATAATGTCTTATGACATTCTACTTTGGGAAACACGGCTGATAAAAATACAATCAACATCCTCCAAAAGAGAGATTCAAGTAGTTTATAACCTGGGGCTGAAAATATTGACTTCTCATTAAATACTTTATTTTATGTATTGCCATAAAAACCAGAATGAATTTTCAAGTTAAGTGACAATGCATGTTATAAATATTAGGAGCAAAATTAATTCTACCCACAACTAGATGGCGTGGAAATAGTAGTGAGGTGTATTTATCGTAACAGATAAATATAACAAGTATCTCGAGATAATAGACTGCACCGGTTATAAACAAAGTGAAATAACAGTTTCTGTTCCAAACAAATTGCTCCTTAACACGCTATCACAAGCTTTTCTTTACTCATGCCTACGACTGTTACCTTAGTTAGAAAGAGATAAAAACTGTTACACCTTGTCACAGTTTTTACTGAACACTGTCACTGTTACAAGCTCTTTCTTTTTCTTGCATCGGTCATAGTACATATATCTTTGTTTGAAAGAAAATAACGGACGATTCCTTCTTGTATCTTGTATTACTTAACTGATGTTTTTGCTTTCAGTCCCGAGACTATTAAAGCTTCATCTGACGCCGAACCGGTCAGGTTTGGACCCTCTTCTGTGGGTAAGGCCGCGCAAGTGCTCATGCGTGCGTTTAACTATGGTGTGTCATCTAAGGACCATCGTGGTCGCGGTTCGGACCAAAACCCCGATAGCCGTCGACTGTTAGCTAATCGGCGGCTGGGAGCGATGAGAACCGCCCCGGAACGCGGGTGTACCTTGTGTACGCGTTATGTTGGTCCCGCCGTGCTAGGCGAGGGCGAACTAGTGTGTTTGTTGTTGCACTAACTATGGGTGTAGTGTTATCCGGCGGGACCCCCGGCAGTGGGTCCGGCGTATCTAAATCCCCTTCCTCGACCGGGTCGATGAGGACATTTCGCGGGCGACGCTTGTTGACGTTCGCGTTTGGTCGGGTTGATAATTTGCCGCGCTTACCACCAGAGTGTTGGGATGATGTTCGGCTCTATCGAAGAACCGTTTGGTCAGGTCTTTAAAATATTCGCGAATCGTGGGGAGTCTGCAATCGCTGTGCAGGTCGACGTTGCGTTGATACCACTGCGCACCGGTTGCGCGGCGGATGAACTTATTGTGTACTATTTGCAACTTGTACAAGCGAGTTGGGTGCGTGTGGGCGAAGGTCATGCATGCGTAGGACATAATAGGTCGTACGCAGGTCTTATATAATAATAATTTGTGCCTTAAGGGCATTTTACTTTTAGAGTTAGTTAAATTGTGTAGCCGGCCGGAGACGAACGCGTCTCTATTGCGAACGTTATTAATGTGCGTATTAAATGACATACGTGAGTCGAGAGTGACTCCTAAGTATTTGACCTTTTTCTCCCAGGGGAGCAGTTGACCATAAAGGGATATTTGCCCCAACTTTCTGCATAGACGAGGGCCGTTATAAAGATGTGACGGGTAAGTACTTCGTGTGAAGTGAATCGCCACACTCTTTTCGGGATTTATTTCTATTCTCCATTTGCGGAACCAATCGCCGAGGCGGTCGGCGGCGCTTTGGAGTCGAGTGGTTAGTTGACTAAGGTTGCCTGTCATCCGCGAAAAGCGCGAGATTGACGTGGGGGTCTTTAGGTATATCGCTCATGTAGAGCGTAAAGAGCAAAGGTGAGAGGCAGGAGCCTTGTGGTACGCCGGCCGAGGCGGCGGCTTGTGGAGAGGGTGCCTTCAACTCGATATCGAAAAGAGCAGTTCCACAGGAAGGCCCGGATGGTGTGTACGAGCCTATCTGGCACTTTGAGTGTTTACAGCTTGTAAAGCAAGCCGTTGTGCCATACCTTGTCGAAAGCTTTTGCGACATCGAAGAAAAGAGCCCCTGTACTAATATTTTTAGGGTGATTTAGGCCTTTTAGGATATGTTCTGCTAGGCGGAATAGTTGATCGGGACAGGAATGTCTAGCTCGAAAGCCGAATTGTTCCACCGGCAGAAGGCCGTTGGAAAACACGTGCTTTTTGAGCCTCTTTAATAAAAGCCGCTCGTAGAGCTTCCCTAGGCAACTGAGTAGGCTGATGGGACGATAACTAGGGGGCTGGTTGGTTGGTTTATTCGGCTTGCGAATGCCGATAACCGTGGCTTCTTTCCAGTCGTCCGGAAAGGAGCAACTGGAGAGTAAAGTATTGAAAATGGTCGCCAGTAAGCAGATAAGTGGCCCAGGGAGAGCTTTGAGAATTTTGTTACTAAAATTATCTGGGCCTGGGGCGGATTTCGGTTTTAAATTTTTAATAATGGCTTGGACCTCTTCGGGGGTCACTGAACTCAAAGGATCGCCTTCCGGGGGAAGCGCAGCCCTAATCTCGATTACGCGGTCCACCTCCTTTAGGTGGGCTGTATCGGTGTGGGCACAATGCTATCTACATCAAAATAAATATGGTTAAATTTTACCTCCTGCACTATACTGCATTGATACGCTTCATTTTATTTTATTAATAATATAGCAACAATGTGGGTCTTATTATATACAGCTATAATTTAAAACAATGAGAAATTAGTTTTAAATGTATTGTAACTGAATTTATTATGTCTGTAGATATGATTGGTCTACGACTCACATTAAATATAGAAATTAAGCTAAAATTTAAATAAGTATTAACTTAGCAGCAGAAATAAACAATGAAACCCTTCATTTTGATAACTTTGTATTGTGTATTATTAAAATTGATGTTTATCAAGTGATATCAATTGCGGTAAGAACATCTTAAAACATGATCATTAACAAGTCCACAAGCCTGCATAAAAGCATAGCAAGTTGTTGGGCCAACAAATTTGAATCCTTTCATTTTCAAGGCTTTGGACAGAGATTGTGATGTATCAGTTTCCGTTGGGATTTCATTGATATTTTTCCAACTGTTAACAATAGGTTGATGATCAACAAAACTCCAAATAAAATGAGTAAAGTCCTCTCCCTTTTTTTCCATGATCTGATAACATTTAGAATTATTAATTATCGCTTCCAACTTGCCTTTATGTCTTACAACACCTGATTCATTCAACAATTTAGTAACATCATTTTCATTCATTTTAGATATTTCATAGGGATTAAATTTATGGAATAGTCTTCGGTATTCCTCTCTTTTTTTTAATATTGTAATCCATGACAAACCAGCTTGTTGCCCTTCTAAACACAACATTTCAAATAGGCGATGATTATTTAATTCTGGTTTACCCCATTCAGTGTCATGGTAAGTGATATAAACTGGATCGTTGTTAAGCCAACTACATCTAGTAACTTCTGGTTGTAACTTAATCTGATTTTCGTTTGGTTGAAGCATGTCATATACCCTTTTTAGTTGCCTTTAAGCGTAGCAAATGTGTCCTCTGACCTCTTAACGAGGAAAAACTTAGAATAGAACCTTAGAATAAATAAAAGTTTGGAACTTTGGATGCAATGTTACTGTCAGGCTCAGCCAATAGCGCATAACATAACATTGAAATCAGTATATACGTATCATCTATGATTGAAATGAAACCACCGTAAAACGTAGTGGTTATCAAAGAGAATATTGTACCACTGTCCACTACGTTTATTACGTGGTAGTTATTCTAATTACATTTTCTTTGATTGAAAATTGAAACTGTCAGAACCAGAAACCAGAACATCAACAGGTGTCAAACTGTCAACAGGGTTGGGCGCCTAAAATCCTACCCTGGGTGTCAATTTAATAAGGCGTTGCGACGTGATTATTTGAAAAAAGTTTTTGGGTATATTTCTGAGCTGAATAATGTGATTAACAAAAAAATATTGTAGTAAAGCGTGAGGTGCTTGGAGTCGTAGTATAATAACATAGTAAGTATTGTTACAATATTTTAATGACAGTATCTATACATATAATAAAAATGTAACTGACTGTTGTCTCTACATGGAAGATATTTGAGAAAAAATATTATTGGGAGCCTTTATCAACGTAATAGAACCCAAAACAATGATTGTTAAATTTTTTGCCTGTTTGTCTGTGCGTTTGTGCGCGCTAATGTCAGAAACGGCTTAACCGACCGTGTCGCGGTCTATTCCATTTGCAACGTTTTTAGCGGTAAGGTTCCGTAGGTGACGGCACCGACGACTAATGGATTGGGATGCGCGGCAGCGGACTTGAATTAGCGGCGCGACGCCGACTTCAGGAATTGAGCGATGATGGGCAGCTCTAAATCTACGATGCTCCCGTAGCTCTGTGCAAAAAATGATTTTGGTGGAACTAATGTCGCTTCATTTGTTCTAAGTTACTCACTACCAAAGAGAATGTAATCACTACGTTTGCTCACTACTCAATAATTTGTCAAAAGGATAATAATATTAACATCTCACACTAGGGGTGTGGTGTATAAAAGTTATTGAACCTGATCCATTACTATTTTCATAGAAATTGGAATCGATAGTTACATGGTTATGGTGTATGATAAGATTATGATATAAAAAAAAACTATATTTGTTTCTATTAAATTAATAATTTGTTATTATAACTACGAAAGCCCTCGTCACATGACGAAGCTTTCGACTCTTCGATTATATTTGAAAACCGATGTTCCATAGTGCCATTACGTAGAATGATGTGTGTAAATTAATGTTTTAAAACAAATAATAATAACGATCATCATCATCACCATGATTTCAGCCTGTTTGAGTCCACTGCTGAACATGGGTCACCCCCACAGACTGCTACAAAGCACGATCCTGAGCCACCTGCATCCATCGACTTCCCACACAATTGCACAGGTCGTCACTGCGATGGCCAGTACGAGGCTGCCACTCGAGAACCTTTCTTCCCCAACGGTTTTCAGTTCTACGAGCTATACGGCCGGCCCATCGCCACATCAGCTTACTAGCCTTCTGAGCTTTGTCGGTTACCTTTGTTCTACTGCGGATGTCTTAATAACGATATTAAGTCTAAATTACATAAATTTCCATTACATGTTATATTTAGACATTTTGTAATACAAATAGTATTCGGAAAATGAAAATTTATTATATGGACACTGACAAGAGATGACGTATCTGACATTGATGGAAGAACTATATTTAGGCAATGATATTTTATACAATCAATATTTTATCAAATCACGGCTGTAAGTGTTCCTAGTTCCAAACAGAGTGACAGCACACATGTCACATTCAACACGTATCGTTCAAGGATACCGTAATTATAGAAATAAGATCTAGTCAGACTACAGCTACCGAGCTAGCTAGTCGAGGTCCGGCCCTCTAGGGCACCCTCGAATTGGAATGCTAAACGGGTACTAAAGAAACAGCCCAAGCCGGGGTCCTCTATCAGGGGCCCTTGAGCTTAGTTACTCCATGGAGCTTCCGCCAAAGCACCCTAAGAGCTTGGCGGCCTAAAAACCGGTAGTAATAATAATAGCGTGACGCTCCGAGCCAAAGCTCCCTCGGGAGCCTTCGAGCTGAGGTCAGAACCCATAATCGACGTACAGACGGGCGGGGACTTGGGAGACCTTTACAGATCCTTTACAGACCCATTGTAAAGCTCTGTAAAGGTCTGTCTTCCAAGGTCAACAGTGGTTGATCCAGCGAGAAGTAATAAAATGAAAAATAGCAATAAGAAAAAAGAGAACGGCAAATGTTTGTCACTTTAGCATAGGTGTAAAAAATCACCGTCTTTCACGTATTATTTTATTTGCTGCCTCTTTCTTTGTTTGCCACGAAAACGTCCCATTTAAATAATAGAATTAGGACGTTTTCCTGGCTTCTCTGCGGATGATAACGCATCATCAAGTCTTATTCATAATTTCCATTTTATCAAAATATAGAAATTAATGACTACCTAACAAAAATTTTAATTTTGGGTGGTAAAATTGACGAAGTGCAAAATGATCTTACCGAAATTATATCGGTCTCGATATAAATAATAATGTGAACTTTTCTTATCCTAAAAGATCTCTTTTTCCCATAAAATTACTTTTACCCAAATTTTTAACTGTATCACATCAGGCATTAACGTAGTCCGTACAGATTCACTTTACCTCTTAGGTGATCCTTTGTTAATATCGAGTTTGTAACCTCTTTCAAAAATTAAAGTAAAATCAATCTTTAGATCATATTAATAAATTATTCTTACTAAAGTCGCATATTGCACTTACTATTGTGTGACATTGTATTCTTGTACCTTCTTCGCTCAAGTCCAGTTTGGAAATGCGGTGATTTTTATACGAAAATTATTTACGTCTTAATTTCAGCTCTAGAATCAAATCTATATTTATCTAGCTATTAATGAATCTACTCAAATCTACTCAACCTACGTTACGGATAATTTCTAGTGCCACTCAACCTGCCTTCCTTGCCGTAGATAGCGTAAAAAATTTGCCGAGGAGGCAAGGATGTCTTGGCTGTCTATCTGCTCCAACGAAAATTTCCCACTGGAAGTAAACCAACAAACACAGCGAGATATTCCTTTGGTACACAGAGTACAGAAGCTATGTGTCTTTAGATAGTAATTTAGAGCGTGCCCGATTTCTAGGCGTCACATCTAAAGCATCGAGTTATTGGCTTCAGTTTTTCTTTTAGTTTAGTCAAACATTATATTCATATTCATATATGGCCCACCCTTTGAGAGAAACTGTTGAGGTCATTGTGCATAGTACTAAGATCCTCCCGCGATTCTGACATGATGACTATGTCGTCAGCAAATCGAAGGTAGGTAATGTATTCGCCATTGATATTAATTCCACGTCCTTACCAGTCCAGAAGCAGGAAAACAGCTTTCAACTCAGCGGTGAAGAGTTTCGGGATATGACATTACCCTGTCTTAGACCCTTCTGCAGTTGGATAGGTTTTGTATTATTGGACTGTACGGCTTATTCGGAAGGTTGGAAGTCGTCGAGCCTGGACGCAAGACAATTCAAAAAGACTCTTGAAAACAGCACATAGACGCGGCTCAGAAGGGATATCGGTCTATAGTTCTTCAAGAGAGTGTCATCACCTTTCTTGAAGAACAGCCAGTGACGGACTCCAATCCGCCCCTTCCCCCAGGTCCTAGGGGGGCGCCCCCAAACGCCTTCATGTTCCCTTGAAAAAATCCTAAACAAGACTTTGAAATGTGCTTTGTACCTATCTAAGAGGTTGGAGTTTAGAGGTCCCAAAAATATTATTTCGTCAGATAAAAAAACGTGTAAATAAAATCATATAATAGGTGGGTAGCTAACGCTTTGTCAGCCGTATGAATGATACGGGGTCCCGGAGTCCAAGACCTCTGTAGGCCCCGAACGGATGAAAGCAAAAATTCCACAATAACTTAAATTCTTAAGTCATACGTCCCGAGACAAATAAATGATCTTTAGCATCATCACATCATGTATAGATTACATAAAATAATGGCCTGTTAAAGGTACACCTTTAACAGGCCATTATTCTGTACCTGGACGATTCATAATGAAATTGTTAATTTGGTTTGGTCGATTAGCGCAGTTAGAGAAAAATATTGTTATAAATTAAAATCTTAATTTCTGGCGATTATTTCGGATACAGTAGAGACATGTCGCAAATGTATGATATACAACGTGTCGTTACCATTGCGACAATAAATTAACACACATATAGGGGATAACTTTTTAAAGTTGTATTAAACATTTAAATTCTTTAAACATCAATATTTACAGAGTTATTAAATTTTCCAAAACAAAGAATTTTAGAACACCCTTACCTACAAAAGCGTAACGTAAAGTTCATTTGTAAAGGTCACAAAGCATATGAATGGGTTGAATGAATTTAAAAGAGACAAAAAATACTGTTAGAAGGAGAGGCTTGTAATGCGACGCTGTGGCGCGAATTTTATAGGATGTTACAAATTTTGTTTCTTTTTTATTTAATTAGTTTGTGTGAAAAATATTTTTTTTAATTATGGATTTTGTTTAACGTTAATATTTTTTTATGATTATTGGCAAGAAGCGTTAGACGTGTGTTCATTTATTGTCGCGATGGTAACGACACGCTGTATATAGAAATATCATAATATATAATAATATTAAAACGCTGGTTAATATTGAGTAACGATTCATCTGAAAAATATAAAATTAGGTAACCTTAAAAAAGTTTGCCTTGCTAGAAGATGTTCGAGGAACGACGCTTTAAGGAAAAATTATTCATGAATAATGAAAATTTTGGAGCAACTAAATTAATTTTCACAAAAAAGGCGAACGTAACGATTTTAAAAATATAATTAACACAGAGAGAATTTGTTAATAATGCTTGTCGTCTTTTTTTCTTTACTATTAGAAATCATTAATACTACAGCTCTACAGCATGAAAATAATGACTTATAGAAAATTAATATTTTACTATGCATTCTTTTCACGAAATAATAAAAATATGTAGAAAAACACAACTGTCTGCTAAAACAGTCACGACATGTCAGTGGAATTGTATGAACAATTTCTTAACTAACGTGTTTAAACCCTGAAAAGGTTAGTTAGTTTTTTCGTAATTAAAACTGATAAATCTTAAGATTTCTATGGGACTGGAATGGATTTCAGATAAGTCACTATTTTATATAACGGCAGAAAATCTAGAAAATGTGAAATCTTCTCCACTATGGATGATTTAATAAAAAAATTCCGAAAAAAGTATATATATTAATTCCAAGCGAGATTTTTGTTTCTTTGGTGAACAATCTTAACTCTTCATTTGGCCGATACATTTTGATTTGAGGTCCAGTCTAAGGAAATCTACGCCACTGCTGCTAATCTTTATAATGTCTATATTGTTTTAGTTTCAAAAATTTACAAGAAATAAAAACTACCTATTACTTTATTTTTACAATTTTTTTTGTAGATCGATTCATATTTTATTTTCCTCATCCATGTATTGTGTGTATATTTATTTAAGACCAATTTAACACAACAAATTAATGTGAAGTGAATAAAAAGCTTGTTTAATTAGATCAATTCCTTAAACTAGGGGCCTCATTTAGCTTTACCGCCCCGGGCCTCTGAAGGCCTTAGTCCGCAACTGAGAAAAGCACCACTACACTTCTGCTCCACGCCTCTCGTGGAGCACCATCCAGATGGACGGAATTAAATAGCTTCTGAAGGACCAAAAGTCTTCTTAGTCAAGAGACATTCTAATCTCGGTAAGACTGACGTCCGGGATATTCTCGAAATAGTGTCGAACAATCTTCTCTCTTGGGTCTTTATTCACACGTGCGTGTGGCTCCAACGACGATGTATTTCTATCTTTCTTTCTTTCAGTCCATAGAACTTCTCAATGTCATTAAAAACTTCTGGTCTACTGGAGACGATAGCCCCGCTGTCAGTCTTCAACTTAGTCAATTGGCTTCGTCTGATAGACAGAGAGAGAGAGAGAGAGAGAGAGAGAGAGCAAGCGTCTTATTGATCTGGTACATTTATAAGTGCCTTAGAAATTTTATTTAGAAATTGATTGCAAGTATAATAAAATACATCAATGTTAACATACATGTTATTATAGTACAGCATACATCTATGCAGTACAGAAGCATTAGCATGTTTTGTTTTTGTCAAAGGAAAATGAAATAATTTTGTGCCGCGTACATGACGTGATGGGATGCGAAAGGACAATCGGTGCAACAATGTAGGGCAGTCTATACGACCGTGCAATGTATCGTAAAGCAGCCGTAAAGCAGCCGCATGTCGGAAATAACTCTTCTATTTGCTAAGGAAAGAAGTTTATACTTCTTCAGTGGAGCATTATAATTGTTTATTGAATTATGTGAGTAATTTAAAAATTTTACAAATTTCATTTGGATACGTTCTATTTTTTGAATATGAGTTATGTACGATGGAGACCAAACAGTTGAAGCATACTCAAGTGTACTACGGACGTAAGCATAATACAAAGGTAGTAGTGGCTTTGAGCTATGGAATACTTTAGATAATCTCTTATCGTACTCTCGTACGTCTCTTACGTATTATTCAATAAAAGGCATCTTATTTTAAAAATAGCTTTTTTTTACCGATTTTCACACTATTTAACCGATTCATTCTAAACAATCATTATCATTTATGGCATTAATTTTTCAAATTCACATTTCAAAAAAGTCTTATAATCATATTCCACAGCGGTGGTCGCTCGGCACTAGGCGATGGTGAGCGATTAGCGTTAAAAACTCCAGTGATATTAGTTAAAGAAAATTTGATAGCGAGATCAATGAAACTGTTAAAATTTTACATAAGGGAATGTAAACATATTGTAAAAATAGGGTAGCCATAATATGTATATATCCACGTGACAAGCTATGCCAAATAACCTGATCCTGTGAGCCTGTGACGTTCTCATCAACTTCCACCATTAATAAGTTTCGTAAAAGTTACCAACTTTGGTTTCTAAATAACTTACAAAGCAGATTTGTGATATGATTTTATTTGTTCTAGTCGTATAAACTCGGCGTGTTTAAGTTTAAATACCCAGTACAAATTAACCATTTTGGTCCCCCATATACTCTTGCTAGTTTGGATTGATGATTACATCTGTGAGGTTTAATGTATCGCCGCGTTTGAGAACCGTTCAATACGCTTTTGAGAAGACCTACATTTCCGTTGCTATTTGTACCTTCCGATAATTGCTGAAGCAGTGGAATGTATTCTGATTTTGAAAGTTCGTTTGTAATTCTAGTCATCTGTAATTTATAAGAATAATAAATTAATATATATTTTTATATTCAAGAAAATGGTTTTACACTCTCGTTATATGTTCAATACTTACAACTACTTTCAACTGATTATCTGATAAAGGTGTCGTTATGGGGCCAAGTAATAAAACACTGCTATTTTTTTCGAGGCTTTCGGGATCAACCGATATTAATTCATCGCTGCCGTTGCCTTTTATTTCTTCGTTTAAAATTAAAAACATATATTCGTTTGGAAATTGAGATTTCAAATCAGATGTTAAAGGTTTTGTCAAAGGATTCCTAGAAATAAACTGGTTAACGTATTTATATTGTTGTTTTCTCCGCTTTTTTGCGGACCTTTTACAGCAGAGTGCTTTGAGTTGCGCGACTAAAACGTCAAAAAGCAATTCTTTTTTCTCTTCATCTTCTTCACTTTTGTCGTCCCGCGGGAGACGACTGTTTAATAAACTGTTAAGCTTTTGCATAGCAGCATAATTGGCTTCATTGTTAATATTAAAAGAATCTATTTCTTTATTCTCTAATCTGAAATAAGCAGGTTGAGCTTTGTCATTAATACCAATGGTACTAAATCTATTCTTTGGTTTACTTTGTGCTTCAAAGATATTATTCAAAATAATGTTCGATTTATCATGACCCATGTTGGCCATTACTTTATTTTCTTCTTTAGGTCTGTTCCCAACAGTCAAGTTAATGATGTCGCTTAAATAATATTCATTTTTTTTCGGTTGTTCACTTAATAATTTCATCAATTGCTCATCAGATAACTTCGACAAGAAATATGTAGCATCATTATCTAAAACAAATATTAGGCAATGGACAGGAACTTGTGACACGATTATTTTTATTAAAAATCACATCCATATATGTATCTTACCAACGTTTTTTATTACCGTTGCTTTCGGTAAGTCTCTCTCATCTGGTATATAGGATTTCGCCGCAATTAAATCCGCTACTTCATTTTCTGCATCTCCGTTGTCCATGAAATACGTGTGCTTATTGATAACAGACATTGATTTCACAGTGTGTATCTAAAAATATATTATTTTACTTTAAACAATTTGTGAAAATTAAAACATATTTAAATATTGGAAAGGTTTACGTCCTGGGCTTAACGCCCGGTAGATGACAAGAGAGCTGTTTCTTTTCTCGCTCAAAGTAATAATTATTCAGCAAGGAAATGCACCTAGCGTTCTTGGCAGTGGAACCATGCCGCGTGGGCTAAGTTTATTAGATAATATGTAATTTTAGATAGATTTAATGTTGTAGATGATACGATTATAAACATTGAAAACATTTTTTACAGTTAAAATATGTATAAGCACTCACCCAAAACAAAGAAATTTTAATTATAAAACCTAAGTATAACAACATCATGCACCTGTATTTGATTCGTACAATCGGGTTTACTTTCACGGATAAATGTCTACACTAACAAGAAAAATTAATATTGTCTAGTTGTTTACGGAAATAATGAACAAGCGCTCGTAAAATTTTGTTATTGCGATAAGGATTGATCGAGTGACTTCGACATGTGCATTGTACCAGGTAGCATTCAATGGTTTCAATGCAGTGTAAACAAAATAAAGATTGATTCAACATTTAACTCTTAAAAGGTTAAGTTTTTTCTTGATAGTTGAAGCAATGTTTTCTTGAAAAATGCTACCCAAAACAATGCAAATGAAATCGACTTTCAAAAGAAGTTACACACTCTTTTGAAATGTTTGAATTTTAGAACCCTATATACACCAAGGGGGTGCTAAGAATCTCCGGCTAAGATTCGGCTACCAACGACGGCGACTGGACCTGGCAACATACAACGTAAAAATATTGAGGACTGACGAGAAGATAACAGAGCTGGAAGAAGAGGTAAGCAGGCATTGGGATATAATAGGATTATCTGAAGTCCGAAGACAGGGGGGGGAGGACACGATAATCCTTGAATCCGGCAACCTGTTTTACCACCGGGAGGGCGACCAACTGTCCCAAGGAGGTGTCGGATTTATCGTCCACAAGTCTCTCATTAACAACGTTGTTAAAATATCGAGGGTGTGTCGTCGAGGGTTGCGTACCTTATACTCAGAATATCCAAACGGTATTCGCTGAAAGTCATACAGGTCTACGCACCAACGTCGACACACCCGATGATGAGGTGGAGGCAATGTATGAGGATATATCACGAGCCATACATTCCTCCAAAACTCAGTACATGGTGTTAATGGGAGATTTCAACGCAAAGCTAGGCAAAAGGAAAGACGATGAGCTGAGAGTAGGTAGTTTTGGAATAGGGCAACGGAACCCAAGGGGGCAGCAGCTGGCTGACTTTATGGAGAAAGAGGGACTCTTTATGATGAACTCTTTCTTCAAAAAGCAGCCCCACAGAAAGTGGACCTGGATTAGCCCCGATGGTTCTGTAAAAAACGAGATAGACTTCATTATGACGAACAAACGGCAAATATTCAATGATGTCTCTGTGATCACAAGGGTGAAGACCGGAAGTGATCACCGATTAGTGAGAGGCACATTGAATATTAACATTAGGCTGGAAAGATCTCGTCTGATGAAGTCCACACTCGTGCCCATATCCAGAACTCCGAAAGCTTTCAGCTCGAGCTACATAATCGTTTCCAATGCCTATAAAATTGCAGCACGGTGGACGATATTAATGCAAAGCTCGTGGAAACTGTCCATGCCGCGGGCCTTAAATTTTATAAGGTCCGCCGCAAAAATAGAACCCAAAAACTCTCTGATCACACTCTCAACCTCTTGGGAAAAAGACGAGAGATGCGGTTGCAGTCTCTAACTGACATGTCGGACTACAGGCGGCTTAATAGGCAGATCTCCCAATACATGTGGCGAGACTTACGCAACTTCAATATAGGTCGTATTGAGGAAGCTATAGAGCGGAACCTAGGCTCAAAAGTCTTCGCCAGAGATCTGTCTATCGGACAAAGCCAACTGACTAAGTTAAAGACTGACAGCGGCGTTATCATCTCCAGTAGACCAGAGGTTTTGAGTGAGATAGAGAGGTTCTTGGACAGCTGTACACATCGTCGTTGGAGCCACACACATGTGTGAGTAACGACCCAAGAGCAAAGCTTATCCGACACTATTCCGATAATATCCCGGACGTCAGTCTGAGCGAGATTAGAATGGCTCTTGACCATCTTAAGAATGGCAAAGCATCAGGAGAGGACGGAATTACAGCAGAGCTTCTGAAAGCGGGTGGAGAACCGGTACTTGTAGTCCTTCAGAGGCTCTTTAATTCCGTCCTTCAGGGTGGTGCTACACCAGAGGCGTGGAGCAGAAGTGTGGTGGTGCTGTTCTTCAAGAAAGGCGATAACGCTCTCTGAAGAACTATAGACCGATATCCCTTCTGAGCCGCGTCTATGTGCTATTCTCAAGAGTCATCTTGAATCGTCTCGCTTCCAGACTCGACGACTTCCAGCCTCCCGAACAAGCCGGATTCCGAAAAGGCTTCAGTACCATAGACCACATACATACCTTGCGGCAGATTATACAGAAGACCGAAGAGTATAATCTGCCTTTGTGCCTAGCATATGTGGACTATGAGAAAGCCTTCGAATCTGTCGAAATTTGGGCGGTACTCCAGGCTCTTCAGCGGTGCCAAATTGACTGTCGGTATATCGAGGTGCTGAGTGTTTGTATAACAAGGCTACGATGTCCGTCCAAGTACAGTCCAGTAGTACAAAACCTATCCAACTGCAGAAGGGTGTAAGACAGGGTGATTTCATATCCCCGAAACTCTTCACCGCTGCGTTGGAAGATGTTTTCAAGCTTCTGGACTGGAAAGGACGAGGTATTAACATCAATGGCGAATACATCACCCACCTCCGATTTGCCCACGATATAGTCATCATGGCAGAATCGCTGGAGGACCTTAGTACTATGCTCAATGACCTCAACAGTGTCTCCCAACTGGTGGGCCTTAAGATGAACATGGACAAGACGAAGATCATGTCTAATGTCCATGTCACGCCAATACCAATGTTGTTGGGAGCACTGAGCTCGAAGTTGTTGACGAGTACATTTACCTAGGACAGTTAGTCCGGCTAGGTAAGTCCAACTTCGACGCAGAGGTCAATCGGCGAATCCAACTCGGATGGGCAGCGTTCGGGAAACTACGGCAAATCTTCTCGTCAAATATACCTCAATGTTTGAAGACTAAAGTCTTCAATCAATGTGTGTTGCCAGTGATGACCTACGGAACCGAGACGTGGTCCTTCACTGCTGGCCGTATGAGGAAGCTCAAAGTCGCTCAGCGAGCTATGGAGCGGGCTATGCTCGGTATTTCTCTGCGTGATAGAGTTCGTAACGAAGACATCCGCAGTAGAACTAAGGTGACCGATATAGCTCAGAGGATTAGCAAGCTGAAGTGGCGATGGGCCGGCCATATAGCTCGTAGAACCGATAACCGTTGGGGAAGAAAGGTTCTCGAGTGGCAGCCTCGTACTGGCCATCGCAGTGTGGGACGACCCCCCACTAGATGGAGTGACGACCTGTGCAAATGTGCGGGAAGTCGATGGATGCAGGTGGCTCAGGATCGTACTTCGTGGCAGTCTATGGGGAGGCCTATGTTCAGCAGTGGACTCAAACAGGCTGAAATGATGATGATATACACCAAATGGACATGAGTTCAGTCGTTTCAACGCGAGACGGGGCGCGACCGCGAACTTATCCCTGATGAATGACCTCCGATAGGTCCTAAACTAGTCATTACATCCGAGTAGAAGTGAGTTCACCCTCCAGTTATTTCGTTAATAATGTCTCACGAAATTTTTGTAATTTTATTGTTGTGGATTTTATTTTGTAGAATGTCGTAAATTAACTATAAGGCAGCCTATTTTTATTTTCAAAGAGCACAAATATGTACACAGCCTAGTGTTTGTGAGCGTACAGGACAAAAGCGCCGACTATAACTAAGCACTGAGTGTGACAGTGAGTTTATATTTTTTTTTATTTAATGCGAAAAGTTGTCAAACGAGCAGACGGTTCACCTGATGTTAAGTGAATACCGCCGCCCATGGACATCTGCCACACCCGAGGGTTACGGATGCGTTGACAACCTTTTGAAAATTGGGCTCCGGCTACCAAGACGAAACGCGAAAGCATTTGTCATACTTCCACTTTACGCTCGTCTTCTGTGAGGTCGTGGTACTTACCCGGACGGGCCTGCCCATTCGTGCAACAGCCGAGGCTGCTGCGTGGCCCTACCACCGTTTATAAATATAAAACGATCAACAAGTATCATTTTTATACTTGATATGCGGCTCATAAACAAGGAAGTCATCCGCGAAGACACATAAAAAAAATAAAAATATATACGGTCGAATTGCGAAACCTCCTCCTTTTTTGAAGTCGGTTAAAAACATCGATGCTCCCTAGAATGAATTCTCCCAGCGCCAACGCTTTCCGAAGTGGTCGTAATGATAGATTTAGAAATTCTTCCAGTCAGACTATAGCTACCGATCGAGCCGAAGTCCGGCTCTCTCGGGCACCCTCGACACGGAATGCTAAACGGGTATTGAGTGACAGCCCAAGCCGAGGTCCCATATCGGGGGGCCCTTGAGCCTAGCCACTCGAAGGAGCATCCCCTTGAGCGTCCTAAAAGCTTTGTGGCCTCCCAAACCTCACCGGTTTATTAACAATCTATTTCTAAGAATATGATATCTATACTAATATTATAAAGCTGAAGAGTTTGTTTGTTTGCTTGACGGCGATTAATCTCGGGAACTATTGATCTGATTTGAAAAATTCTATCAGTGTTAGACAGCCCATTTATCAAGGTATTGACCATCACGATAAGATCAATAAGGCACCGGTAAAGAATGTTTCAAAATCTTTTTTTTTTTCCTTTCCTTTTGAGAGCGTGCGTTGCGTAAACAGTTAGTGTCGCAAAAATCATGCATCACAGAATTGTCATCCTTTAAAAGTCCCTTAAAAAAAACTTCCACGACAGCATATGTCCATCTTTTAAGGTTGGCTCACTTTAAACTTTTTCATGTTAATATAAAAAGGTCAAATTTGTTCTAAAGTATCTAATGCATTATTTGCGATGGTTTTTTTATAAACATTATATTAATCCTTTTCCAAATAAATACGTTATTCCTAACAATTATTTAATTTAAAACAAAATTGCCCTTTACATAATTAATTTCAATGAATATCTTATTAGTTATCGCAGTTTTAAAAGAACATCTCAGCAAAATAATGATCAAGTAGTACTTGACAAGTACTGCGCACGCATTTATGATGTGTATGGCCAGCGGGTAGTCATAACGAGCGGTAGCCCAATGCCCAAAACTATTCCATGCGAAGTCACGGGCAGAAGCTGCTTTTAATAATATTCTGGTTGTTTTAATTGCTTTGCTCACTTATTTATTGCAAACGTCATTTATATCAACTGAAATAATATAGAATGTTTGATACAAAGCTCGCATGAATCTTATATATATAACACTATAGAAATAGACATAGTTTAATTGATTACAAAAATATTATTATTTGAAATACAAAATTGCCATACATAGTTGTTTATAATATTTTGTTGTGATAACCAAGTGAAAATATATCTTTTACACCAATTTATAAAGTTTTGAAGTTTTAATATTTAAAATAAATAAATTGTTATAAAAATGTTATTTTTATTTACAATTAAAAACAAAACCTCGATGTATTGGAAGTTCGTGGTTCTTGTCTTTTGCTTTATACTCTTCCATTACACACAATTGTCATTATATCCGGATCCGGGTCTTTGTCTATCCCGTTTTTCAACCACTCACTCTACCTCGGGCTGCCAGCTTAGAGGTTTTCCCCCCAAATTTAGGGGGAAAACGCGTATTTTTTAAATTATTTTATTTGTTTATCTAGCGGCATCTAGTACGGTTTTTGATTACTAAGAATGCGGCTGTGATCTATGGAAAGTAGAGATAAAAAGTGTCTGTCAAAACAGATTTAATAGCGTAGGATAAATTTTAGGCTCGATTTACATTGGTCATGTGTTATGTAAACTAGACAAGTACAATAGTATAAACCGTTGGATAGAGGTGAGTCGAACTAGCTTGCAAGCTGCCTTGCACAAGAGCGGATCCAGCTTTGGTGCCGGGGGGATCACATAATCGTGGTCAAGTGATAATAAGTTATAATTTAATTTTTTAATCATAAATTCAAGTAAAAAGTAGGTATTTTTTGATGTATGTAACTGAATGATGTATGTATGAGAATGATTTATGTAACTGAATGAGAAGTATGTATGTAACTGAACTTGAAAATACCTATATTTAAATAACAAAATAAATTTTCCTTTTAAGTCTTCTGCCGAAACGAGTTATAACTTCGTCTACCTCAATGGATATCGTTTTATGGACGTGGAGAAGTGCCAGTCCGGTTAGACGTTATTCAACCATTCAAATCAAATCAAATAATTTGTTAATCGAAGTAAGAAATATATATTTCATCTATCATTTTTTAAATGTGATAGACATAGAAGCTCTTAGCCACGATTTGATTCATCGTAATGTAGAGAAAGATCTTTCCGCTGTCTTTATCCTGTTAGTGCAGCTAACAGGTAGTGTAGCCATAATACATAAAAAATTCTTATATTAGGATACATCTCAATATCACAATTTAAAATGAGGTCAGAAATTGCGACTGCGGTATTACAACACACCCACCACTACCATCTCCTTTTCTCTTAGAGTCACCCTGCAAGCAAGACCATGCAAATTTCACACCACACAACAGACAACAGACTTTTTTAAATACATATTAATTGTAAGTAGATAAAAACACCCAGACACAAGCCAAAACAAATGTTCATGGCGTAAATATTAGCCATGTAGATACGGACGGGGCTTAAACCCGCCACTCGTCGGTTAGTTACCGGAAATCCCACCATTAAATAAAAGGAGCCGAGTCATTTTTAATTATAAATAATTCGGCAATTAGCACGATTAACGAAAAAGTTAGTAAATCTAATTGTTATGAGTATATTAAGTAACGATAAACGAGCGGAAAAGTTTTAGCTTCTTTAATATTTTGTAGCTTTTAAAAATCTCTGGAGGACGAGCTTTACTCGGTTTGTTTTTTTTTTTTTTGGTAAATCGTGTATTTTGGAAATTACATTTAGATACAAATTACTGAGTAATGAAATATGCATAATATTTTTCGATTTTAACGACGTAATAATAAGAAAATATGAACTGGTGTTTTTCACAAAAGAAAGAACTTTAAAAAAAAAGGGAAAAAAGAACAAAATCATCTGGATCGAGAAAAAAATATAAAATAAAGAAAGCAAAGATCTTCAATCGAAAAAAAAAGTGTGTAAATGATAGTGACACGATCCACGGCCTTCTGTTCGGGGCCGCCCGATTACCGATGGAGCTATTATAACATTTTTTCTCGGTGAAATTTACTTTCGTATTCGAGTGATATTTTTCATTCCCCAAAAACTGGGATAAAACGACATTTTCTAAAAATAAAACCTATCCAGATCGATTTTTCGCCCCCGAATCTACGCACTTACTAAATTTCATGAAAATCGCTGGAGCCGTTTCCGAGATTCCGATTATATATACACGAATATAGTAAAAAGCAGTAGGTAGGTAATGAAGATTACTATTTACTTGTTGTACATCCCTGTTAATAAAACGCAATGGTTTTGTGTCACGCAATAGTTTTGAATTGAAGTTTTTTGATTTTTAAAACTTCAACGAAGATTATTTTATAAATTTCACTGTGTCACGAAGTGTCAGTGTAACACGAAATGTAACATCACATGAAATGTGGCGGTGAAAGGCACGGTAAAATTAAATTTTCGATTCGTTCGCTCCAATACCAACAATAAAATCATACAAATCTTTATATTACATTAATTAAATATTGAAGGTACTACTTCATAAAATCTACATGGCGACAAAAAATATATAAAAAATACAATTAACAATTTTATTCAGTACTTGCTGTAGTGTAAACAGCCACTTGTCCGGTGCTTGCCATTATCCACTGTACTTGTATTCGCTACTCACCACTGTCCTGGACCAACGTTAATCGGGCTTTAAATTAAGCGCCAAAAGTAACTAAAATTTTTTTATCATTCTTTATGAATCATATTTTTGGAATTACGGTATTAATATTGGTTGTGGAAAGAAATTATTAGATACAATTTTTTATAAAATTAAATTTTCTACAATTTTTGTTTAAACACTTTATAAGTCCAACATTTTCGCTTCAATGTCCTTCACTGTTTTATTCCATTCATTTAGAAAGGCAATAATCTTTGCACTATTTATTAATAATTAATATTTTTAGGAGTTTTTGACTTAATTTTTAGGGACAAATATTTTCGAGAGTTTGTAACACTGCAGTCTCTTCCTCTTTATTGACTTGTCTCACTCTCATTGTCTGTGGTCGTCCGTCTTCGATAACGCCGTGCCGGTCCGGTCATAATCATATTCATTCAGATATATAAAAGTACTCTTTGGTCATATTACTCGCGCTGTCGCACATCATTTGCTCACTAATCTTCTTAACCTGCAAACGTATTTTTAACCATGGCAGAGCCACGTGAAAGAACCTTCATTATGCTCAAACCTGACGCCGTGCAACGTGGACTAGTCGGCACAATTATCCAGCGTTTCGAAAATAAGGGCTTCAAGTTAGTTGCTCTTAAATTTGTATGGCCGTCTGAAGAACTTCTACAGAACCACTACAGCGATTTGTCATCAAAACCGTTCTTCCCTGGACTTGTGAAGTACATGAGCTCTGGTCCAGTTGTTCCAATGGTGTGGGAGGGACTTAATGTTGTTAAAACTGGTCGTCAAATGTTGGGTGCAACAAATCCAGCGGACTCTCAACCTGGTACGATTCGTGGTGATCTTTGTATTCAAGTTGGTCGCAATATTATTCACGGCTCAGACAGTGTTGAATCAGCTAACAAAGAAATCGCTCTATGGTTTACTGAAAAGGAACTAGTTGGGTGGACACCAGCTGCCGAAAATTGGGTTTATGAATAAATGATAATGCAACTCGTAACGCATTTGTCAGCTTATTTTTATTGTGATAAAAAATAAATGAATATATATCTCAAATATGTTAATTATTTTCAATCCTTCTAACCTATTCCCTTGAGATGAGTACTTATCAATATTAAGGGTCAAGGTGAATATCATGCTTACAAGTTATTAGTAAAATTGTTTTTATTCTACTAGAAAAAAATCTTTTAATTCCTGTTATTAACATTATTCATTGTTTAATAGATTTTTACAGTAAAATTAAAAACAATAAAATTTTATTGCCACATCCTACTTTAGTTCACTTGAGCAATTAAATGAGCATAGTATTGCTTAGTGTTTGATATTAGATGATTTCTGATGACCATGATCCTTTTTGTCAATGTATAGTAAGATTGTTTTACCCCAGATTTTAACAGAAATGAAAAATTTAAAAAAAATTAAAACTATTAACTAAATGTAAAATCGGCCAAGAGTCAGTATCACGCATGAAGGGTTCCATAGGTACCTTTTAAGTACAATATAAAATGTAGTACATGCAGGCGAAAAGCTAGTTAAATAACAAAGTAAAATGAAAAACTTTTGAAACCACTTTTACTATCATATATTTTCATAATTAAAAATTCTACATCTAGCTTACAAAAGGCATCATTTTGATGCAGGAGCTTTGCTTTTGGATGAGTTGTGTCTACCAAATATTTTTATTTTAACTAAACAAAGGTTCTTAAATATTTAATTGTAAAATTCATTAAATACAAATTGAAATTAATAAATATTTAGTAACATCAACCCATCCTTTATAAATAAAATACCATAGTAAATCATAAGATATGCTAATATACTAAATCACATTTAGACTTCTAGTGTCGCTCCATTTTCAATTATTTACATGTGAGAGTCTTTTACAACAGATAAACCGCAATATTTCATTGAATTAGCATCAATAACAACATTCATGCTAACTCCACAGCCAATTAAAACTTTAATGTAAATATAAACAAATTGGCTATAAGAACAAATTCTTCAAAAATAGGAAGTTAACATTATTATGTACTTCAAAGCTTTTAATTACAAATCATGTACAAATTTATTGAATGTTTTCACTGAATGTACATTATCTCTCATCTTATACTGTAATGGCAGTGTTAGCTGCACATGCAGCTTTTAATTTGTATGCTGAATAACAATTAAGTAACATTCTTTCAAGTACCATTATTAAAGTATATTTACATTTTCTGCATATGAACATGAATGGTACTTAGTCACAATTTCAAAATATATTAGGGTGGGTAATAAAATTAAAAGCTACACTAGGCTTAAAGAGTCTGTTCTGGGCGGATTTCTATTTCGACTGCGGGCTGCATATTCTGTTGTTGTTGCTCACTGGTTTGCTGTTGAGTTCCTTGTTGCTCTTGCTGACTAAGTTGAACCCGTGAAGGCAGGGGAGCAGTTTGGCCTAAACAAAAACCTTAGGCAATATGGAAAATAATATGCAAAACATGAAATTATATAATCAACTTTATAATTAGTAAGTTGCCATTGTTGAGGATTAGAAATTCAGTTCTTTACTTTTTTTTTTTAAATGAATTCCAGGTAAAAATACTAATGGGCTCTCCATCTCTTCCTATAATATTAATTAAGACCAAATTCAAAATTTTACTTTTCAGTATAGACTAGTTTAATTGAATGAACCATGAATACTACCGCCGCACTACATTAGACCTGTCCATATAAAAATCCACGAACTGTGCTTTTTTTTAAACAATGAATACAAAATTTGTTAAGTTAAAAATCAGCAAAAGCCACGGGATAGCAGAAATAGAGTCATTTCTAAAAACCCTTGTCCTCATTGTAATCTTTGATTAATAGGCCCTTTCCATTGGGGTAGCTTTTACAAAATATTTGAAATTTTTTACACTAGGTTGTGGATATTACTAATATTATTTTTCTAATATATTATTTGGTTGTTCTAATTTTTCATTAAAGTTATGGTATCCTCAAGTTCACCTTACATATTATTAAAGGAAGAGATTAATTTTATTGTACAAACACAAATACCATTTATATTAACTTACCATATTTATCATGGATTCCCCTGTGTCTTTTTAGCGCAAAGCGATCAGCAAATGCGGCAGTACAAATATCGCACTTGAATGGTTTCTCACCAGAGTGTACTTTAGCGTGATTTTTAAGATGAGCCGCTTGACTGAACGCCGAACCGCACGTTTCACATCTGCCCAACAATAACTTTCATTAAAAATGATCACCTATAAAATACAACTATAATGTCCATTTATAATTTTGAGAAACGCTTTTGTAAGGGATGTTTTGATAACATTTTAGTTTAAACATCACTAAACTTAAAAGACAAATGGTGAAATATATCACCGACGCGAAGATTCGAACCTGCGACCTACGGGCACTTTTGTCATTCGCTCCCTTCACTCTACCCACTAAGCTAAAATCTTCACACTGACGAAAATCTCAACGTATTATACTATTTTGGTAGTTAGTAGTACTACTGTAGTTAGTAGTTAGTATATACTACGTTTGGTGTCATCTATTGTTTCCTTTACAGCAAAAATCCAATTTTTCATATAACATAGAGAAAAATATACATTTGTATCAGGTAGGTGTAAATTTTAAATAGAATAACTGAGCTTAAAAATGTACTTACTTGTACGGCTTCTCTCCAGTGTGAATACGACGATGGTTCCACAATGTTGCATGCCTAGCAAAACCTTTATCACATACCTATGGAAAAGCAAATTTAAGAGAATATTTACATAAATAGATATCTTTAATGGATATTAAGTTAACATTTCTATTATATTATTACTAAGACCCATGGTGTGTATCCTTTTAGATTAAGGGTGTAAACTTATGGTAATAATAATAAAATGGTAACATGGTTATATGTTAAATGTAACATTATCAATATATCAATCTCATAATCCTTGATTATTATTCTTACTATTTATTACTCTCTCAGTATAAAATATATTGTTCTTATTCAAAAAATACATCTTAATCGAAATCCCTTACCTCACAGACATATGGTTTTTCCCCGGAATGCGTTCTTTCATGGTTTTTTAAATGCGGCGATTGAGAAAACTGCATACCACATGTACTACATCTGTAAAATTAATATTTTTAAATAGTTGTATGTTAAAGTATCCTTGACGTTTAATATTATGTCACCCATTTATGAGGTGCAATTTTAAAGGAAATAATCTTAACAAGGAAAGGGGGCACACATAATTTTTAATTCAATTTCAGTTTGTGGTACTGTAATGATAATAAAATACTGCTAGAAAATGCTGCTCATGACAAAAGCACTTTAAAATTTAAAGATATTTTCTTGTTCAAAAAAGGCAATTAAACAATATTGATTACTTGTTATGGAAAATTCTAAAGAATTTGAATAGAAAAACCACAGAGTATTAAACTTTCTAACTAAACACTGACTGTTAAAATAGTAGAATAAGTGAAAAGTTGGTTAACGTACACTACAATAATAACAAAAAAGTCAACAAGACAAGCTGTGGATGCAATGACAATTTTTTAATATTTTTTACAAAGAAGAATGTCATAATTTACAAACCTGTATGGTTTCTCTCCTGTATGTATTCTAGAATGGTTTTTAAGATAAACAGCCTTTGCAAATGCAATACCACAAATTCCACATTTAAAATTCTTCTCTCCAGAGTGTAACTTTTTGTGAGACCATAGTGAGGAGTATCTTGAGAAGGAGCCCCCACATATATTGCAGTGGAAACGTTTGTCCATGTCAGGTTGATTATGTTTGTTCTTATTCCCTCCAATAAATATTATACCAGAACCATTGCAATTCTGACATTTTGTGACAGAAGCCAATGTTCTTTTCTTCACAGGATGATGTCCTGGCACTGAAGGGTAAATTGAAACATCATTTCAAATATTGTGCAAAAAATCCCATATGGACAAAATGCTATACTTTTGAAATTCTTTCTTTTTTTGTGAATAATAAAACTTTATTTTCTGTTTGAAGGAAGATATCTAAGGTTTAATATTCAAATAATGAAATCTGACAATTCACTTTACCATCAAGTATAATACCATCAAGTCAAAGGAATACATTTCAACACCTGGATCTCACATGACATATTTAGTTTACTAGATAAAAATGTTTCTTGCTAAATTCTTTATTCTTTGGTAAACAATTGATTGAAAATAAAACATTAGACAAATAATATAAAGAAAACATAGATATTATATTTAACTTAATAATTTCTTGGAAATGAGAAATATTTTGTGTGAAATTATGTGTACATTTTTAAACATCATTGCAACAGTTAGTTTAAAATCATTTTCTAAGATTTGATTAAAAAAAAAAATTATAAAAAAATTTGTTATAATGAATAACCTTAAATACTCACAAGGTTTTTGGGGTTGCTGTGATGTATGGTTTGTCTGAGTGGTTGCTAATGGATCGGTAGCAGACTGCACTGTGCTTACACCACCTACTTCAAACTTGACATTTTCATCTGACGCCACCAGAATTTGTGTTGTATTCACTGGTGATTGTAAACAATATTTTCGCATTGAATGATAAACTATCTAAATAACCATTCTATAATTTTTCTGTTTGTGAAACTTACAGGTGAATTATTAATTATACATAGGTAGGTACATACATGTATAAAGAATTAAATAATTATCATTATAGGTGAACTTTTTAAATTTATTTAAAGTTCAAATTTTGGGATCTGAAAAAGAGAGCTTCTGAGCTTATATAAAAACATAACCCTTGTCTTTAGGAGAGGCATAAATATATTAAGCAAAGCTTCCATCAGTTATAGATAACCATAGCAACAAAATGGTAATAAGCATTTAGTACATTCTTGAACTTATTAATTTTTCTAAATATGTAAATTTTTGTAGATAAATGAACAAACACATTCTTCCCTACGGGATTCGAACCTGCGTCTTCTGGTTTCACATCCAGGCACTTTACCAACTAAGGTAGGTGGCCGATTACCTCACAGCGCCAAAATCTTGACATCTATTTATATTCTATCGCATTTTTAACAATGCTTGGCACATGTAGTGTGCATCCTTTACAGCATACAACACCTTACAAATAACATTTAAAAATGAATATTTGTAGCCCTATATACCTCTATATTGCCATAGCTCTTAAAAAAATTTTAAGATTAATTTTTATTTTTATATTTAGTGCTAATCTGTGCTCTCTTTCTTATTAATTTCTCCCAAACTCTGTTCATGTAAAACAAAGAAAAATTTCCCAATAAAAATACTAATTGCCAGTTTCAAATTAGGTAAGTGCTTCTTACTTTAGAAGGTGGGGGGTACATATCCTAAGTAGAATAATATGAAAATACCACATATAATAAACATATAAGTTTGACAAGTGTTTGTAAACAAATCTCACTTTGATTGTTCCTTTGTTGATCCACAGAATCCTGAGCAATGCAATTTTCACAGCGTATAAGTTTAGGTCCTTTTCTTTTAGGATTGTTTGTTATAACACCACCACATGTAATACATTTCTGAACTTTATCTATAATAACTGGTTTAGCTGAAATCATTTATAATAATTGAGTTAATTCATTAATACAATAAAATAATCAAGTAAAAATTCTAATTAGAAGCAAAAAGTAACAACTAAAATTTCAATTTTTCAATCAACACATTATAAAGTTAGAAAAGTTTGAACATCATTGTGATTTCAAAAACTTCCCACTCATTACATCAATATATTTCTTTATTAGAGTATATTTATACTAATGGAGTACAGCTAAATTGATCAGATAATATTTCTGTTGAAGTCCCAGATGATTTGAGGACACATATTGTGAAATTCATGAAATAATACAATAAAAATTGCAATTATTCTTAGAACTATACAAAAATTATCTCTGTATAAAACAAAGCCATGTGATAAAATTTTAAAATAAATCTACCATCATTAAAGAATTATTATTCATATAAAATAACTATTCAAGAGGAGGGTAATATGTAATAATACAGATAATGAACATACTTACTATCTTGAATTTGTACATGATGCTGTTGTTGCTCTGTGGGGTCTGATGAGAGAATTTGTATGTGAGGTGGCATCGCTACTTCATTTGCTGTGCTAACACCTGTGGCTACGACTGTTATGTTATTTTCTGTGAAAGCAAAATTTTAGCCTCATAATTTTCTAAAATTAAGTTATACCCCTTCATTACCTTAAAATAGTTTTTTAATTAACTTTTTAATTATAAATATTTGTGGTTAACATTTATAAATGGTTACTATCATAAAAGACATTTATTTCCTTAAAAAATCCTAAGAAATCACATACAGGTGCAAGATTTAAAAAAAAATACTGGAATAATTTGTTTAACCATAAATACTATTAATTTAAATGTAACACAATTTACCAAGGAAATTGTATTCTAAGTAATGAAACCAATGTAAAGACCAATATTTTGTCAGATTAACTTTAAAAAAATTACATACTTATTGAAATAAATACTGACCAGTATCTTGTGCATGTATCCTTTTATGGGCATTAAGTAAAGTTAGATGTCCAAACATAAGACCGCATACATCACATTTAAAGCTTATATTAGATATTGTGTTCTGAATTCCATTAGGTGCAATCTGCATTTGGTTTACCAAGGCATAATTATAGGAGAATGGTTGAGCTATATAGCAAGTCTTGTCATCACTTGTAGTCAGTTGAGCTATGTTCACCCCACCAGTCCCACTAGCATTTCCAGTTCCAATTTTTCCTATCATATTAACATTAGTTGTATAACAAAATGTTGGAAATTCCTGGAAAACAAAACAGAAATACTTAGAGAAAATAATTTCAAATTCGAAATAAGATATCATTTACTTTAACATAAAAGCTTAGTGAAAGACTAATACAAGTAGGAGAGTCCTCGTAAAAAGATTAATAACAAATAACTAAGTATAAAAAAATACCTGTTGTTGGGTCTGTTGACCGCCTTTTTGCTGTACATTTTCAATGTTCTTGCCTTGTGACTTTTGTGTTGGATGTTCTTGATACTGCAGAGTAGGAACATTGCCGGCTTGAACGGTACTTGTCGTGAACATTTTTATATTATAACTAGTTTCATCACAGGAAATTGAATTTCATACATACACTTCGTAATGTGATCTATAAAAATAAAATAGTTTCATGAATTAAACAGAAGAAACATATATCAAATTTGGAACTTTTGCTTTAACATGTTCAGTAAATTTAAATGCGCGGCTAATTGTTCACACGAAAGAGAAACTCCAAAACATAAAGTGCGAAGGTAACGGGGAATATTTATTATCAGTCTACTCTACTCGTAACAGGATCATTCGTTTGATGAAAGCAGTAGCAGTGTCTCTGTGAATAGCGTCGATATATGTAAGAAAAGGATGACGGACTATCTATAGACGCGCTTCAAGTAAACGACGGACGCCATTGTTAATGTTCATTTCTGAATTTGGCGGAGAAAACGTCGAGATTCTAAGAATTACGTGCAAATATTAGACCAGAACGCCGACCATTTAACTTTAGCTTACCTTCATATATCAAGCGTTTTTGAATATATCTCTAATTTGAGCATAAATTCGACATTTAAGAATTTAAATGATCTTATGTCTATCTCACTTTGAAATCTTCAATTCTCCATCTCACTAAATAAATGAAATGGCGATACAAGTAAAATGGCGGAGAATTCGTTAAATGTTGCCACGTAAGAAAGGCGACATGAACTGTCCGATTGCAAATAATAAAACATTTCGATTTTGAATAAAATATTACACATCTTAAAATAAAACATTTAGCATTTTCACAAATACTAAAAATAATGTGACGATATCAACGTTTTTTAACCGATAGAGTAGCAATTTTTCAGACGGCCCACATTGAACAAAGAAGTCAAAGAAGTGTCATATTTCCGCAGTATTATTTTTTTTTTCATATTCTTTTCAATTCAATAAAATTTTTAAATGGGCAAATTTTGGGCATTTTTATTTATCTAACTAGCGATCCGCCCCCGTGCAATATATTATACATATAAACCTTCCTCTTGAATCACTCTATCTAGTAAAATAAACCGCATTAAGATCTGTTGCGTAGTTTAGATCTAAGCATATACATAGGGACAGCGGGACGACTTTCTTTTATATTACCTATGTAAAGAACTACAAGATTAAATCTATCTAAAAGTACATAATTATTATCTAATAAACCTAATCCACGCGGTATCCGTATGGTGCCAATAACGCTAGCTGCATTACCTCCCTGGATAGTTATGCTTAACCTTTGAGCTTGTTTTTTAACCTCTTGTCACCAGCCGCGGCGTTAAGATTAGGACATTTATGGACATAAACATTTAAAAAAAATTGATTTACGGGGACTCCACGGACCCAAAGTTTCAACAGCATGTGGTACAAATATATTTACTTTTTTATATATATTTGTAGAGATGCTCTGCAATATCACATGTAACTTTACAATTTTTTTTATTAAAAAGATTACTGTAGTACCATAAAACTATTACGAATTTTGTAGATAAATAAACAAAATTTCTGGTGCTTGGGATTCAAACCTGCCTCTTCTGGCACTAACTAAAATAAAAAACTAAACTAGCACAAAAATAAAAAAAATTATCTTAAAAAATGTTACGGTATTTTGTTTTCTCTATGATTTTATTAAAAAAATTATATAGGACTAGGGCACTAGGGTGACATTAAGAAAATAAAATCAAACAAGTTTGAATATTGTTATTTAAAAGACACAATGCACTTATGTCAACAATTTGTTCTAGATCAAAAGTGAGATTTTAATTAATGTAATATTTTTCATAAAAATCTATATCTTCAAATTGATTACAATTCTTGAATGGTAGATGTGGCTAATGTGATCACTTTCAAGCCAAAAAGACACTTAAGGACTGATAAGAAAACTATTTATTTCAACTTTAGCATTTTACGAAATTTATGTAAAATACAAGAGTTATGTCAGATAGCTATACATGTTATTTCTCCAAACGATTTTAATGGAATCAATCAAATATGACACAATTTAGTCTGAAGAAATAAAACTAACATTCAAAATTTAAAGTAATTCAAACATAATACATAAATCAAATAGGTCAGAGTGACATCAAAAGAGTATGTATAATCTGAGATTACCAATCAATAACAATAACTAAGATACAGATTGTTAGAAAAAAATGCCAATATTTATGATTAAATACTGATATAATGTACAACTTTACATTAAATACAACCCTTATACATCTCGATGGTTAACTTCTGGCTTTAGATCACTTCCAGCATGCTCATCCCAGTCCTTTTTAAATGTATCCATAGCTTCTTGTAAAGTATTAAACGTTACTGGGTCTATATTATCGCCTTGATCTGGTTGTAGAGGTTCACTTTGAATATTTGTTTCTGTTAAATCAATTTGTGCTATTAATATTGATAAATAATTGCATATCTAGATTGTATTTAACCACAACCACTGGAATACACATGTAAAAAGGTTCTACCCAGTATCATGGCAAAGTTCTTTATTACATAAATTTGTTTTGAAATTACTTGTTTTGCATTTGATAACTCCGATGTAGCTAAGTTGGAGGACTAAAAATTTATTTTATATTTAGGTTATTTAGTTTTAAAATACAATGTTAATGCTATTTTATATTTCAATCTTTAGTTAAAATATTTACGCTTTATACTATAACAATAGTTATAGGATAGGGTATAACTATTATTATAGTTCAAGAACTAACATTTTCGTAATAAAAATATATCATTACAAAAACATCAGTCAAGTTTCCTTAATGAATAAAGAAAGAGGAATACAACACGATTTTACCTGCACCAACTTTTGGAGCAACATATGCATGTTCCATTGTTAGAAGCTTTGCAGTTTTATACAAGTACTTTAAATTTTTTTCTGGTAATTTATCAAATAAAGTATCTGCACATTCTGGAGAAGGATCTTCTTCAAAAAATAAATATGTACCCAATGGATTTTCAAAGTTACCTTGCAAATGAAAAACACAAACAGCTTTTAATTAAATAATATTTGAAAAAAAAATTTTACCGAATAATTTAAATCATTTCAGTTTTTCAATCATTAAATTTCAATACCTGTGAAAAAAGTGTCGTCTAATTGAATAATGGGAGTTTTTGTATCAATACCTAACACATGTATATTTCTATATTTTTCAATCTTTACACTATCTTTAAACTCTGCATACACCAAAATTTCTTCTTCAGAATCTGACGGACAGTCATTCATCTTAATACGATAATAACGTAAATAACTGGATGTGGATATTACTTTACTCTTTAGAGCAAAGAGTACCTCTATATATTTCAGTATATATGTCTTATCTATGATATATCTGAATCTGACAGCCTTTGTTAAATACTCCGTATGCACTACAGATAAGTTTATTGTTTATCCGGTTTGAGTCATTACCTAGAACAAAGTTACCAAAGAGAATGTAATCACTACGTTTACGTTTGAAAGTTACCTAAGCCCAGTCTCAATTACAATTACAAAGTTACTCTATGTCAAGCATGACAGATAACAGATAGAGAGAAAGAGAAAACCAGTAGGAAGAAGCAGATAAAAAAGCTCTTTGATGATGAAAAAAGGGCGGGAAACTTTGAAAGCTAAGCGCGCGTTTTTTTATCTAAATCACATTTATTTAATTTTAGTGATAATAATAAGAGAAGTTTTGTGTATATATGTAATTTTTTTTACTTTGTGTAGTTAATTATTAATAGTAATAGTTTAATTTCTATACCTAGGTAAGTTTTATATATTTTATTATAATGAATGAACCCCCTGATCCCGGGGGTGGAGTCCCCGAGGTTGCGTGCAATGTAGAAGTTTCTAATGGCGAGTCTTGTATGGACACTGATGCGTCGAATACTCGTTATCATTAGAAAACGCTCACGTTTGCAGAAAATTTGCAAACATTGCAATAAAAAAAGGAGGAGCAGTCATTCTGGTACTAAGAATGACCAAACTAAGCATGCCTGTCATTGCGATAGTGATGAGAACAGCACCATTCTAAAAATGTTGCATCACCAGTAACAACAGAATCAAAAGAGCCCGAGCAACTTAGTGTCGAATATAGAAAGATTGGTAAATGTAAATAACTTTAACTCCAGCGTAATTCAAATCAAATAAATTTTAAACGATAGAGAAAACTCACTTATGAATTTATCAACAAGCAGAATTTGGCGGTCGCTTATAGTTTTCGAAAAAATAAATAATGAAATATAGTTTTTGTGATTTTTACTATAGAAATCCGCCATTTTTTTGTTGTCAATATGTCAATTCAGCTCGTATTTCTTGGTGGTCATAAAAAAAAAACCTAACATCGAAGGTTAAATCGGAATATTGATACGTGTATGATGGCGCCCGCTTCCTATATTTATCATGTTGGCAGAACTGTGTAAAGAACTTTTGAAGTCAAACGAATAAAATGGTGGATTTCTTAGTACAAAAAACAAGTTTTTTTTTTAAATATTTTTTTTTCTCGAAAACTATAAGCGACCGCCGAATTCTGCTTGTTGATTAATTCATTAGAGATTTATCTCTATCGTTTAAAATTTATTTGATTTGAATTACGCCGGAGTTAAAGTTATTTACCTTTACCGAAAGATTTACCAAAACAGTGACTTATCACATTATATTATACATGTTCAAAAAGAAGTATCTTCATTTAATGATGGTACTTCATTCCACCCTGTGTCCTTTGGCAATTTTCTTAAAAAAATTTATTTAGGAATATCATCAATGGCAGTATAAAAAAAAATGGTAGGAACAAGATTTCCCTTGCATTTTCCAATTTTACTGATGCTAACACTTTTATTAATCATCCTTCTTTGTCTACACAGAAATTAAAAAGCCTTTATTCCAACCTTCAACATAACTAGGATGGGTATTGTAAGAGGAGTGCCAGCTGAATGGTCCCCAGATGAAATTAAAAATAACATAACTGTGCCAATGGGTTGTGGTGAAATTTTAAAAATAAGACGATTAAATTATAAAACAACAAGTTTCAAGTTATAAGTACCAACACACACAAAATTTTAAAGATGAAGAAAATCGAAGGGTGGAAAAATTACTGTTCATCGATCTCTCCTAATACTAATCCTTCAGTTCTCTGGCAAAATATCAGACGATTCAGATGTAGTATCTTGTATCTTGTATTAACGGATGTTTTTGCTTTCAGTCCCGAGACTATTAAAGCTTCATCTGACGCAGAACCGGTGGGCTAGCCAGAACCCACGGGTTTGGGCCCTCCGCTGTGGGTAGGGCCGCGCATGTGCTTATGCGTGCGTTTAACTACGACATGTCATCTAAGGGCCACCCCGATGGCCGTCGACTGTGTTTTTACCTAATCGATGGCTGCGGGAGGTGAGAACCGCCCTGGAACGCGGGTGTACCTTGTGTACGCGTTGTGTTGGTCTCGCCGTGCTCGGAAGCGAGGGCGAACTATTGTGTTTGTTGGTACACTAGCTGTGGGTGTAGTGTTATCCGGCGGAACCCCCGGCGGTGGGTCCGGCGTATCTAAGTCCCCTTCCTCGACCGGTCGATGAGGACGTTTCGCGGGCGACGCTTTGTTGACGTTCGCGTTTGTGTCGGGTTGGTAATTTGCTGCGCTTACCACCAGAGGGTTGGGATGATGTTCGGCTCTATCGAAAAACCGTTTTGTCAGATCTTTGAAATATTCGCGAATCGTCGGGAGTCTGCAATCGCTGTGCAGATCGACGTTGCGTTGATACCACTGCGCACCGGTTGCACGGCGGATGAACTTATTTTGTACTATTTGCAGCTTGTACAAGCGAGTAGGGTGCGTGTGGGCGAAGATCATGCATGCGTAGGACATAATAGGTCGTACGCAGGTCTTATATAATAATAATTTGTGCCTTAAGGGCATTTTACTTTTAGCGTTAGTTAAATTGTGTAGCCGGCCGGAGACGAACACGGCTCTATTACGAACGTTATTAATGTGCGTAGTAAATGACATACGCGAGTCGAAAGTGACTCCTAAGTATTTGACCTTTTTCTCCCAGGGGAGCGGTTGGCCATAAAGGGATATTTGCCCCAACTTACTGCATTGGCGAGGGCCATTATAAAGATGTGACGGGTAAGTACTTCGTGTGAAGTGAATCGCCACACTTTTTTCGGGATTTATTTCTATTCTCCATTTGCGGAACCAATCGCCGAGGCGGTCGGCGGCGCTTTGGAGTCGAGTGGTTAGTATTCTAAGGTTGCGGTCTCCATAAAAGAGCGCGGTGTCATCCGCGAAAAGCGCGAGATTGACGTGGGGGTCTTTGGGTATGTCGCTTGTGTAGAGCGTAAAGAGCAAAGGTGAGAGGCAGGAGCCTTGTGGTACGCCGGCCGTGAGGCGGCGGCTTGTGGAGAGGGTGCCTTCGACTCGATATCGAAAAGAGCGATTCAACAAAAAGGCCCGGATGGTGTGTACGAGCCTACCTGGCACTTTGAGTGTGTACAGCTTGTAAAGCAAGCCGTTGTGCCAGACCTTGTCGAATGCCTTTGCGACATCGAAGAAAACAGCCCCTGTACTGATATGTTTCGGGTGGTTTAGGCCTTTTAGGATGTGCTCCGTTAGGCGGTATAACTGGCTGGGACAAGAGTGTCTAGCTCGAAAGCCGAATTGTTCCGTGGGCAGAAGGCCGTTGGAAAATACGTGCTCTTTGAGCCTGTTTAATAAGAGCCGCTCGTAGAGCTTCCCCAGGCAACTGAGGAGGCTGATGGGACGATAGCTAGAGGGCTGGTTGGCTGGTTTATTCGGCTTGCGAATGCCGATAACCGTAGCTTGTTTCCAGTCGTCCGGAAAGGAGCAACTGGAGAGTAGAGTGTTGAAAATGGTCGCCAGTAAACAGATAAGCGGCCCAGGGAGAGCTTTGAGAATTTTGTTACTGATCTTATCTGGGCCCGGGGCGGATTTCGGTTTTAAATTTTTAATAATATCTTGGACCTCTTCAGGGGTCACTGAACTTAAAGGATCGCCTTCCGGTGGAAGCGCAGCCCTAGTCTCGATTACACGGTCCACCTCCCTTAAGTGGGCTGTATCGATGTGTTCCCGCGATGGCGTACAAAAAGTTACAGTGGTACTTTTTGTACTATTTTCCAGAAAACGTGTTCTTCCAAAAATCCACATTTCTTATAAAAATAGTCCAATTCCAATTAAGAATAATGCAAAATTTTTAGGTCTAATATTGGACTCAAAACTTACTGGCATTCCGCATTTCGATTATGTAGTAGCAAAATGTGAACGTCAACTAAATATGTTAAGATGCCTTTCTGGTGTACGGTGGGGTGCGCACCCCGTCTCCTTAAAGTTAGTTTACAACGCTATCATTAGAAGCATTGTAGATTATGGTACATTTTTATTGGAACCTTGTAACGCATCTGGTCTTAAAAAATCGATTTAATTCAATCAAAAGCTTTACGAATAATATCTGGTGCAATGAAATCCAGTCCCATTAATGCTCTTCAATTAGAATGTGGAGATCCGCCGCTCCACTTAAGAAGACAATATTTAGCTGATAGATTCCTGTTCGTTGTTTACAAATTTTAAACCATCCTCTAATAACAAAACTACAAACCTTATGTCAAGTCATTAATTCATCTTCGTATTGGAAACTCAAGGAATTACCATGTCTTGTTAAAAGTTACCAAAAATATCTTGCTATTGAAGCCCCCATGTATCGTTCCAAAACTCTTCCACTGTTTGAAACCGATTATAAAATCTTGACTCTTACACCCTCCATAAAACTCAATATTGGAATAAAAAAAGATGAAATAGAAATTCATACAGCTTTCAAATTCATTATTGAAAATAACTGGGAGAATTGGCACTATATATATATATATATATAGTGATGCTTCTAAACATACCAATAATAGTTGTGTTAGGGTTGGAGTATTTCATTCTCAGTATAATATTGTACAAAAAATTTAATTACCTCCCGAATCATCAGTATTTACTGGGGAATGTTTTGGTCTATTTCGCGCAGTAGAATATATATTATTAGCAAACTTATGTAAAGCTATAATTTTTACGGACTCTCTAAGTTCTTTACAAACATTAGCACATTTTCCGCTTAAATCAAAATGCCAATATCCTATAATATTAGAAATAAGAAAATTGTTATACAAATGCCAAGTTAAAAACATTACAGTAGTTTTTGCATGGATTCCCGGGCATAGCGGCATTAAAGGAAATGAAAAGGCAGACGAGTTAGCAAATGAAGCCGTGTTAAGCGGTGATATATATCCTTACACTAATTATTGTCACGATCTTCTTTCCTTGTCGAAGCGATATTTGAAAGAGTCCTGGGAACATTACTGGACATCTCCTAGCTTAGTGAAAGGAAAATTCTACTGCTCAATTCAACCGACAATTCCAAATAAGCCTTGGTACACTGAAGTCAATTTAAATAAATATTGTACTAGTTCTTTAATTCGTTTGCGATTAGGTCACTGCTGTTCTCCGTCTTTTCTGTTTAAGATTCATGTTGTAGATACTTCTTTATGTGCTTGTGGAACGGAAGAAGGAATTTTTTTTTTTTTTGAACCATATTTTCCTTTCTTGTCCATTATATGACCGCTCCTCTCTTTTTACTGATCTTCTATTGCTCCTGATACCTTTTCCTATTAATATACCATTCCTTTTATCATATAACGACCCTTGTTTATATAAAACATTAGCTTCATTTATTCAGAAAAATGCTATAAAACTATAGTATAATTTGATTAATAGGTTTATATATATAAATGTACGTGTATGTATGTGTATATATATATATATATATATATATATATATATATATATATATGTGTGTGTGTGTGTGTGTGTGTATATATGTATATATATTATGTGTATTTGTGTAAATACGATATTAATAAAAATAAATATTCCGTAATTAATAATACTTTATCACATTGAGTATATGTATCGTAAATCCTCTCGATTATTTTCCTTTTTCCAAATTCCGCTTCCTAGTCCTGTTGAAATAAATTTATATTTCAACAAAACCACTGTTTCCTTCCTTTTACTTGTCATTGGCTAGGATAACAAAATGCCTCAATAATAATAATATTAAGCTCTTTGATGTCAACTAATCAGCCAGGGTTAGATTTAGGTGCGGTAAAAAAAAATTGTACAAAAAATTTAAAAGGATAGTATTTGACAAAATATTATAGTAAACTATTATTTTCATAATTAATGCACAAAATATAAATTATTTTACTCAAACACTCGCAGAAAATTGTTATCACTTTGAATTTTGAATAAGAGTGGAACGGCCGTACCATAAAAATAATAAATTAATCGTACTATTAGACAATTATGAAGTTATTAATCATTGAGTGCAAAGTTACTGTTTGAGAAAGCGGAGTATTGAAAAAAGTCAAATTGTTGTCAAAAATTCCAAAATATGGAAAAAAGTTAAAGAATTACAACGTGATTACATCCCAAACAATTTCTTTTAATGTTGGATTGGCAGTGTATGATTTCTTATTGGTAATTTAGCTAGAGCAATGAAATTATAGTATGTTTTCGTACTATCCTTAGATATGGATAGTATAGTACGAAGCATGAAGTTATAGTACAAATACTATTATTCTAATACAGAATTCTACCCTGTAATCAGCTGTCAAATGGCTTTTCAATCAGTGTTACAAACTGTTGAAAAAAAATCTCCTTAAGCAATTCAAGAACCTGAAATTCACTGTTTTCTAAGAAAAACTTCTGAAATGAAAAAAGTCACCATTTCTTTTTAAATTATCAAAGTTAACTATAAATAATTCTTGGAAAAAATTACCTATCTAGGTAATCAAAACTGTTTTATTTATAAATTAATTTAATTAATGTACTTGACCTTGAACATTGTTCATTGATTTAAAAAATATTTTTACTAGTTAAAAACAATTTCTGACGTTATAATAATTTTCATTAGTGTTTAGAATAAAAAATGATAATAAGTATCATTCAATTATAAAAGATCTAAATTAAACAAACCTTTAAGTTCATTGTATTTTTCCCACTTAGCTGCATGTTGTTGAACATATCTGTTGATGGAAATTTATTAAAATTAATCCGAACGCGACGACCAAAACACAGCGCCCCCGCGCCGTTATTTCGTGCTTCCACATGTTGAACAGAGAGCGCGTAAACGTAGTGATTACATTATCTTAGAGAGAGCGTTGAGGCGCGTTGCTATATAACGACTGTCCGCTCACCGTTACGAAATATGTTTCGTATTTTTTTTATTATAGAGAAAAATAATTTAATTAGGTCTTTAAAACATGAACCTAAAAATTATATTCATATATTTCGTATTTAAAAATTACTAGCTGCTGCCCGCAACTACATCTGCGTAGAATAGGCTGTAGGCGTAACAATCAGACAGAAAGACAGATGTACATAAAATATGTATATAAATTATAGCCTATATCTTCTGATGTATACACTGTATTAATGTAAAGTTTATTAAAATCCATTCAGTAGTATTTGCGTGAAAGAGTAACAAACATTCATCCATACATACAAACTTTCGCCTTTATAATATTATATATAATATAAATATAAGTAAGGATTTATTTTTAATATGTATCAACTAAAGCGTCATTTCAATGTTTTATCTTATGATTTATTGGTCTATTGGTCCTATACACTGTTTATTATAACTATTTCTGGATTGGGTTCAAATCCCTATAAGATCTTTGTTTTATTTTTTGGTTATTTTCTTTTTTGTAAGTATTTTATTTAATTACCATTTAATTTTTGTTGATTTTTATAAATAATTACAAATATTATTGTATTTGTTGAATGTAGAACGAAACAGTTGGAGAACAATGTATCAGGAAACCTATTGTTACTTATTTCAAATTTTTAACAAGTCTTATTGTTTATTATATATTTTTTTATTAAAATATTTAATTTTTCACTTTTTAAAATAAAATTAAAATCTTTTACGAAAACGAAAAATAATTGTTTTATAATTTTTTCATTAATTTGTTAATTTTCCACATTTTATAAAATAAAAACAAAATGATTAATTGATTAACAAATGAAAATAGGAAAAAGATATACGCTCAATAAGGTTTGAACTTGTCTTTTTTAAATATCATTTCATTGAGAAACGTAGTAAGTCTTTAACATTTAGAGGATAAATTAAAAATATATAAAGAAAATATGTAATGAAAAAGTCGTATTTGTAATTTAAAGTAATGTATTGTGTTAAGACTATGAAATTGCTCAAAAATTTATGACCTATTACTTTAAATCAAAATAAATAATTATTCGTTTATTTATTGTTTTGTTGCAAGAAATTTCATTCGCCTTTATTAATTTATTTGACCTTAAGATCTATTTTTAATCAATTCTAATCCGTTTCCGGATAATTTAAAATAATTAATAGGAAGATTTTCTAAAATTGTTGATTGCTTTATTTATTATTATTCTTATAATAATACTAGTTGACCCGGCAAACGTATTTGTAGGGTAGAAAAAAATGTTTGGGGTGGACCACCCTTAACATTTAGGGGGATGAAAAATAGAAGTTGTCCGATTCAAAGAGAATGTAATCACTACGTTTACGTTTACGTGGTCCGATTCTCCACCCTCGTCCTAGTCGATATGCATACAAAATTTCACGAAAATCGGTCGAGCCGTTTCGGAGGAGTTCAATTAAAAACACCGTGACACGAGAATTTTTATATATCAGATAAAAGTAAAATACAATCATGGTCTATAAAAGATATTATAGGGATCATCTGTGTACATTTTCGAAAGCCTTCAATGTTACGATCGATAGTGCCCTACGGCCCACCACTAATACCTATCTAATGAATAACTTGGTCGAGCGGCGCGTCGATGAAACTCGCCCGCTAAGCGGTATTACCATAGATAAGACATATATACTGGGTATTACTCCTCCGCACCCCTGCTTAAACACCGAAATAGGTAAAAATTCTCTGCATACAGCGCCTTAAGTGCAGAGATTAACACTAAAAAAATCTAAAAATAGCAGTGGCGACATCTCTTTAACGCTCTTCTTTTCTTGCATACATAGGTCTTATTTAAGTTTATTAGACAAGAAAAGTATGGACATGCAGCAACAGCAATACTATTTTTCTTTTTTCTGTTGATGGGATCAGATCTAAATACATAAATAATTAACAAAAACAGCTGTTGTAGTATATGGTAACAGCTACATAATTCATACTGTTTGTCACAACATAGTATGAACGAACAGGCTATTATTTTGTAACAGGTAAAATCGAATACCTGTCAATTATTAGATTTTATATTGTATAACTCACTCCTACATAAATAATAAAGTTTAGTTTGTCTCTTCTAAAATTTTACTTGAGTAGACAATGACTACTATGGCACACACATATAATATTTTTAGACTGATATCAATCTGATATGCGAAATATATATAAAGAATTGACTATTTGTCTTAAGTAATAGTTCAATCACAGTAGTATATAGCCTTGTTATAATTTCTAAAATTAAATAATCAAATAAAAGTTTGTAAAGGAATAGTATATAACACCATAATCATTTTAACAATAATTTATTCACATTTTAGTACAATTTTAGTTTTTGAATTAAATGTTATACAGTTATATTGTATAAACAAATACAATTCAATTCTTTGCTTATGATGAAATTTTGTGTAAACAGACTTCAAGTTTTATATATCTTTATTGCATATCACATCCATATTCCAAGTAGTTATCTACAATATTTTTTTGAGGTGGTAACATCTAAGGCAGAAAATTCCAGAACCCAAAAAGATAATTAAATGCTTACATCTTAATTTAACATGATGTTACTATTTTGTATACAGTAGAAAACACTTCAAACAGCAAAATGAGATAATTATTATGCAATAAACAAATCGGAGTAAAGTCTTCGCCTCCTAGGGAATCCGTTATTTCTTTCCTCCAGGAGGCTGTAATGGTTGGCCTCTTTCTTTTCCTCGAAGTTTTATTCCAATTGCTCTTTCTATTTTACCAAGTACAATATTATTTGGTATACCCCGACCGGCTTCATAATCATTTACAATTTGAGGTTTTTCACATATTTTTGTTGCTAAATCCTTCTGACTCATACCTTTAGCTTGTCTTCCTTGCATTATAAGTTTTCCTAAGTCTAGAGGAATTTTTTCGTGGCGTAATTCTTCTGTTTCTCTATCAAGTTTTGCAGTATTTTTTGTAGTAACATGCTGTTTATTCGTTCCTCCGCCATATTTTTGTTGAGTTTCAACTGGTAAACCTTGACGACGTGCAGCATTTACGGCCTGCTCTGTTTTTAATGCTGACGCCTTTGGCGGTTTCTTCCGTAGAATTGTGACTGTATCCCAGTCAGACATTTTAAGTTTGGAATAACTGGTGTTTTGAAAGAGATTAATGTGAATACAATTGAAGCTAAGTTTAAGTTTTTAATATTACTGCACCGCATGCGGGCACGTTACCACAGATTCAAAATTTTATAGCTTGAAAATTGTTTTTTTTTTTATGTACAGCCTAGAAAGAAAAAACCTTAAAGCCAACTTTTTTTATGAATGTTAAAAGAATTATGGTAATATAGTTTCTATGGTGTTATTCTCACTTCAGGGAATTTTCTAACAATAAACTAATTGAGAGCCGTGATAGCTCAGTGTCCGGGCGCTCGCCTTTAATTCAATATATTCGAGTAACCTGAGTTCGATCCCCGGTGCCGGCACCAATGAAGTTTTTAGCTTTAAGTGCTGGCTTATCACGTGCTACGCGGTGAAAGAAAACATCCTGAGGAAACCTGCATATTTTCGAAATAATAACAAAAAAATATATATTTTGAAGTCCGCCAATCCGCCTGCTGGTCTATGCCCTGATACTCTCTGTATAGAGGAGGCCTTTTCCCCAGCAGTGGGACATGTATAGTTTACTTTACTTTAAACTAAATTATTTGAAAAAGTTTTTTTTTTGGTCTCAATTTGTTGTCACTGATACAGTTTTGTGACGATTATAGATTTGATTTGTTGCCGTATTCGATATACGATTTGTCATATGGTAATTGATAAATTGACTGAACCTTTTTCTTGATATTGACCATAATTTTTTTTTTATTGACCTTAATTTTTCAAACAATGAGTTTTGACGTGAAACATATATAGCCGCGCGTAAGACCAATATCTGTCGTGGAGACGCATGCCGTGGCGACGCGTCGCTACGCTATATGATGGTATATATATATATATATATATATATATATATATATATATATATATATATATATATATATATATATACAGTCTATATGCAGTAGTGTGTACGATTAATTACTCATTTAAATTAATTGTTAATAATTATTTATTAATTAAATTAACTTTAATTAATTGTGTGTACTATTACCGAAGTCACTGATTAAACGAATGAAGTAGTCACGATTTGAAATAAATTATACCATACCACGTAGGACACTCTCCTAGAGGACATCGAGCCATCGCACACCGCCTACTGGCGGTTGGCCCGCAGTCTGAAAGCAGACCCCCGCGAATCTCTACCGCCGTTAGTTAGACCTAATAGCGCTTCAGTAGCCCTAGATGACTCCGAAAAAGCCGAATGCCTTGCGGACAACCTAGAGCAGCAATGAACGCCATCGCGGGAACACATCGATACAGCCCACTTAAGGGAGGTGGACCGCGTAATCGAGATTAGGGCTGCGCGGAAGGCGATCCTTTGAGTTCAGTGACCCCCGAAGAGGTCCAAGACATTATTAAAAATTTGAAACCGAAATCCGTCCCAGGTCCAGATAATTTTAGTAACAAAATTTTCAAAGCTCTCCCTGGGCCGCTTATCTGTTTACTGGCGACCATTTTCAATACTTTACTCTCCAGTTGCTCCTTTCCGGGCGACTGGAAAGAAGCCACGGTTATCGGCATTCGCAAGCCGAATAAACCAGCCAACCAGCCCTCTAGTTATCGTCCCACCAGCCTCCTCAGTTGCCTGGGGAAGCTTTAGAGCGGCTTCTATTAATCCGGCTCAAAGAGCACGTGTTTTCCAACGGCCTTCTGCCGGCGGAACAATTCGGCTTTCGAGCTAGACATTCCTGCCCCGATCAACTATTCCGCCTAACGGAGCATATCCTAAAAGGCCTAAATCACCCTAAACATTTTAAACATTAGTACAGGGGCAATTTTCTTCGATGTCGCAAAAGCATTCGACAAGGTCTGGCACAACGGCTTGCTGTACAAGCTGTACACACTCAAAGTGCCAGATAGGCTCGTACACACCATCGGGGCCTTCCTATCCAACCGCTCTTTTCGATATCGAGTTGAAGGCACCCTCTCCAGAAGCCGCCGCCTCACGTCCGGTGTACCACAAGGCTCCTACCTCTCACCTTTGCTCTTTACGCTCTACACGAGCGATATACCTAAAGACCCCCGCGTCAATCTCGCGCTTTTCGAGGATGACACGGCGCTCTTTTATTCAGATCGCAACCTTAGTCAACTAACCACTCGACTCCAAAGAGCCGCCGACCGCCTCGGCGATTGGTTCCGCAAATGGAGAATAGAAATAAATCCCGGAAAGAGTGTGGCGATTCACTTCACAAGAAGTACTTACCCGTCACATCTTTATAATGGCCCTCACCAATGCAGAAAGTTGGGGCAAATATCCGTTTATGGCCAACCGCTCCCCTGGGAGAAAAAGGTAAAATACTTAGGAGTCACTTTTTTTTTTTTTTTATTTATTTGCACTTTATTGCAATTACCTTAAGCAAGGATTACAAAGGGCGAACTTAATGCCTTTAGGCATTCTCTCCCAGTCAACCCGGGGCGTGGAGATAAATTGTGGTAGGTGCAATAAAAAGAAGAAAAAAAAACAAGTACATTACTAATGTGAATGAAATATACAATGTATGGAATATACACACGCTTAAATAAATATAAATACTTACATACATATACAAAATAAATATATATATATATATACAAATATACAATACATATTATATATAAAAACACTAACATATATATACATAAATACAAACATATAAACGATATTGAAATAATGATTAAATTTAACATTCAGATGTTAAGTAAAATTCGCGGACTTTGCGTTTGAATGAGGCCTTGCAAGGGGCACTACGTATGTCTTCAGTTGTGAGTCACCGAAGAAACTAGAATTATGTGGAGGAATAGAAATTTTGAGGTTAGATGAAGAACGGAGGTTTCTTTCGTTGTTTTGATAGAGGTATTTAAATTTATCTTTAAGATAGGATGGTGAAGCTGGGTCATTTAAAATCGAAAAAAGCATGAAGAGAATTCTTGAATTCCGTCTTTGTTTAACTGTAAGCCATTTAAGTCTAGTGCGATAGGGAGTAATGTGATCACATTTTCGAATGCCGAAAACGTATCTGATACAGTTGTTGGATAGGCGTTCAAGCACTTTCGACTCGCGTATGTCATTTACTACGCGTATTAATAACGTTTGCAATAGAGCCGCGTTCGTCTTCGGCCGGCTACACAATTTAACCAACCCTAAAAGTAAAATGCCTTTAAGGCACAAATTATTATTATATAAGACCTGCGTACGACCTATTATGTCCTACGCATGCATGACCTTCACCCACACGCACCCTCGCTTGTACAAGTTGCAAATAGTACAAAATAAGTACATCCGCCGCGCAAGTGGTGTGCAGTGGTATCAACGCAACGTTGACCTGCACAACGATTGCAGACTCCCGACGATTCGCGAATATTTTAAAGACCTGACCAAACGGTTCTCCGATAGAGCCGAACATCATCCCAACCATCTGGTGGTAAGCGCAGCAAATTACCAACCCGACACAAAGCGAATGTCAACAAGCGTCGCCCGCGAAACGTCCTCATCGACCCGGTCGAGGAAGGGGACTTAGGTACGTCGGACTCACCACCGGGGGTCCTGCCGGATAGCACTACACCCACAGTTAGTGCAACAACAAACACTTTAGTTCGCCCTCGCCTCCGAGCACGGCGAGACCAACACAACGCGTACACAAGGTACACGCGCGTTTCGGGGCGTTTCTCACCGCTCCCAGCCACCGATTAGCTAATTGCACAGTCGACAGCCATCGGGGTTTCGGTCCGAACCGCGACCTCGATGGCCCTTAGATGACACACCATAGTTAAACGCACGCATAAGCACATGCGTGGCCCTACCCACAGCGGAGGGCCCAAACCCGTGGGATTCTGGCTAGCCCACCGGTTCTGCGTCAGATGAAGCTTTAATAGTCTCGGGACTGAAAGCAAAAACATCAGTTAATACAATGTAAAAAGTTGCTAAGAGAGCAGACGTTTCACCTGATGTTTAGTGAATACCGCCGCCCATGGACATCTGCTACACCCGAGGGTTTGCAGATGTGTTGACAACCTTTTTGGAAATTGGGTTCCGGCTACCTCACTCATCAGACAAAGCGCGATAGTATTATATTTTCACTTTACGCCGGTCTTCTGTGAGGTCGTGGTACTTACCCGGACGAGCCTGCCCATTCGTGCAACAGCCGAGGCTGCTGCGTGGCCCTACCACCGAAAGTGTTAGTAAGGATGTATTATTTTGTCGTTATATAAACACTCAGACATTCCACTATTTGACCAATGATATAAAATTATTGTTTGTTATAAGATTAATTCAAGTATAGAATAAATTATTTCTTTAACCTTTTGCTACTCCTTTTTTCTCAGGGTTACTCTCCAAAGGAACTAAATTGACATTAGAGAGTAATCTAATAATTCGTGAAACCCAAAAAAATTTACGTGGGTCGTGTAACTTTTGCTGAGAATCTTAATTAGAAATATCTAATAACATAATATGTTATATAATATATTGAAATACATAGATTTCGAACGAGCCAGTAAGCTATTTTTAGGTATTGAGCCATTATGTTATTTTCATACCTATATACGATTTGTATCGCCCACTTATAAAAAAAATATAAGTAGCGCATGTCACCAACTTCCCAGTCCTGATGATTTAATTCAGTATTATGTATTATGATATAATTAGAAAAAAAATTAATCTGCGATCAAGTGATGACAACTGACATCTGACACCTGACCTGTAAGCATAGATAAGACATAAAGAAAGTTGTATTTGATTTGAATTGATTTCGGGCGAGCAATGTTTTTTACAATCTTACAATAATACGAGTTAGTTTGTCATTTTCTAACTAATATACTCATTTTTATTAAAATATCAAATATTTCACGGAATACTTTGATTGCAAACGCAGATATTATGTCGTTTTCATTTGGCTCCAATAATACTCAGCAAACGGCACCGTTTGGAAACTCTGCAAAACGTATGTTTTTAAAAATCTTATTGCGTTTTATTAATAACTAGGATATTTAAATCTGTAACTAATTATAATGTACGTAAAATAATTTCAGTATATTTTAGGGAACTATATTAACAGATTTTGCATGTCTCGCTACTTTTTGTATAATGTCTAAGACCCTCAAATAGTTATTAAAAATTTTAAGATGTACTTTACCATTATAATATTTTCCTTAACCACATAAGGAAAAATTACAAAATTTCCTATATACTAGTGATGGACATTTGAATTAAACTTAAGTGTGATAGCAATGTAAATGATCAGTAGAATACTTAGACACTGTCTCATAAATGTAATCCGATAAAATATAATAATTAAATTTTTCAGCTACTTTTTCTTTTGGAAGCACAAATACTGCCACAACCAGTACTGCTGGTTTTGGTGGATTTGGGACAGCTACATCTTCTGGGTTTGGTGGATTTGGATCAACTGCCAGTAATACAGGTTGTTTTAATTTCAAGTCATCATGTACAATATCTGCTATAATTAACTTAACTTTCTTATGTTATTAAGTATCTTGTCAAATTTTGTATTGATAAAACCAATGATATTTTAGACTAGATATATATTGTTAATGCGCTCAAAGTGAATCCACAAAAACGACGAAACATACCCAATACAATTCCAAAGTTAACAAAATACAAAGGATCTCATATCTTGTGCATAATGCAATATATCTTCGGCAAATGGAAATAACTTTAACTCTTCCGTAATTAAATTAAAATAAATTTTAAACAATAGAGAAAAATCTCTAATGAATGAATCAACAAGCAGAATTCGGTGGTCGCTTATAGTTTTCGAGAAAAAAATATTTAAAACTTGTTATTTTTACTAAGAAATCCACCATTTTATTTATTTCACTTCAATAACTCAATACACAGTTCTGCCAACATGATAAATATAGGAAGCAGGCGACATCATACTCGCGACATCGTATCGATAGTCCGATTTTTTTTTATTTAATGCGTCACAGAACCGACACAGAGCGAATCCGACTCGGATAGATTAGGTTCGATTCAATGTTAGGTTTTTTTTTATGACCACCAAGAAATACAAGCAGAATTGACATATTGACAACAAAAAAATGGTCAACAACAAAAAACTATTTCATTATTTATTTTTTCGAAAACTTTAAGCGACCCCCGAATTCTGCTTGTTGATAAATTCCTTAGTGATTTTTCTCTATCGTTTAAAATTTATTTTAATCGAATTACGCCAGAGTTAAAGTTATTTACATTTACCATATCTTCAATTTATTAGCACATTTTAATTATTTTCCTTATAATTGGAAGTACAAACACTTGAATGGTGATTTTGTAAGGGTATAACATATGTATAGAGCAAAATACATAAAATATCATTGGATTAAACTATGTTATTTTGTAAAAATCTGCAATAATCATCTAAAAGACATGATTTTTGTCTATTCATTTTAATTTGGCAAAATTTTAACTAAAATCATTGCTTTGTAGCCACTCCTTTTGGAACACAATTAGGTACTACACCAGCAACTACTGCACCATCACTGTTTGGAGGTACAGGATTTGGAAATACTGCTGGAAAACCTGCTTCAGGCAAGCTTACATTTACATTATATTTGTGTACAAATATTAATGTCTAGTTAAATTGTTAATTGTGTTTTTATGTTAAAAAGATGGGATAAAAGTAATTATAAAATTAGGAAAATATAATAATACTTAAAAATATTAAACATATTATTAGATAGAAGTTAAAGTAGTCCTGCTAAGTGCTTTATGTATCAGGAATATAACTTATGGCTATAATGAATACATAATTGTTTTATTTCATAACTAAATTTATTTTAATAATATTTAATAGTCATTGTATAAATCCATGTGATTAGTAAAATCTTGTGTCTTTAAATATAGATTTTTCTAATTTGATTACATTTTTGATGTTTAACTAATGTTTTAGGTTTTGGTTCGGGTTTTGGTACAAACACATTTGGCACTGGAACAACTTTTGGAACTGGAACTTCAGCATTTGGAAGTGCAGCCCCCACATTTGGAACCAATACTTTAGGCTCAAACACCTTTGGCAATACTGGTTTTGGAACTGGTACAACATTCGGTACTGCATTCGGAAATAAGCCTGCAACCACTGGGTTCACAGGGTTTGGATCAGGCCTCGGTAACACAAGTGCATTTGGACAACAACTGCAGGTGCTTCATTATACATGTTATATTTTTGTAACATTTTTATTCATGGACAGCTATTATTATTTGCATAACTAAAAACAAAAAAATTAAATTTCATTAAATGAAATGTGTACTAATGATTTTATTTTCAATACACAATATTTAACTTATTTTATTTTTGGGTTCCATGCCCAAAGGGTAAAACAGGACCCTATTACTAAGACTCCACTGTCTGTCTGTTCGTCAGTCACCAGGTTGTATCTCATATAAAAAAAGGGCCTAAATAAATGTCAACAACATTCATGATTTAGAATAAATAAACTTTTTATTATTGTATTGGTTGTAAATGTGTCAAGCTCTAGACAAATGGCATGCATGGTATTTTACGTAGATGTTATACAATCTAAAGTTGAATAATACAATCGGCAGCAACAGCAGCAACAACAGCAACAACAACAAGGTCCCACGACTGCTCATGAGGCACTCGTAGCAGCCGTATTTAACTGTTGCGTATTTGGTGATGAGAGGGATCAGGTGCTTGCAAAATGGAATCTACTTCAGGCGCAATGGGGCACAGGTAATGATCATCCTCCTGCCCTTGACCCACCTAGTTGTACCACCCACCTAGGTGTTACGACTGACTTTAAAACAAACCTTAAGAGCAAATACCCACATCTGGAAAAATTATCTGTGGGCCACCCAAATAATTTTTCTGTGTGGGAATCGAACTCACGAGCCCCGGCGCTGGAGGCAATAGCTTAGCAACTGCGCCTCCGAGTCACCAAGGGGACACAGGTAACATAACAAGATAAAAACAAAAACAGTATGATGTTTGAGAGTTTTTTTTTATTTTTTATTACTCACTTTTAGCAGTTCTTTATCAAAGAAAAAAATATGATATGAGTAATGAAATATTGTTTGCAATGTTTCTTTTCTCAGTTAATATATTTTAATGTTATTATAAATTCATAATCACATTTCAGGTCAGGCCTACTACAACAGGAATGCCCCTGCATTGGAGTTGAATGAACAAAATCCACTCTGTCGATTTAAAGCAGTAGGGTATTCAAGACTTGCAGGAAAAGAAGATAAAGATGGTCATGTAGCTATGATGTTTAATAAATCAGAGCAGGAAATAAAGTATGTTTCATTAAGAAACTATGGTATATTCCAACATATAATTCAGTGCTTGTGAATAAATTGCACTCAATATTTTTCTTTCAGAAATAATCAGCAAGCTTTCATAACAATGTTGTCTAATATACTTGGAAATAAACCGAATTTGGCTGTCAATGTTGAATCAATTAAATCTATTGCAGAGAATAAAAGTCAGGTATGAAAGATAGTATTAATATCAGAATATACTGTTATTTATATAATGTAATATGCATTTCACAGCCCTATCTGATTTATGGAAGAAGTATTAGAAAAATTCAAGAATAAACAATTAATTTCAACACTTCACATAGAGAGAAGGATTTTTGCATATGCTAAATCACTACAATAACTATAATTACTAATAATTAAAAAACTGTAAGTCAGTGATAGACTAGTCACCTAGAGGGTAGGACAGATTAACTTGCAATCTAAAGTGCGGTTTTTTTAATTTATGGAAAATGCGGCAAACGAATGTTGGGGTCAAAACTCTGTGTCCGGCCTTTGTGGTAGGAACAGTCTCTTCTTGAAGGTCCCTAAGTCGTATTGATTCGGAGTGGCTGTGTGTAGCACTTTGTGTGAAAAATGGACACAGGACACAGTGGTGGACCACTCATCTTCAAGGTGTTCTCGGTGGTATTTGTTGATTTGATAAGTTGTACAGTGGTGAAACTTTCATCAGATATTAATTCTTGCAATTTCTCACAGTACTCCCGTGATAGTGATAGATGCTATAGAAAATGGGAAGAGATGCAATATATTAGAGCAGCTCTTCGTTTGACGCGGTATAGTGAAAGACGCCGGTTCTGGGGTGCTTTAGCCCAGAGTTGAGATTAGTATTCTCTGTGGCCGAGTCGGGGCTCTATAGAGCTAAAGCGGCAGAAATTACTGTCTAGCTCTATTTAAGACACTGAGCTTTCTGTAAGCCAAATCGATTGACATGACCGCGAAATTGAACGCCGTTCGATATGTCATCGCCAAGAATTCCGATCGGGTCTGTGGAATCTACGGGAGTGCTTTAAAACGAAGGAGATACGACGAAGGATTTCCTCTTTGTCTGATTTCTGGCATTGCGTGCTCACCGCGGGACTGTCGGCCTTATCTTCCAGAGTCAACTAAGAAGCGAAAAGAATGAACAAAAGGTCGGGTTTCTCTTTAGTGGCGTGGACCAATAGTAAAGATGTCATACAGAAATTGTCATACTTTGACGTGACACCAGTGTACTAGTTCTCGAAGGAAAACGAATTAATGTCTCGGCAATTTGAGGAATATACGGGCGCGACCGCGCTTTTGAAGAACTTAGAAACAAAATTCTACTGGCTAAAAGTAACTGATATTCACAGCGCTAGATGCCACCGTAACGGTCCACGCACTATTGTACCTATAATCTTCTCTCCCTATAACTCTTCTTACGAGCAGAAGAATTATAGGGCTTCTGCTTCTGCTGGCGTGATACCTTGCAGGAGCGACCGAACCAAGGCTGCGATCTGTCGCGAATGGGGACCATACAGATTGGAATAAAAAGCACCATACTCTGAAGTACCAGATCGGCGACAGAGGTGGCAACGCCGTGGAAACCTGGCCCCAGATATAGGATGCAAAGAAGGACTGCATGCCATCTCAGTCAGCTGACGTGTAGTGCCACACACGGAGAAAACCTGCAGACCTCATATATACCAAACGTGGTTTGTCGTACCAAAGGGACCAAATAATTCGTTTGAAGACCGAAGTTTTAGTCGCGAACCCGAAAAATTTCATTTGACGTGGATATCGTACGTTTTTAATGTTACATTTGACTCTTGGCCTACTGCATACCAGTATGCGTTTGTAGTATGTTTTTGATGTTTTTATGTGTGAATTTGATAAGCGAGCAGGCTGTTCACCTGACGTTAAGTGATTACCGACGCCCATGGGCTTCTACAAATCCTTTGGAGAGGCATCTGCCTCTCTTATCCGCGTTACAGAACAGACGTTAAGAATTCGGTCCCGGTTATCTCATTCACCAGACGAAGCGCAAAAGTACAACGCTTTCACTTCAATCTGGTCTTCTGAGAGGCTGTCGTATTTCATCAGTCTTGCACGACTTTCCTATTCGTGCAAAAACAGAAGCAGCGTATGTGTACCTACTTATGACGCATGTAAGATGTTATACATGACTAGAAATTTAATCTTTATTTGTGAAAAAGACATTAATGAAATTGATAACGGTTATTACTTCGAATTAACGGTTGATGACAAAAAGTTGTGATGAGTTGCCACGGTAATACCGTGAAGTCGGTTGCTTCGCATTGCAACCAACTCCATCATGTCGCTTTTTAGGGGTCGGTATGCGTGCGCATGCATCGTAAGAATTTTACTCTCATGTTTTTTTAGAAACTTATGAAAAGAAGTACAACTTCAAAAATAATAACGATGGCATGCGCTGCTTTCAGTGCAGTGCTGTTGGCGTTTAATATTCCTGCATATACAACGTGTAGTTTAACGCGTCGACAGGTGGTGGTGTACGTGGTGGACAAGAACGCGGGCGGTGCTCACGTGTCCGCCTCGGAGCTGGCCACTTTTCTGGGCAGCGGCAACGCCCGGAACAGCCTCAACTCCTCGGGCTGCTGCACCGTCACGGCCGCCACCAAGCCCACGCTGCAGATGCTGGAACATTATCTGCAGACCCCGCCCCCCGGTATGTGATCTACGTCGCGTTTCACGGTGGAGACTGTGAAAAAAAAAAAGAAAAGAAAAAGTCCTTCACAAATGGGGATACCTACTATCGCATAGTTACCATGGAAACCCGACAAAGCCCTTCAATACATAATACGTACTACTAATGTTATGTGCTTAAAATCTGTTTTGAACGAATTTAAATTATTTAAGTAACGATAGCATACAAATATCAGAGATATTAAGTGTAATTGAGACCAAATGTATGTACTAAGGGGTTTTATATATCAACTGAGTCGTCGGGCCATAAACGTCAATAGTGTATGCCCGAACATGTTATCGGCAATTCGCTACTTGGGCATGTGGTGTGATCGATGAATCATTGTGGTTCTTTTTCTAGCTAGCTTATTGCTAGCTCATGATTAATCCTGATATTGTGCCGATGCCGCCACAAAGTTATGGTTTTGCTATAGTATCTAAAACTATACGTATTTACTATAATTATTACATTCATGTCATATCACTGGTATGTATAATTTGTTTGTAATGAATAATTTCGTAATGAATAATTTGTTTTCATACTTATACTTGATTAATTCAGAATTGGGTAATAATTGCCTCGAAACTCGGACAGTGATTTACAACGTATTTCTGTTTGTAAATGAATTGATGACCCGAAAACATTATAATAAATTAACAGGACGATATAGAGGACAAAGATTCCGGTGAGGAGCAATACTATCTCTTACTGTTTCTTTATTATTATTTCCCTTATTTGTCCTTTTTTCATCTTACGAAAATCACTATGTGTCTCCATAAGACCCATAAGCCCATAAGTAACCATAAATAAACGATTTACGGCAGTTGATAACATGACGAGTATAGTACGTTATAAACTCCTTATAATAAATCTCTTTCCTACCCTAAAATACCGACGAGTTTTGCTCGATACTGAAACAGCGATCGATTTCTAGCGTTGTCTACTCTAGATGTTTGAAAAGCTTGTGCAAGGAATTTGCGATAGAGGCCCTACCCGTTTGTGCGCCACGCTTGAATTATTATGTCTCTGTTTTATTTACAATTTTTGTTAATTTAATTTTTTCGAGTATTAAACTTTAACTAACGTAAGTTTCAACATGCCAGGTATGGACATGCGGCTATGGAAACAAGCGCAAGCTGATAATCCCGACCCGGACAACTACATTCCTGTTCCCATAATTGGATTCACGGAGGTAAATTTAATATCGTCACAACTGTCTTTTCATTTTGGCAGATAGATTGGGCTGAAATCAGAAATGTTTAATTTGTTCTTTCATAATAATAACATTTGCTGTAACGCTACTTCGTACGTCTTACAAGTATAAAGAGAAAAAAAAAAAAAAACGAAACACGTGCAAAATCCCTGTTTTGTTCATCAGAGTTATCTTCTCGGGCGAACATTTTCTAATCAATAACACGCAGAAGTGGACATCTGCGCTGACGGTGTGACACATCATCTCCGACACAGATAAAGTTCCGGGCGCGGTGCCAGGCGGAGCAGGCGGCCCTGCAGGCGAGCTGGCTGCGGCGCGCCGGCGACACGCTGGACGAGCTGCGCACCAGGCGCGTCGCGGCCGCGGCCAGCCTGGCGCAGCTCGCCGCGCGGCTGCACTCGCTGCGGCACGTGCTGCTGCAGGTGCGACCGGCACACCGCTCCGCTACAACTGCCCTTCCTTCCTTCTCTACCCCTAAGCCCTCACCTTTAATGTCTTCTCTACCTCCCACCACTCTGCCCTTCCTCCTACTGCACTCCCCTACCTCCCACACCTTTTCTCTCTTTTTTCTCTCCAACTCTTATTTTGATTCCTTCTTCTCACCCCCTCTTCCCACCACCACGCTTCCACCCGCCGCACTCTCCACTCATCTACACTTAAACGCGCATGATAATCAATCCCTCTATACTTAACGTCTTCGCTTCCTCTTCCTTTCTTTTCGTCATTCTCCATCACCTCGTTCACTATCAATTTCTCATCGTCGTCGGCCGTGCACGACCTTAGACACTTAGATATATGTAATATCTAAGTGTCTAAGATCATGCTAGATAAAAAACTAATCATTAAAATACAAAAGGGATGAAAGGCCGTACTTATCGCGACTGTTTTGTTCCTGAAACGCATTGACATCCATAAATTCGTATCTATTTATGGTATATCTGCACTTACGCTTTGGACTGTTTTTTTTTATTAATGATGCCCGTTGAATTGGCGTTAAAAAACCACACCTCAAACGTACGCCGAAGATTCACAATGACCGCGCACCATCGACGGGTCGGGACGTCTCGGGTGAATGTCGTCTCATCACCAGTCAGCAATGGAAGTGAAACGTCGGTCGCTCTCGGCAGGTGATCGCGCGTCAGGAGGTGCTGGGCCGCGTGGGCGCCGCGCTCGGCCCCGAGGAGGAGGCGGCGAGGGCGCGTCTGCACGAGCTCTCCTCGCAGCTGGCGGCGCCGCCACTTTTCAACGTAATTACACCCAAAGCTTTTTTTTATGTGAGACGGTGGTAAACGAAACGGCGGTTCACCTGATGTTAAGTGATAACCGCCGCCCATGGACATTTGCAACACTCTTAGGGTTGCAGATGCGTTGTCACCTTTTAATGAAGTGGACCCCTTCCACCTCACTCACCAGACGAAACGCAGAAGTGTAACACTTCTACTTTAGGCCGGTCTTCTGTGTGGTCGTGGTACTTACCCGGACGGACCTACCTACGGTATTTTGTTAACAACACCTTTTTAAGTGCAAAAATCGCCCTTTCACATAAAAACTATCACAACACACAAAACCATACTATAACACCGCTCCGTTGCGACGTGAAAGAAGGACAAACACACTTTCGCATTTATGAACATGGATTATGTTTTATTAATAGTTGTATAGAAATTGTTTCGGAAACAGAATATATTTTATATATTTATCTTTCAATCCGAAATAAAATTTAAAACGTTTCAATCTTTTATTAGGTCAAAATTTCTTTATCCAGTTTAAGTTCAATTATGCACTTATGAAGTTAGAACATTCGTTGAACGTTTAAAGTAAAACCACTGTATAACAAAAGGTCAGAGAAGAAAAATCGACCTTCTTTTGTTCATAATCCCTTTTTTTCTACGCGACTACGACGGAATACTACGTGTTCGACCTCGCCTATCCTCTGAACATCAAAATGAATACCTATTAAATACATTATTTGATGATTCCGTGGCGCAGTTGCCAAGGTTTGCCAATTGGTTTCGTCGTCGTGGGTCGTGGGTTCGATCCCCACACGGATCAACTATTTGTGTGACCAACAGATAGTTGTTTCGCATCTGGGGGTTTGTCCACGTGAAATTTATGTTTGCAAAACGTCCTTACAACAAAGGATAATGTTATCCTAAAGTAAGGTACCTTAAAACAAATACAATATGTGTTAGTTGTTATTAGATGATAAACATTGAACAGTTTATTCATAACAATTTCAGATGATAATATTTTCTTGTCAGTTCTTGAACTCAATTTTTATTACAACACTGCTATAAAAAAACGTTTATTTTATTTTTATTATTCTCGAGGGTAATAACTATCACTGTAACGATCGCAATGGAGATTTCATCAAGGCCTTTACGATTAGTCGAACGAGCAGGAAGCGGTGCTCGAGATAAAAACGATCACGAAATTGTGCTGGGTGCGAATGCTCGCCGCGTGCAATATTGTTACGATTTGTCGCGTACATCAATCCATTCTATGGGTAATAGCGTGGTCGTATTACTTACGACTAGACGCACTAGTGATGCGAAGGTTCTAAGATGAACTCAAATTGTAGGATTAAATCTTACTCGAAACTGAACTTATATTGTAAATATTTGTTGTACAACAACCTTGTATGGCGTTGTATGCTATAAAGGATGCACACAAGATGGCGCTAAGCATTGTAAAAAATGCATTAGAAAGAACGTAGCTAGATGTCGAGATTTCCGCGATGTGACGTCATCGGCAGTTTAGCTTAGTTGGTAAAGCGTCTGGGCGCGAAACCAGAAGACGCAGGTTCGAAACCCGCAGCGGCGAAAGCTTTTGTTCATTTATCTACAAAAAATTACAATTCAATTTAATCTGTTTAAGTCTTAATGGATTTCTCCCATTAAAACGCATTATTTAATAAAAGTTAAGAATTCGTTTGTTGTGAGCTCGGGTGAATCCTGTAATTTATGAAATAAGATCCAAGTTCGGCAGCACTGCAAGTGCTTGATATAAAGACGCTAGCATATTCTAAACAAAGGAAATAATTAAATTGATTGACTATCTCTTTAGGACGTAAAGCATAAGACGTTAAAGCGTCTAAAATTCGTAACATAGGGACTTTGAAAAACAATTAATTTTTTTTACATACGCAAAACATACAGTAATTTGGAAATGACTAAAAAAATGTCGATTTCGGTGAGTATTTACGGATATAATAACTGTAATTTAAGTATGTACATATATTGTTAAAACTTTATTATTAAATTAAATATATCTGTATGTCAATGTTCTGTATATATTTAGTTGGTAAGCCTTAATAAATAAATATAATGCATTCACTAAATCTGATAATTTAGTAATTACGAACTGTGTTACGAAATTTGGCAGTACCAGTGGCGGGCATTATCTTGGTGTCGATCATTCGTTTGGTACGTGTTCGTTATCGGGTAATTTTTATCAGGACATTATCTCCAGACGGTTTTATAGACGAAGCGGTGCTTGTAGGGGATATTTACGTATGATGGTAACGATAATAATATTGGGGCTTGCGTATCTTGAGTGTTAGATATCAGGTGTGATTTTGGCGAACACCGTTATCTTTTGACTTTGTAAAGATAATGGCATGCCTGCTTGAAACACATGATTTTACGTTCTCGTCGTCGATTTTTTACGTGTTTTTATAGGATATAAAGGCTGTGTTTTTAACTATGTTCCTGGCAAATTTTATTATCTTAGTTATTCAGGTCTAATAACATGTCAGAATTAATATATTGCAAGTGCGTTTCGCCGTGTATCCGTTAGATGTTCCTTATTGAATTATATTTAACGACCTATACCATTTCTTAAATGTCGTATCCATTGGTCGTGAATACGGTGTGGTAAAAGATACACCATCGCAAGTATTGCAGTGAGCCCGAATATTAATGTGACGTCATTACAGTCATGTCTAGACAATCAGCTCTAGTGATTAAGATACGACGATGTCATTGATGTCGGTCGCCGTTACGGGAGCAAAATTTTGAGTCTCATAAACGTATAGTATGGGTATTTGAAGGATAGTTATTTACATTACAAATACCGTCATTATCTATTCTCAGGCTTATGACATGAGCTCGGGTAAAATCGATTGAATTAATCACTGACTCTTTATGCACCGCGATGCTATCGTAATCGGTGTGGATATGAGGTCCTCTGTTGTGCGCCTTTGAAGGAGCAAATAAATATTTCTTATCTGCATTACCGGTTGCAACCGGTTAGCAGGTGGACGCGGACTAACTCGCACGTGTCTTTTGATATCGAACTGCATTCGATAACGATGAGCCGGGTTGAATACCGGCGTGACGAAGGTTTTCTATTCGAAAGCCGTTTCATGCCAAACACTACGCATCACTACGCGAGACACGTAGATGCGTAGTCTGCATCTACGTGTAAAGGCCCATTTACACGATGCCATTTTCTTGTACATACAAGAGCAATAATTGAATGCAATAAATTGCGCGCAATAATTGTTTAGACCATTTGTTGTTTAGACCATGCAACTCATTTATTGCTTCAATTAAATTGTATACAACAGGCAAGAAACTGGCACCTTGTAAATGGGCCTTTACGTAGGTGCACAAGCTACTAAGCTTGTACGTAGGATAAGGATGTCGAAAGGGAAGAAATGTATCGATTTATCGATATCTTTTTCGCCATCCGGACGAAAAGTTATAAATGCACGTAATTTCAATTCTAACGTTAGACACAAGCGCATGTTTAAACCTGAGTCACTATTTTATTCTGTCGTGTTTATATTTCCAAAACGAGCGTGCCCCAATTGTAAACAATTACCAAGATTTTTAAACCAGTTCATAAATAACTGAGTTCTCAGGTAATAAACATTAAAAAAATTATGCAACCGAATAGACAATCTCCTCCTTTTTAAGGTCTCGTGTAAAAGGGCAGTAACAACCAAATGATATGTTAACAAATCAACAAATGTATTTAAATTCGTGTTCCAAAGTTCTATACTTTTGAAGCTATGTTTTTCTTTTGTATTTCAATAGTTTTAGGGCTATACACGATTTTGTGGATTGCAGAAAGTGAGTTTTCTTATGTCTACCGGCTTGTCTGTTCGCCAGGGCCGGCTAAACGAGCTGCTGTGCGCCGTCAGGCTGCAACGTAGCGCCAGCTCGGGTGCACCGCACGAGCGCTATCACTTGGACCCGGGTAAATATTTGCCTCGTCAACATTCAGACGTGGACTGTATTACTGTAATTATCACCCGAATCCGGCGTTCAGTTTAGCGGACATATTTCGGTGATAGCTAGAGATCTTCGCTAGCTTTAAGGAATCCAGTTCGCCCGAGTCTTATAAGAATGTTCTCGATGTCGCTGTTATATCTTTGTATTGGAGTAACGGCGCATATTAAAATCAAAGTCGAAATTTCTTTATTCAACATAGGTTTATTTTAAACTCTTATTGAACGTCAAAAACTACCACCGGTTCACTAAACTAAACCTGCAAGAGAAGAACCGGCGAATATATATATAGCATTTCCACTCTAACCATAATACAAACTAGCCAAATTACACGAGTTATAAAGAGTTCGGAATAATGATAACGTATTAAGCACTTCTGTAAAGTCATTAGTCCAATAAGAGGCCAGATGAGTCTATACGAGTTACTATTTCTACGAGCTATTTGTTCTATGCGAAAAGGTGACACGGGAGCTGGTGGTTCATCCGATGTTAATTGATAACCGCCGCCCTCCATTTGCAACACCCGAAGGGTTCCGGATGGGTTGCCACTTTTTAATAAGTTGGGCCTTGGGCCCCGGCTACCTCGCTCACCAGGCGAAACGCAGAAGTGTAACACTTCCACTTCACGTCTGTCTTCCGTGAGCTCGTGTTACTATTGAATGAATTTGCCAGTTATTACGAACTCTTCCACACTAGGAGCGCAAGAGGACGTGAAGCAGTTCCTAACGCTGCAACAGCGCGGCATGGCGCATTTAATGGACACAGCGCAGAAGGACCTCGCCGCTCTCAACACCATCGCGGAGGGCATGTCAAGGCTAGTGCAGGCCTAGCACAGCGCACGCGCACAATATGCGCCCAATTGTAAACTGAAGCGAACGTATTGAACACTACGTTAACTGAAGCAAGCCTCGAAAAACATTCATGATCAATAAAAAACGTATTTTTGCAAAATGGTATTATTTTTTAACTTTGCGTTTTAATCTTGCCTCTTTATCTTTTTATCTGTGGAAAGTTACCTCGTGGAAGGCGATCGGGAAACAATGTTGCTATTAATACGTTGGATAGAAAGATAACCGATTTCGGACTATTTTGACTTTAACGGTGGACGATTTGTCGGTGATCGTAAAATGTTGAAAATACATGTTGTTTCTAATATTGTTTGGTGGGCATGAATTAAAAAAAAACATTATTTTATAATCTTATATGTGACAATTTGATGGTGGACGCACATAAGAAAATATTGATTTATGCAACAAGTCTGACATCCTTTGTGATAACAACCCGAGTACAAATCCGTCACCGCGTCACCAATCAAATTGTTGGCTGCAGTTTAAGTGCTGACTCATCGCGTGTTCAACGGTGATGCTATTATGATTGTAATAAATAAAAAATATATATTGGGAAGAGATGTGTACCAATTCGCGCTGGGCTCGCATTGTAAGCTCTCTGATAAGGCCACGCCTCAGCTTCTGCTTTTGGAAGAATGGACAGGCTGGTCCGGGGATGTTGTCAGTACCAGAGGCTCACAAACGTGAAGAGAAGGTAAAATTTCGCGTTTCGTCTGGTTAATTACATAACCGGGACCTTTTTAGGGGTTCTGCAAGTCAACAGGTGTTGTAGATGTCGATGGGCGGAGGTAATTACTTAACATTAGGTGAACCGCCTCTTCGCTTGATCTTTTACATGGAAAACATGTTAATTCTAGTGCTTATACTCATGGTAGTAACGCTATAAGCATATGTATGTAATTATGCATGTCTCCAGTGTCGTTGAGGCTGTATCGTACTTTTTTCAGCTCAATTGTATATCAATGTCGTGATTACTCATTACTGGTACTCGCTTAAGTTGCTACGCAAATCGCCTTAAGATCTTACTTCTTAAAGAAATCATCAGAAATTGTTTTGGCCTAGGCAGTGTCATATATTATTACCATATCATGGAAAATCATCGATACTCCATTATGGTGTTGTAGCAAAGCAACTTGACGAAAAAAATCATAACCAGTGTGAACGAGATAAAGTACGTTTTCGTACAAAGTAAATTAATATGGAGCAAATTTATTTATTATATACCAAAGGAAACGTTGATTTAGAGATATCTCAGCAATATTGTCTCGACGATAAAGATATGCTGAATGTGATGAAAAGGAGGATTGACGTGCAAATATTTAAAAGTTAATTTCTATTTCATGCATAAAATGAGAAACTTTGGTTCAGGGAACAAATTAAAATGTTACCAGCAGTAGTAGAGACAACAAAATCTTGAAACTGCTCATGTTTTAGAAAAATTAAATTTTAAATTGTCATTATAAAGTATCTTTCACATGGGAAAAAAAGTTCAAAAATACATGTATTGTTGGCAATAAATAATTTATTTTAAATATTCTTCTTCCTTACATCAGCTTTTTGTACTTAAATCTAAAGGCAAATCCGTAATTCTGACTAGATCGTCTATAGGACTACATTCTATACGCTTAGAGCAAATTAAGTTTAAAGGCATTTCTTCAATACTCTTATAATCATTAATAATTTCTGTTTCCTTTATATTTTCATATGTTATATTATGCTCATTGTAGCCATAAGACTTGTCACCAACATTCGAACGAATTGCTGGATAACTAATACTGCTTGAATAGTATTTTTTATAAGTATGTTCGTACATCTGTGAGTATTCTAAATATGACATTTCATGCGTTGGCACCCTGATTGGATATAATGGTTTTAATGGCCTTACGTACGTCACTTGTGGTCCGTAACCTACACTTGGTAATTGTGTGTCCGCCATTGAGAGTGCGCTGTATGGTAGATGCGGTGAAGCTACAGTTTTACTTGGGTAAGTGAAACATCCGTGCAATGGTGATGTAGGTTCCATTGCGTAACATTTGTCCCTAGTTGGTGAAAAGCTTTCTTGTTCCGGGCTCTCGTCTGACGACTCCCGTTTGGCGCTCTCGTCGGTGGCGAAGTGTTTATACGTCTTCACGTGTTTTCTCAAACTCGATGGGTCCGTGTAACGTTTGTTGCAACCGGGGATTTTACAAAAATATGGCTTGTCTACGGTGTGCGTGCGCGTATGCTTGAAGCGGTCGCTCGAGTTTGAATAGGCTTTACCGCATCCCTATGAAAAAAAGTTATTGTTTTATTATTGTTCAATATTTGTTTTTTGATATTAAGATAATAGTTGTTATATATATGCAAATTTACCTCGTAAGGACAAACATATGGCTTTTCGCCGGAGTGTGACCTGAGATGAATTTTTAAGTTTTCAGCCCGAGAAAAACATTTGTTGCACTGATTGCATGTGTGAGGGCGCTCGTTTGTGTGGGTGCGGACGTGTACCAGCATTTTATATCTGTTGAGAGGCGAAATAATAATAAAATAAAATAATAATACAAATTTAGGTTTTTGTTAATAAATTATTATGTATCGTATTTTAATAATTACCTCGCGTTGAAACCCCTTTGAGGCCTGGAGCAACCTTTCCAACCACAATAGAAAAGGCCGTCTCTGTGTGCATGTGCGTGCCCGCGTGCGATATGCGCTGACAATCTGGCTACGCTTTGAAAACGCGCCCCACACCCTCGCCACCCGCAAACACCTTCTCCTACTTCTGCACTATCGTTTGTACTCCGATCAGGCGACGACCCCCCCAATGAGTCTTCGTCTTCTAACTATGAATAAGTAGAATAAAAGGTAATTATATTATTTTTCCTTACTTAACATATAAGCACTATTTAGAGAACACCACACTAAAGAATTACAACTCAGACTTGTGAGTGAAGTACCATGAATGCATTATTATATTAATCGCACCTGTGGCGGAAGAGGGGGCAACACTGTTCTGGCAAAATATGGCGCGAATCTCTCCGCAGGCATCCATCGCTGCGTCCTGCAGCCTTCCTGTATTTCTGGCCTCCATTGGGGAAACACTAACATTTTTCTGATGCTTCTAATGGTCTAGTTGTTTTAATGTTTTTATTACTATTCACTTCGCGGTCCGTACGTGTAATGAAGCCGCGCGCTCATGTTACCTACTTATAAAACGTCTCCGAGTGACATCGCACTGATAAGCGTCTGAGTCCCCTGCGAACACTGCGCTTTAATATGTTCAAAAATACTTTTTTTAACATATTTTTCTCCACATCATAGATTGTTATACGACCAAAACTATTTTTACAGGGTTAAGAGTAATTTGCGTAATTAAAATAGTTAACAGAGTCTAAATTTGCTTGGCAAACCATGTCCGAGATCGCGACAGAGCTTGTTGTCGTTTAATGTGGAAACGTTATCAAAAGCCGCCTGCCGCGGCCGTTGTCCAGTTATTACCGGTACGATAGGCCTCAGTTCAATAGGTGACTGATATATATCTGTTTATAAAGAGACCTCATCTCCGCTCGGGTAATGCTAAAGATATTATTTCTTTTTGTACACATTATGCAACAGGATATTAACTTAACTTTTTTTTGTTTTAGGAATATTTTGCATGTGATATGGGTTTGTGTCAACCTTGGAATAACGATACATAAGTTTTGTTCTTCGCACCCAACAGAAAAGTTGATACGTTTCATCATAATCGTAATCGGTTTGATGACGGACTTAAAACCTTGGATTATCAATGCCTGTAATATTTTGTTTTAGTATTATATACCTATTACTTTCTTAGAGTTTCAGAAATCTGAAAATTTCAATATTTTTCAATTAAGTCGGAACAGGTGTGCATATCTAATGTTTGCCTTTAGCTAGGTCATGTTGAAAAGTAAACGAGAAGATTTTCGTTCTGTACCCATCAATCATTAAATCTCTTTGATTTTGGGAGTTTGTTTTAATACCTACTGTATTTAAATAGTAACTGTTCACTTGAAACAACACCTCAAGAGATTTAGGAGTATAAACAGTATAAACAGTTTTAAGGGTGGTCATGGATAAAGTGAAAAATTTTGAACTATAACGTGTGTTTAATATTTTGATAAGAAAATGTGGTTACCTAGTGGTAAGGAAAAATGTGTAACCGATTGGAATAACGGCCTAAAATGGCAACATTATGCAGTTCTTTCTGAATTAATTAGGTGAAGTGTTCTTTAACATAGATATACCATCATTGTTATCGAGAACAAAGTATAATGACGTGCGCAAAATAGCATTCCTTTCGGAAGCGTACGAACAAACACTGCAAAGTTCTGCGTCATTGCGTTATAATACTTAATTGTATTGGTTGTTTGAACGAGTAAGTCCAATAACGTTATCAGTTTGGCACTCTTACACGTGTGTGCGCTTGTGTAATAACTCATGATTTATCCTTGTGTTGGCAGCACGGCCCCCTGCGGCCGACGGCGGCGCGCGCGGTCGGTTTCAGCCAGTTCTCTTATCAACGAGCAAAGCAAGTTATTGTCGCCACCGCTGTGCTTCTTTGTTAAAATTTATGTTTATTATAAATGAGCACATAATTTTGGACCGCCTTAGTATAATTTTCAATACAGTTATGATGGTCTACGAATGCTTCGGCATAAGAAAAATAATTTTGACAATACCTACATTTTGGCAGTTTACGTATTTCCATTTGGGAATATGTTTTTTATGCTATTGTTGATATTAATATAGGGATAACATGTTTGTAATTGTCCCTAATAAAATAATTAACGTCATACTATTGTTCATCGTTATTTAAGTACAGTGTACACTGTACTTCGAAGAGGTATGTGTCATTGTGTATAATTTTGTATGCAATATCTCGTTCCAATGCAGCGGTCGGGGGCAAAGGAGTAGCAAGCTCTAGATCTAACTGGTTACGAGTTATCAGAAAGCAACAAATTATTTCTAAGTTTCATCATCGTTATTTTACAGAATAAATAGCTGATGATATAAATGTTTCCATATTTAAAATTTATCCCATTGCACAAAAAAATATTTCATTCTTTGCAAGTATTTAATTCTAACAAATTCAGATTGCTACTCTGCACCACCAGTTAGTTACGACTTGTTTGAATGGTCGCAAATCTACGTTTTACCCAGGCAAGAACAGTTTATATTATTTAAAAAGTAAGAGTATATAGGTACTTCATTTAAATTGAATCCAAATACTTGTTAAAAATATAATAAGGATTTCGTCTATTTCAGCTCCTTGTAGTAAAAATAAGGTTAATAGTTTTTTATGCATTTTAATAGGTAGGAAACAAAAATCAAATATGAATTATTATGTAGGTAAATGTTTTTATTTGGCAATAGGTTTTTGAGTTATCAGTAATTCAGTATATGGCACGTACCTATAAGATTAATATACGGATTTTGAACTTAATGCGATATTCGTTCCATTGTTCAAGATAGTCACAGATACTAATCTAGTTTTTTTGCGTTTTCACGTGTTTGAAGCATGATAATGCGCGCGATACGACTGAAATATAAGAACAGTTTTTTTAACCGTCCTATGCTTGGTATCTTAACTTGAAAGAGGTTGAGATGTTTTTTATTACAAAATTCTAATTATACTAAATTACACACTTACGAAGTGTAGGTAACAAATGAAAACGCGAGTAACCAATTATTTGCTTACATAAACTTTCAGAAGAAAGTAGAATAATATTAAGCAATTACAGGGTCTGAAATTGAATGTTCGATTAAAAATTTTACAAAGAAAATAAAGTAAAAAGCAAAAACTTTCACGGGCATGATAAGTCTATTTTCGGAAAATTTGCCAGACGGTATTACAGGCGTCGTCGATAATGATGGCTGATACACGATAAGAATATAATCCTAGTCTGAACATACGTCAATAACACGGCACGTGATGCCAGCATGGTAGTTTTGTACAGTGTTTATAAGACACCTCAAAGACGTTTAGGACTAACGTAGTCCTAACCTAACCGTCACATTTTTAATACTAACGTGTGGGGTAGTTATGTTAGGTATTTGACTTCCAATATGATTTTATGTCAGAAAACGTGGACGCAATTATTATCCTTTTGTGTTGCCGTTTTGGTAAAGAAGCAGACCCCCGAGTCGGGAGTGAGCCCATCCCACTAGAAAGCGTAGATGTCAGGGTATTACTAAATACCGCCCCGTTAGCCTTGTAGTTGCGGGGTTTTGGGTTCAGGGTAGGGATCTTGATTACAAAGTGAAGTGTAAGTTCATAGAAATTAACAATATACGGCTTTAAGCCAAACATAACACCTCTATTGCGATTTTAGTAGCAAATTCAGTTTCGTCCAAAATAACCTAAAAGGTAACCTTCCAGTCTGCTCCGATTTTAGGGCGGCTCCAAGATGACGGGGGCATTGATGTAGCACCTCAGTTACAAAAAGTTAATGCAATTGGGATGAAATTGAATTATCTTTGAGTCTTAAAATGACGGAAAGTTTGATCTATTAAAAATGGTAAAAACCGTATTTAGACCTTTTAATGAAGTAATATTTCTTTTATTTCAGAATATATGGTTTGTGAAGTAATATCAATTGCGGTTAATAGTATCAATACTGTAAAAAATTACAAATTTGAAATATTATTTCACAAAATTACATAATGCGACAATAAGGTGGTTTGGCTTTAAACTTAATTTAAATAAATAAACTATAAACAGATCACATTCACACTTTGCTTTTGTGTTTCTTTATGAAGCACAAAAGCAAAGTGTGAATGTGATTTTCTATTTCATGTCTTCTACGTCCAATATCTAATACAAAGACAGTCATTACTTTCTTCGTGCCAAAAATTATATGTTCATTTATAACTAGCAATTTTAATATAATCGAATCTTAAATTCATTAATATTAAAATTGGCATCACTGGTGCGTGGATATTGTCACATCATAGAGATCTTCGTCGTCTACACATAGTACAAAGCATATAGTATCAAAATTCGTTTACGTCTCAAGTAAAGCCTTATATATTAAGTACTTTTTAAGGCTGAAATTTGTAAAGAAAATAGTTAAATGTTAGTTAAGGTAAATAATAAAGTTAGCAACGAATCTGCAACCCTAGGTGTTGCAAATGTCAATGGGCGGCGGTTATCACTTAACATCAGGTGAACCGGCTGCTCGTTTGCTACCTTTTCACATAAAAAAATAAGTGATTTCAAGTCTTCATGGTCTCGTTTATTTAAATCTGGATTAATTAAATTAAAAACTATATTTTAAGATAAAACCCATATTTTCAATATCATATACTTACTTATTTATTTTTTATTTATTAGAATTATTTTATTCAAATTGCATGCATAAATATGTTATTTTTTAATAAGTGAAGCCAAAATGAGATTAATAACGAGCATTTTCCATCTTTGAAAAGATTACGCTTATTCATTTATTAAAATCGTTTAGAAATCTTTAGAAATCTTACCATCATTTTCTGTCTGTCTGTCACTTGTAAGAAATTTGTTTTTTTTTTTAATTTTACGATCAGTAGTTGCACCGGCGGCTACTGACAGACCACTGTGACGTAGTGCTTCCCGCCAAAAGATCATGGCGCGTTCGACCACACGCGAACTACGCCAAAATAAAAACTCAGAAATAGCCACCGCGATTATGCCGCAGCGAAATTAAAATAGGAATACGTTGCGTCCGAGTGACTTTTGTAAATCTAAATTCCCCCCAACAGCGTTATACCTAGTCTTTGTTCAAATTGTCCTGTAACCGTGTGCCAGTGTTTATGATATGCACAACACCAAATTATTCTCATTTTTATCTATCAAGCAAACGATTTCAACTAGGTTAATGAAAAATCTTTTTTTAAGAATGAATCGCAGTTACATAGCAAGTAAAATAACTTATACCTACCTAATGTTCTGCAACACTTCTACTTTACGCCGGTCTTCTGTGAGGTCGTAGTACTAACCCGGACGGACCCGCTCATTCGTGCAACAGCGAACACTGTTGCGTGGTCCTACCACCGTAAGTTCTGAAATTTACACCCGTCTTACTTTATATTAAAGTCGTAATTTAAATTGCTATGTTTTTTATAAATCTGAAAGATAGACCAAAATTGTAATGAATGTTTTCTTGTTATTTCACAATCAAGGCTTCCTTAAGTTCTCTAGACCACACAACTGTTGACTGGGATAATACTTATGACGTTATGTCCGCCATTGTACATAATAAAAAGAGAAGATAGATAAATTGAAGAAATTACATAATATAAACGTACAATCCCCGTTCTTCGAACGGCTAGGCTAGGGAAATATTAAGAATTACGGAAATCATGTAGCTTGTATTAACTGATGTTAACGCTTTCAGTCCCGAGACTATTAATGCTTGATCAAACGCATAACCATGGGCTTACCAGAACCCACGGGTTTGAGGCCCTCCACAGTGGGTACGGCAGCACATGTGCTCATGCGTGCGTTATCTAAAAAATGTCGTCTACGGGCCATCGAGGTTCGGTGCGGTCCGTGACCCCGATGGCCGTTGACAGCGTTTGGCTAGTAGGTAGCTGGGGGCGGTGAGAACCGCCATGAAACGCGGGTGTACCTAGTGTACGCGTTGCGTTGGATTCGCCGTACTCGAAGGCGAGGATGAACTATGGTGTTTGCTGTTACACTAATTACGGAATACACATACGACGGCGATATCCTATAAGTCTATGTCCTATAGGCTACGTCGGACTCTTCAATTCAATTCAAGCTTCGCTTCAATCCAAGGCGCCGATAAAGCCAAGGTGCTTTCTGTTACACTTTCTACACTGTGTGTCCTCTACCTCCTAGGAAAGAAGGAGTTCCTTACCTAGAAAAGGGAGTCCCTCCAGCTAAGGCGCGCTGAAAAAAACAGTTTGTATCGTCGCTTGTATTATTCTTTACATGCGATTTCTCAAAGGTACTTAACAAAAAACTTGTGCGATTGAGGGACCTCCGTAATGAAGTTCCTTACGCTATTTTCCAAAACTCAATTGTGGATACTCCGAGTTAAAGAAATTCATTGATTGTTCCAATATTTTGTTAAAGTGAAAAAAGCGCATCCAAACATTTCTGCGCTTCATCTTTCGTAGAACGCCTGCGAAAACGAGACCTTTTGATAAAGCTAGTAATGAAAAGTCCACAGGCGTTTCATTACTGGGTTGTAGGAAAAAATCGAAGACCAGTAACAGAATTGTTATCAAGGTGTTAAATCTTTTCGAAATAAGGCTGCAAAATAGTAAATAAATTAAAATTCCTATTGCTAATTGACATATAGCCGTCACCTGGGTATTTCCTTGTGTAACACCGCACATCAATTTCTCCGACGCAAATCTGCATAAAGAATTTACATAAAGTCAAGCGAAAAGAATTCTTGCCAAGGTCGACCGTGATTGAAAAACAGTCAAACAGTCAGTCGAAACTTGTTCTTGGATAATACCTTGAATTGATTGATAAAAAGAAGTCTTAAACTAGGGAAGCCAAAGTATAAGGATGTTTAAAATAGATGCATCTTCATAGTAAATATTTTTAAGTGAGTCTAACGCCCGGTTTCTGAAACACTGATCATCGCAGATGTCATCTAATCAGATGTCAAATGGATTTCAAATGTCATTTTAGTTGCCAAAAGGGTGGTTAAAGTCTCTGAATTGACCAGAATGATCTTCTTTATGATAAGAATGATCAATTCAAAGACTAACCATCCTTTCGGCAACTAAAATTAAATTTGAAATTAATTTGACAGCTGATTAGTTGACATCTACGATGATCAGTGTTTAAGAAACCGGGCGTCAATTTATTATTATCGGCTAATTGTTTTTTTTTATTCATTGAGGTTGAAAGTAGCTACGCTAGAGTGGTTAACGGTATTAGGTTAGGCTCTTTCTTTGACCCTTCCGACGGGGTTCTCGCCTTGTGGCGGAGGGGTTTAGTAGCCGTGGCTTGGTCATCCAAAGGGTTGTCAAGAGGAACCCACATAGAGCGGGCCTGTGGGGTAAGCCCGGCCGGGAGACGGCCGCTCCAAGTGGGTTTATTGAGCCCACTCTGGATGCGTGCTGGAGGGTGTAGGGATCAGGTCGAGGGTGGTAGAAGTGGAGCCACTCTTCTGCTAACAAGAAGTCGCGGGGGAAGAGGGATATATTGTATTGGCCTATCTATAATATTATCCTATCCTCCGCGACTCAGTGGGGCTGCACTGTTGATGCAATGGTGATGGGGTCGTAGGGGGAGTATCGGTATTGCGATGCACCGTTCTCCACGGCCGAAACATGGTGACCGGCCGGGCCACAGACCAGGTCCGCCGTTGGGGGCTTGGAGGCTTGCTGCTTATTAGCACTGGCTCTCCTGGCCCCCATGGCCTCTGGTCAGCGAACCCAGGGGATTCTTTGGCCGTGAAAAAGGGACCGAGTAGGAAGGCGCGCTGAATGTACCAATGCGCCTTACCTGGAGGAGGGGAGTTGCTCCCTGAGAAGGAGCAGCTGAGGCGGCCAGCGCTAGCAGAGTCGAGGAAGTGTGCGAAAGCGTTCCCGTGGCCCTGCCGATATGCGCCTAGGTGGAACATCGTGAGGGTTTTAGTCGGTGCGAGTCCGACAAAACCCGCACTCTGTGAGGGCGGGTATTCGTGAGCATTTCCCGACGTGAAAGGAAAAGCTCTTTCCTTGACAGCCGTGTAGTCTCGGGCTCTTAGAATAGGGCTAAGATATCCCCTTCGTTTCATGGATGATCGGAGGTATGCCTGGTAAACCATTCAAGTGAACCCGACTTGGGCGCGAACACGAAGCCAATAGAGCAGTGACACAGTGAGGTAATTGGGGAAGTTTTTATTCCCCGGAGTTTGATAACTTGATGCGCATTAGTTAGCTGAAACTGTTGGCCTTGCATTTGGGGTTAGGCAGAGGAAAAGGGTGTTTTATGAAGACTTAGGACTTCAAGCTTATCGATGAAAAATAGAACATCGTTTAGATGAGCGTTAATTGACCTGAGACTGAATAGATCCAGCAAGAAAAAACACGCTGAAGTCCTGTTTTCGAATTCAAAATTTATACCGTGTAGGAGAAATACAATACTGAAGAAGCGAGCAACCGCATTCCGCCTGTCCCATGGGGGCCTTTTCCGTCTACACTCATGGTTTGACTGCGTTTCGACGTTTTGACTTCGTTTGATGTTTCCAGCTTAAATGAGATATATTTTTGAGAAAAGAAGACGTAAGAGTACAGTTGTGTATCAAAAACTACAGTCCTCGCAAACCTTGTTGAACCTCTTCCTCATACCATGTTCAATAACAGACACTGGGTATTCCAGCAAGATTCTGCGCTGATGCTTGCGGCGCGTGAAATCGACTTCATCAGACATGAAGACTGGCCCTCCTGTAGTCCAGGTTTAACTCCGTTGGATTGTAAAATATTGCAACATTTGGAGGAAAGGCCTGGTCAAAGAAGCCTCATCCCGATTCGAAGTCAAACCAGGCATACTTTATCAAAGCAGCCACCGCTATTGATATGGAACTCATTTGTATTGTCCTCGGCTTGTATGCAAAATCTTGGGTTCATTTTGAATTAAATTGGTAAGCATATGAATCTGTTTTAGTAAGTTTGTTTTGTATATAAATGTTTACTGTAAAGACATACATGTCAATTAATTCACAATAAACATATGACAGAACCTATGGGCCCCGACTAGGTAGTGCGTTAGAAAATAAATAAACAACATGAGGGCTGAAGACATTTATTTTACGTCAATCGCAGTATTACATTCCGGAAGTAAATAAATTTACAACATATGACAGAGGTATTGTACGGTTCTTGAAAAATAATACTTTTAAAAAAAAAAAAAGAAACACTGAGCGGCATATAACGAGAAAGACTTTTGTAAAAATAATTGTGCATATTTTTCCTAATAAAAATATGTTTTTTTATCTATTCTTTCGTTGAGCCTATTGAAATCAGTACTTAGAGAATCATTACTTGGTTAAATGGAATATCTTTGGAATTTGCAAAAAAGATGTCATAGGTAATATGATGTGTATAAGAATCAATAGCAAATTTAAGTACAAGTTACGAAACGGTCGTTTACATAATAATATATCAATTTTTTCGATGACAGAACACATTATCGTATACTTAAGTACAAATACTAAATTGAGCTAAAAAGTTATCACACGAATTACTTAATATACGTAATAAGTAGTCGTGGAAACAGGATGCTACAATAAATAAAAAAGAAAATCGTTTAAATTATAACCTAACATTATAAAATGCAAAAGCAAGAACACAAGGCTAAAAGTAGACAATGGTATATTAAGTAACAAGCTTGAATAATATATTTCGCGCGTAACTTCACGTCGCTAATTGCTATTTCTCTAGTAATATCCATAATATCCAAAAATATAGGACTTTCACAAAAAAACAAAAAACAATTAAAATTAAATTCTAAATAAATTGCGCTAAAGCAAATGCTTCACTTATATACGTTGAGCTTCACATTATGTTAAAAGCCAATGCGGAATGATAGTTTTAAGGTCAAATCGATATTTTCCTAATCAAACAACCAATGTATTTTGTTTTTAGGCAAGAACCAATAAGTACTATAATTTTAAAGGTGTTTCCCATTACGTCATGCGTTTCATCTTTAAGTTAACAAAGTTAATCAACTGTTATTAATACTTCAGTAAGTATTTGAGTACTTAAGATTTTTGTAATACCTATTAAATAATTGCATTTATAATGTGATGTACATAAATATTTTATCATGAAAAAAGGAAAAAACTAATACCATTATAGAGGATTAAGAAGTGTGACTAAACAAAACATAATATTATGGGATATAGGTATTTTTTTGGAGTTCAAATATTCTGATGTAAATATTACTTATATAATTATATATTTTTTGTAATTTTTAATCTTTCACATTACTGATGTCATTTTAAACGTCTTTTCGGTATATATGGAAGAAATATCTATAGAAAAATACTATCAAGGTGTAATACTTTAAAACTGACAAATGTCTACAATTTGTAATAACAAAACCGTCATGGATAGTGCTTTCAAATTTTACGCATATTTACGAATTTTTTTTTCATTCAATTCGAAATCGGAACGAATAATTTGTAACTTCACATCAATTTCCCTTTTTTTATTTTCACACTTAGAATGATGTACTCCTAAAAGCTCATTGTACATGGGAATGCACTCCAAATTGGGCTCGTGAAGCGTGACACGGCCTTGCAACTCAGCAAACTCCAATCGTACGAAGTGCACTGTTGTAGGATTCTAGATGGCGCCGCAATGTGTTGCGTTTTCCCAGAGTTTGAGAGTTGCGAGACCCGTACGCGGGAGCGGTATGCGCCATCTGTCAGTTTCAAAGCAACGAGACGGACCGCGGCCGGGGAACGGTCAGGGCGCCGTGTGCCGTCGGCAGAGGGGAGTGTGACACTTCGCCCCACCGCCGCGCGCTAGTCACGCGTACGTCTCCCTGAAGCGCTTCTGCAGGTGGTGGGCGGCGTTCAGCAGGCGGTGGTGCAGGGTGAGGTGGGTGTGGGGGGTGAAGACGGGCGGGGCGGGTGCGGGGGCGAGCGCCGGCAGTTGCAGCTGTGGCAGCGTGGCGCCGTCGTCCGGGTGGCAGAAGAAGGCGACGCAGTGGCGGCCGCGGGCGCGCGCGTATGCCCCCGCCGGGACGACCACGCGGTGCATGAGCGCGGGCAGCAGGTTCGTGGTCCACGAGGCGAGCAGCTCGCCCGTCTGCACGAGGATCGCGCCGGGCAGGTGCCCCACCGCCTGCCACTTCTCGCTGCCGTTCAGCTTCACCTGCGGGCGCAGCGCGAATGATCATATGAATGCGCAACCCTATCGGGTCATCGCGGAGGATGGAAACAAAAATCCTGTTTGCACGAGGAACTACTGATCGAATTTCGTTTTGAGTTGAAAAGAAAAAAAAAAAAGAGTATTTTTGTATCGGCATGATAAATTGAAAACATTAACACACGGACACATAATTGCTACTAAATCGTAAAAAAAAATAGATTCGATTTCGCATTAGGTAATTTCTAGATGCCTACGGGCAAATATTGGATTTCCCGATCCCGCTCCTGTCCGACTGCTGGGCCAGTACAGACGACTCCGATGTGTGTTTGTAATATTGACCGCGCCAGCCGACGCGATCGGTTGCCCGAAAGTTTTCCCCCGCCACGTTGCTTTTCGCTGCGATCTTTCATCATATCAGATACAACATATGGACCGAACGTACCTCCAGCCCGCCCTCGGAGTCCTGCGCGAGCAGCGTGAACGTGCAGCGGTCCGCGTGGGCGCCGCAGCGCGTGTAGCCGCCGTCGCGACAGCACGGCCCGTCGTCCGGCGGCACCGGCGGGTAGTACAGCAGGCGCATGCTCGACGGGTTCACGCCGTCGCTGCGCAGCATGCCCGCGTGGCTGCCCAGCAGCGTCGCCGGCGGCAGCCCTGCGGCGAGCGGTCTGTGAGTCCCGTAACTTTACAGTGGCAGCCCTGCGGCGAGCGGTCTGTGAGTCCCGTAACTTTACAGTGGCAGCCCTGCGGCAAGCGGTCTGTGTCCCGTAACTTTACAGTGGCAGCCCTGCGGCGAGCGGTCCGTGTGTCCCGTAACTTAACAGTGGTAGCCCTGCGGCAAACGGGCTGCGAGTTCTGCCCGTAAATTTGCAGTGCTCGCACATAGCTCCGTGCAGCGTAAAAGGTGGCAGCACTGTGATTAACGACGACCGATACGAATATGACCGCGTGATGGGTGAGAATCGTCGCCGAGTGCTCTAAGCCGATCAGTTTTTTTTCTATTTCTAATTATCTGTATAAATTGACCACCACCAGCTTTTGTGGCACGCAGACAGGGACCTTGACATCAATCCGCAAGTCAACTAAGTTTTGGAGAAGTCATGTAAAACAAATTTGCCGCGGATTTATAGGCTGCGTATACGATCAACACGACTTAAACAGCACATAATTAACGGAACACCTTATTCTCGCTGAAATGTCGTTTCATAATAAGCAATGTTTCGAACTGAAATTACGAAATAATCAATAAATCACCGTTCGCTTAAACTGACACTTTTCGTAGCGCCGATCACACTTTTCGTAACGCCCTCGTCACGCATCCACCATCTTACTCCGCAAGTCAAGCGTTTTACTTCAAAAACTAACGTTTTTACATACATCAACTACATTTAAACGTTTTCAATGCCCTCAACACTATGAGTTCCTCATCAACGCGCCGTAACTGTTGAAAAAAAAAAATTAAAAGTACACAATTGGCCGTTGCCGCTGGCGTGGCGTTCAGTTACCGAGGGCGTAGGCGAGCGCCTGCAGCAGCACGCGCGAAAGGTTGGTGAGGTCGTGCGCTAGGGGCACCGCGTGCTGCGTGAACTCGGGCACCTCCTCCTGCGCGGGGAACGCGGCCGCCGACAGCGTGGTGATGTTGAACGAGTGACGCAGCTCCTGGGCACGCGGGAATTACGCTTTTAGATATGGCGCCGCTTGGCGTATTCGGGCTGTCGTACGATAGGCGCGCGCGTGTTGCGTGTCTATTAAGGTTATCGCACGATACGCGCCCGCGTGTGCGTGCGTGTCTGTGTGTGTACATGTAAGCAGATGTTCTTGTCGGTGAGGAGGCTATCGGCGATCTGTTCACAAATGGTCCAGTCGACCGTTAGGTCAGCTGCTTTAATAGATTTCAAACAAGCTTCAAGCAAAACCTGGTTTCGATGGATCCTCGAAAGGAATTTAAATGGATGGAAATTACCATTTAGCGGTGGCAATAAACAATTATACCCTCTCTTGCGCCAGAGGGTGTGGGTTTATTCCCCACTACTGGAAAAATATTATATGATGAACCTAGTGTTTTTTATGTGAGTCTATTTATTTAGCTAATTTCATTAGAATATGTATTTATTTACATAACAAAACTAACTATGAGCGAGATCATCGAAGAAAGCTTCCGGAAAGGTTCTAAAAGAGGCTAAGGCGTTCCTCTCCTCTAGGTAGTTTACGATTTACCCAAGAGTAATTAGTATGGAAGCACTGACAGCTTTCTGGTATACGATTGGGTTGACTGGTCCGAATATCATCTGTAAGATCGGATTGAAGTGAAAATATTACAGTTTCGCATTTTGCCCAGTGAGTGAGGTAGCAGGAATCTTTTAAAATGTTGAAAAGGCAGACTATGTTCCTGGCCGGCGGTTATCACTTAACGTCGGGTAAACCACCTGTTCCCTTGGAACCTTGTCAGATAAAATTAATGGACCGGCTCAAAACATTGCCCGGGGAATATACCCTATAAAATATTGGCAACAACATTAAGTGCTACGCGTGAAGGTGGACAAAAATTAAAAAAAAATTTAATTTCCATTGAACGCATATGTCTCGAATATTTGACTACAAATTGACTTTGATATTTTCACCTGAGAAATTGATACTAGTCCAAGTTTTCATTAAACCATTATCCAGTTCATTAATTGTAATAACAATTAATAATAAATTTTTTATTCATAAAATATGCACAAATTATGGGGCAATGTTGAAATCATCTTTGAATACTATAAGATGTCACATAATGATTATAGTAATTAACTAATTTCCCAGCTATATCCAATTTAAAAAGAAATCTAATAACAGATAGCATCGAAATAACGATTCGGAATTGCATTTCGATATAAAATATATTAAGATAGTAGAAATCATCAAGAACAATTAAACTTCTAGTGCAATCGATATGAAAGTTGATTATCGATCGCACGATCGAAATAAAATAACGCAAAATTGTTGAAATCAATAAGGAAAAATCCCCGAGGCTACGCTTATACGCATATAGCTGGCGACAATGCGTATATGTTTATACATATATACAGTATATTCTCACACTTTCACTCTGTCTACGACGATTTAAACAGCACGCATCCGGGACACGCGAAGCGATAAACTTTAGTGTCTGATAATTCTACGAAACAGGAAAATTTGCAATTAACGACCAGGGCTTTTAATATTTTCTCCGTTAAATTCGATATCCTTTCGCCGATAAAAGATATGAAAGTTCTGGAAATGAACCTGAGGCCACATTGTGAATGTCAAAACATTATAGTATATTTATCTCTTCCTGAAAAAGGTGAACTACATCATATATATACACATAATTTATTAATTCACTAGCTGACTCGGCAAACGTTGTTTTGCCATATAAATTATTTCTAGAGGAATCGGAACGCGTTCAAAAATAGTTTGACAGGTTGACAGGTACAGTTTGTATGGGAAAATAAAATTGTTGCTATTTCGATTTTCCATGCAATTTTTCCATAATTTCTCATCCTTTAAACCTTCCCTGGACTGCCGGATATTTAAAAAACCAAAATTATCCAAATCGGTACAGCAATCCATTTTTATATATAAGATTATTAATTAAACTACAATAATCAACAAAAGATAACAATATTTATGATTAATTTAATTTTTAGTGCGAGTCTGCACTAAATATTAGAAATGTGAATTTTTCACTTTTGTTGATAAATGGTCAAAATCTCAAGGCGCTGCGGGATCCGAACGTAAGTCTTGCAAATTTTGTGAATTATTAAAAGAGAAAGTATTTTGTAATATTTCATTGTTTGTGGTCGTTGTCGGTGCCCGTTAGTTATATGCAAAATCAGAGGCTTTCGAAACTGGACAACTTCTATCGGGACAGGTTTTCATGGGTGTCAGCTAGACCAAGACAGCCCAGGAGACCAGTTTTAGAAAGGGTTTAGTTGGCTATTAATCGGTTTATTCAACAATATCGAATATACGCAATCATTTTATTTGAATTAAAATGTATCGCAACCGATTAAAATTATATATAAGGAATACATGAGGATATAACAACATTAACGGCTTTGTATAAAGCTGCAGAGTTTCTTGGCAACAAATTATCTTGGACGAAAAGGAAATTTCGGCATAAGTTGTTTTCGAGAACTTCCGTGACAACAAGAACTATTTATTGAAGGATATTTCTGTTCCGTGACCGGGAAGGCTAGAAAGGGTTCGAAACGTCGGGAATTAAAAATCAGAATTAAAACGCGATAAAATCCGTGAAATATATAGTTTCACTTCAACGTGTTGTCGTTACCGATTTAACAGGCAAAATAAATTAATACGACTCCCATATAAATTTACTATGCAACTATTTCATATAAATGTTGTTTTTTATTTATAATAGTTATCGGTTGTTGTATAATATTGCTCGTTGATAAGTGTTACTTATGTATCTTACAATGTAAGCATACCTTTTTAGTGCTATCGAATTGTTCCATTCCCGGTCGCACGTAACCATGATTGCTGACGGGATTCCGGAGGTACTGCGCTTGGCAGCCCTCTGGTAGTGCACAGAAGTTATCCAAATCTGCGTACACAGCCTTTAACTGTAACATTCAAAATGCTACGTTATTTTTAGAACTTCACATATTTTGATAATTGATATTTACACAGTGCGTTTTTTTTTGATAATATTATAAATAATATTATAAAACTAGATAATATTATTAAAGGTATGATTTTCCCGCCATGAGAGAAAGACGGACACAGCAGCGGGGAGCATTTGGCGCGCCATCTACGATCGTTGAGAGAATTCGATGAACGTTGTACGTCTCAACACCACAGTTGTGAAAGTGCACATTAGGTTAATCAAAGTGTAACATTTTTCTTTTATTAACCAAACTCATTTCTATATTATTTGATGTAATTATGTACACTTGTAACTATGGTACACCTTTTAAAAGATTCTGTTACGGGGTGGAGGGTTGATTACTTGAGACACAGGATTCGTCCTAGTTCAAGTGTCAATCCACCATAATCTATTCTTGTATTTCTGTTTTCTGTTTTCATGTATTTTTGTTCGTATCTTATAATTTATCTTAGTTTATAGCCACTTTTGTTGATTATGGTGAGGAATAAATGATTATTATTATTATTTACTACTTATATTACCATGTTACGTTTCTAAATTAAAATAGACGCAACATTTATTTTTGTGGATTAGTTAGCCATTGGCTTTATTGGGGGAACCTTTACCTTTGGACTTATCGACTGTGAAAATCAACTTAGTTCAGTGTGACCACAATTTATAAAATGTCAACTCAACGGCATTATATTATGTATCTGCTTTAGCTAACCGGACATTAAAATTACAATTTTTGTATGTATATGGTTCTCACGTACCTTCTCGTCAGCAATGCCATGGTTGACTAACATAGCGAGACCCTTCCCATTGAGGGCTGCAAACAGTTGCTGGCCGATGCGCCTCACCACAGATTTCATGGGGCACCCATCCGTCCCTGCAACTATAGGTTACAATCGAATTAAATACTTTGTACTAACAGTAGAAGCGAAAAAAATTAGACTTATTTAAAAAATAAGGTTTGATGTTCATGTTCTTGAAATTTTCCAAAAAGGAAAATGCATTATACAGGGAAAATTTTTATTCAATCTTGCAGGAGTCGATCTAAAACGTTTTACATTTGCCTGTATGTTTATTTTGTAGAGTTGTACCGCACCAACTCACACTGTACTCGTTACCGAGTAACGGGTACTTGGCTCAAAGGCAAAATACCAAATTCTTGTTACTCACGAATTCATTTCTTTAAACACATTTGTCGGTTATTGTATAGATAGTACCCAGTTTGATTCGTATTACGAAATTTCGGGACATCGTTACAAAGGAAAAGATCACAAATATTATTATAGCGAACGTTATGTAAATTGTAATTTTTATACATGTTTTAAGAATTTTTGACCGATCGTAACAAACAGCGATTTTGTTCATTTCAAACATTTATAAAATGCGATCATTTTATCTTAAACATGTAAACGATCTTTTGTTTAAGCCAGTTTTGTAATTGATACGAGCTAAGAATTGTGTATTGGTATGAGTAGTTGTTCATTAATAATTCCATACGATTCGCGATGGCATGCTCCATACAAGTGCGACTGTGTCAAAACTAACGAATAACATAATAGTATACCACATGATAATATCGTTTGTGCTCATTTTATATCGAATATTTTAATATTTTAAATATTCGATAAATAATAATGAAAGCAATGTGATATCGATTTTCTTCTTATCGATTCTTAATTCGATTTTGAGTTGTCAATCACGGATGTTTGCAGAACTGTAAGCGTTTGGAAAGACGCGCTTATCGGGCCCGGAAGGTTTCAGGAAGAGCGCGATCTAAAAGAGCCTTGGGCATTTACTTGTGACATGAATATTTGTATTATATAACCCAAAACAGACAGTTCCGTATACCGGATTATATTGTGAGATTATATCCTTAATAATATTTTGTTTGGGTGTATATGTTTATTGAAATAGTGAAGTATTACATAATTTCCCAATTTTATTATGAATTGTTTTCTGTACCAGGGCACCTATGCAAAATTTTTAAAATGGGCAACTTTTGTTTGTTCTTGTGTAATAAGTGGTCGGACCCAATGAACCCAACTCATAAAGTTTATTAGAGAGAAAAAGTTGAAAGAAAGAGCTACATTCTTGACGGTTGCTATGAACGTACAAATGTGTTGCTTATATTGATACGCATAAAATTTAACGTAACCATCTTTGAGCTACCAATTTGAGCAATCTAGAGCAATATACTTGTATAGTAAAAAATAAAGAGCAATATAAAGAATAGTATTTAATAATTGATAATTTGTGATTTACGCTAAGCGGTCAGTTGCGTAGCTAGGTGGACGAGGGCTCTGGTGCATAGAGAAGAAAGCAGGCTCCCATCCCCTCTTAACGCTGACCCAATTTGCTACAAACATACTGAACAATATAAAGGTAAAAAATAGCACATGCTTATGAAAGCCACTTGGCGTCATGTGTTGAAAGTCTTGAGTTCTGTTATAGTTAATGTTTTATTTATCATCATAAAAAATCGTGTGAGTAAACTCCCGGTTTTGATAACTTCGGGAGCTGGCTGCTCCTTTCTTTTTAAAGCTTAGAGGGCTTCGCGGTCCTAGAGCACTGCACCACTTGACCCTACGATAGCTACGTCGCTGTAAGCGGTATATTCTCCAGTACACCGTTTAATCTTCCACAAACGTTCAATACATTTCGATGTGCTGTCAATCCGAGCCCATGAATAAATTATGAGAGGTAGGGATGCCCAAACAAGTTTATTGTATCGATATTTAGCACCGTAACTGTATCGCATTCTTATAAATTTATGTACCAAATACATGTAATAGGGTCCCGTTTTACCCTTTGCATACCCTGTTACGATGACTCCGCTGTCTGTCTGTCGGTCCGTTTATCACCAGACGGTATCTCATGAACCATGATACTTAGACAGTTGAAATTTTCACAGATGATGTGTTTCTGCTACCGCTATAACAACAAATATTAAAAAAAAACAATAAAAAAATATTTAAGTGGGACTCCCATACAACAGACATAATTTTTTTGCCATTTTTATAGATAATGGTGCGGAGCGTTCGACTGGGCGAGTCCGACTCGCACTTCGCCAGTTACTTTAATAATACCGTCTTGCGATATTTTTGCAGGAATACGACATATCGAGGAACAACATCGCATTCAACATAAAACTATCGATATTCCAATATATCGCATAGTATCGGGAATCCCTAATGTGAAGTGTAAGTAGAATGAGCGGTCATAGTTAACCGATGGACCGACCGTGACATGGTTATGTGTGACATAAATGTATTCCGCCCGTACAAGCGAGTAATTTCAAAACTTCTTTTCGAGCGCTTCGCAATTACATAAATACATACACCCAAGGCAAATAAACTGTTGCATTGGATATGCACGCTTAATCTAGCGGCTCATGTTTATGTAGACATTATTTTATTTTTATTTGATACAAAATCCTCAGCTCTTTGTTACATCGTGCGTACATCTTATGATCTATAATTATATCCAAAAATGGATTTGTATTATTTAAGTAGTATTTTAACGTAGTAATTTAAAGTATTTTAAGTATTTAACTAAAAACAGAACTTGTTGACAGTGCGGTAGTCATTCATAAATGCGTCGTATACTTTTGAAACGAACTTGTGTGCGTGTTAATTATAAAAAAAAATGAATGTAATTAATTACGAGTGATTTTAAATATTTATCATTTTTTATAAAACATTATTTATGTCTAGAAATTAATAAAAAGAAATGGATACACTTAGAAAAGCCTCCCTGTATAGTGTGTTCGATCGATCGCTGTCCTGGTATAAGATCATATCATATGATTTAGCAATTAACTTGAATTAAAACAACTTATTTGCGAAGTTTACTTTTCTTAATGCGGTTTCTAAGCATTCACTATTAAAAAGAAGAAATTTCAAAGCATCGTAAGTTAGAGTAACAAACTAACTACAAAGCACTATTTTTAAATAAAACTATGTTACAAATTTAATCGCGTTTATTTTAAGTACCCGACTTTAAATACTTCATGGTCACGAGACAGACTGTCAAGAATGTTAAACAAAACTAAACGCGACAAACAATTAAAAAGTTTTCTTTAACAAAAGTAAGTATTTCACTTAAAAAAGTGTATATACTTACGAGTAATTATGATAAATTATTTTAATTATAGAACTTTTTATATTTGTCATTAAACCATGCTTGCTTAGACTTCATTGTTAAAATTTAATTTGATGTAATGTCTTGGACGAGTTGTGTTCGGTTCTTCTTTGAGATTGGTTTGTATTCTTTTAAACTATCTGCCAGCTTAGATAATCACTGCCTATGGCGTAAATAACTTGAATATTAACTGATATCAAATTATTCCAGATATACAAATAAGCATGTAATTCCATGTAATTTAATCAGTAAATTAATCACTAGGACAAGGTAAAGATAATTTAGGTCCTTTGTATATATATATTTCGATTTAGTCCGCTGCTTCCATTTTTGCTTTGGAACTCACCCGGCAACTAAGACCCGAGTTGGGTAACAAAACTGAACAATAGACCCCGCCTGTAACCACTTACTTACGTCTGTGTATTGGTTTCATGAGCCTAAGCTGTAGCCTTAGACTCATGAAACCGGTAACCGTAATGTTCAGATGGTAATAATGTGACAATAATTCACATCTACCGAACTTTGAAACTTTTATTGAATTACGCTTTAAATGTAAGATAAATTAAATCCAACATTTAATATTATGATAAAGGTAAAAATAAATTAATATTCATCAGATTATCCTTAAAATAAATATTACTAAGTAGATCATCATTACTCAATCTCCAATTCTACGAATATAATTATGTAGAGTCAGCGACTCCGTTAAAACAACGAATTTATTTTGTGTTTGAATGAAATGAGTAATAATGATTTATCTAACGTCAACTTATTATTAACGAACGCTTACTTGTATCACTTGTTTTACTTGTTTCTAGTTACAAAACCGAATACATTGAAATTAGAGTAACATGGCATCAATCAGCGTCTACCAAACGACGACAAAATATGCAAAAAGAGACACGCTGACCATAATATATTTATTGATTTTATTGCGAAAGTGGTTAAAATTCAATTCTACAGCACTAAAAAGAATAATACTTGTATTTAATGTTTTCTGTTTCATTGTTTCAAGATATCTGCGTAGGTAATTTAAATTCGAACATTAAAATAATCGTTGCGCAACAGAGCCGAAGGAGGGACTTTTAGTAGTAAGCGATGTAACAAAGAGCCGTTGTTGCCTTGGAATTTCTCGTTTTGAATGACGTCACTAGTCTGCTATATACATAATGTATGGCCTGCCCATTTTGTAGTGTATAATTCAGGATGAAACAAATGACTAAAACAGTTATTTTAATTATGTACGCCTACTTGTCGCCAGTTGGTCTTATTAATAAAATTTAGTGATTTATCATTTTTCTCAGATTCGTTCAGTCAACCTGACATTTTAAAATTCTTTGGGTACAATTTTACCCTTTACAGTTCATTCTTATTCTTTATTTGCAATTCCGCAATGTAGCTTAAATGGTAAAGCTTTATTTTAAGAATGATCGTGGACATCATCGTTAAGTTTAAAAGACATTTTCCATTTTTTTCGTAATATACATTCACTTTTTTTTGTAGACGTACATGCCCATTGGTGCAACAGCGAAGACTTTTGCGTGGCCCTACGCATTTCAAGAAATCGTTATATTACGTACTTTATTTGCATTTGTTACACAAAAAAAAGTTATATTACACACACATAAAATCATTATATAAAAAAGTACTTACTTAATATTATAAAGGCGAAAGTTTGTATGTATGGATGGATGTTTGTTACTCTTTCACGCAAATACTACTGAATGGATTTTAATGAAAGTTCTCAATATAATATATATAATCAGAATAACACATAGGCTATAATTTATATACATATTTGTATGTATATCTGTCTTTCTGTTTGAATGTTACGCCTTCAGCCTATTCTACGCAGAAGTAGTCGCAGGCAGCAGCTAGTCATTAAATATAATTGAGTGTACTTTTGCGTTTTTATCGCTTTATAATTTTTCGAAATGAACCAGACGATGTTTGTAAAAGTAAAAAAGATTGGTCGTGATTTTTAGTAGGACAGGCCTGAAAAGAAAGTATCGGTATATCGATATTTTTTTGGCATCCCTACCACCATTCATCCATCGACTACCCGCACACTTGCACAGGTCGTCACTCTAGTGTTATCCTAAACTACGATGGCCTATACGAGGCTGCCACTCGGGAACTTTCTTTCGGGAACCTATATCATGTTAATTTTTTCAATGCATACGTAATGTTATGTTACAATGTAATGTTAACATAACCTGCTTGTTTAACTAAAAAGGCAATGGCGCCACAAGATAACAATGTTTAGTATGTCACTTTAAATGAAGTAAATGCTCGAGTATTAGAAAAATCCTTATAAGGACGTCGAGTCTGCATTCTCATCTAAACATATAAATAAAAAATGACAATGGCAGAGTTATTTCATTGCTTCTATTTGCAAATAATAAAATAGTCGAGGGAACGTAGTTTTAAGGGAATTAAAATAATGTATAGTTATTCGTTATTTTATAAACATACAATGGGCGCTCTCAATTATTTTCGTTTTTTTAACTATTTAATTTATGAACCAGTTTAGGATTTTGGCAACTTAAATGCTTGAGACAAGCCCAAATACCATAAAAGATTTGAGCTCTAATTCAAAAATGTCTTCTATGTCTGTCCAGTTTTCTAATGTCCCAGGACATGAGAAAACTGGAACTATCTATTACTAGCTATCTAATAAGGCTTGGTCACTGAAACATGCACAGTCCCTTGTAGCTTTTTTCAAATGAGCTTTAGAAAAAACGCACCGATCTATGTATAAGGTAATTACAGCGTCTATAAGCCATAGCTACTTGTAATGCAAACATAAATACGATTTACATCACGGCGATGTAGGTCTCTGATACACGATGCGAGCAATACGTGCTCTAATTTATTCCTATAGTTGGATTTAGGGCGAACACTCGGCCCATTTCGTAGTAATTCATAAATGTTATGGTAAATGTATCGGGTGTTGAATACACGTTCCCTATTTATTATAGTGGGTTCCTTATAGTGGTGAATATTATACTCGTACAGGAACTTTTTCAGCGCAACTTGTAATAGTAAAAAAATACAATGAGCAGTTTAAGACTGAACAGAAAAATGGCAGAATATCCGACTTTCAAATTTTAATTTAAGAACAGACGATACGGACAACGAGACGTGCGAAACTAAACTGAACAAAATAAGGAAAAGGAATGATGTAACAAAAAAAAATTAAAGATCATTCGTGACAAAGGCGAAGTTATTAGAAACATCTGCTTTATAGCTATGCGGATGTTAAAAATAATTGGATAAGCAGTTAGCTAGGGACATAGGCCAAGGATAAATATGAATTGTTGGAAACAACGTTCATGGCATCACACATTTATTTATTAAAAAATAATATACAACTTTAACATGTAATTTAATGGCGTTTTAATTTTTTAATGATTTCTTAAAATGTCATTTTAATAACCTATATTGGAACATTACAAATTGCAAATATTTACAATATTTTTTTTAAATTTCTAACGATAAGGTAAAGAATCATTAGTTTATTTATATTACAATGTACGGTTTAGGTAAAATGTAGAAACCTGATCCAATTTGTTAAAAACTGACCATACCTTTATATGTTGCATATTCATAGTTCTTTATCAAATAATGCGTAGAATATGGATCATGGTCGATTATTACGTATTTGCGGCTAGCCCATTGAAATAATGAAAAATTTTTATAAGCAATTGACATTCCCATTATTCTAGCTATTGTCAAGTTACCGATAAAGTAAACGAGTTGGATTTTCAATCATGCTTGGAAAAAAAAATCCTCATTTTAAAAATGTTTGTTTAGATTGTGGTTGTGACATAATCAAACGCCATCGGTGGATATTTGACGCTAGAAGGCCCAAAATTACTCAAGTTCCTGCACCAGAATGCAGGGACCTATTACATGATTATGCATTAGGATATAAATTACTGATATATCTTTAAATTTAAAATACAAAATGTCATGTGTCATTCATCAACAAATGTCATTCACAACGCTTTTTATTCTTGTTATTACTTCGAAAATATGCAGGTTTCGTTACGATGTTTTCCTTCACCGTTGGACACGCGATAAGACTGCACTCAAAATTGCAATTTGCAGGTGAACCGCCAGCTCGTTTGCTACCTTTTCACATAAAAAAACCAGTGAAAAATACCCCAAAAATTATCTTAAAACTGTACATATAATTAAGCATATTCCCCCATCCGTTATATAACTTTCGACTTTACTGATTTATGCCATCTATACATTAATAAACGTCATACAAATTTGATATTTGCAATCTCCCCATTGTCTAATGCAGTTATGCAATTAATTGCGTAAGAACATAAATTAGAATAGGTGCGTTCACTAAATTCGGGTGATTGCGAACTATTACATTTTTCATGCTTTGGTCAGCGTTACGAGCTCGTTATACGTCTGATAGGAATTACGGAAGCGACCAGCTGCAACCTTAATTAAGTTTTATATTTATATGCGTTCGATATATTGTAACATTTCAATTTTATTTTGCTACGTATAGTTTTTGCATGATGCATTTTCGAGAATATAAAGCTGATTTCATAACAAGATAACCCTAAAGAATGTTTTTTTAAATGGCCGTTTCAAATAAAAAAGACGATAAAAAGCATGATATTAGATGCACCGTTAATTTATCGATAAATTAATTTTGCATCATACGTACCAATACAGTAAAGAAAGAAAGAAAAAGCTACTCACACGTTAAGCGCTTTCAGTTAAAACCGACAGTTAGTCGGTTTATGATATTATACAGATACGTCTGACCATTTTAAGAAGTTAATATAATTTATAGAACATGCATAAAACTAAAAAGTTTTTGTGTACTTTATTTCTGTTAGCTATTATAAGCGCGTGCGTTGAAGCTTTAATAGTATAATATACAATGAAAGCAAAACCATCAGTTATTTAAATATGTAAAACACCACTATACAGTTTGCATAAATGTATATAAAGTTTATGGTATTTAAATGAGCAAGGCGTAGGTGATATAACTTACATAAGATAGAACACTGTTCTAATCCAGAATTCGAATTTAACATTAAAAAACTAGCAAAACTGGCCCTTAATATGGAAATAAAGCCAAAAAATATTTTGCCAGAAGAAATTAACAATGTTAAATACAATTAAGAAGTTCTTCACACACAAAACTGTTTTCTGCAAAGGAGCTAATCGCAAATCCAGGAATTTGAAACTAAACAAAGTTTAAGTAGTTCCTCCTTTGTTTACCTTTTCCTAATTTGGTTAAAATAGAAATACCTATTAAAATTCGGCGTTTGGTTTTGAAACCAGTAAATTAATCAAATAACAATCGATATATGCACATAAAGATGCTTCCTTGAACAGCTAACCGATCTTAAAGATTGTTTAATGTACGGTAAATTACACCACACGTTTGAAACACCAAAATGAAGCAGACAAAGATACTTAAGTAGGCTAATAGGTAACACGGAAAATATTCGCGAAGGTTATGCCGTTACTCATAAGTCGGACAGAAAGTCAATATACAATTGATTTAGGTTAAGCGCCAGATTGTATTTTAAAATGACACACACAGTTCAGGATGCGAATACTCTTGATAGTAGGTATATAATAAGATTAACCAATTAAGAGAATGGAAAAGTTTTTATTTCTTACTACCGTATTCATCGATAAAGAACGTATTGTAAGCAAAGTCGCTTGCAAATGTTTACACTGTAAAGATTTTACGATAGCACTTAAAACATGTGTGCCACGGAACGTGCGTTATGTTGATAAAAAACTGTAGTGCATTGCGTTTTATTGGGCTTTCAATCAGCTATTGTCTGCGTTGCTCGCACGCGCTCGACGATTTGCACACGAGGTGACATTTGGAATTATGGCAGACGCCATTGTTATTTCTCGCGTTGAGGTCTTTGTTGCATCGCTATATCGAAGACATTTAAAACGCGCTAGGTCCACTTCAAAATACGACAAAAGTATCATCGATTCGTGCAAATGTGTCTTCGCATTCAGTTACCGTCACAAGATACCTCCTTTGACGTACTATATGTCGAAACGACATCGGACTGGCAGATGTGTAAGCGATTGTGTTCCGGAAAAAGATTATTCAGATGAAAAAGTTATCTATTTCGCATCCTTCAAAACTGTCTTGAGCCGTAATAGTTCACTGTCCCGGTGTTAAGCAGTTTACACTCGAGCAAGAGTTCAAGTCCCGACGCCGACACTAATGAAATTGCTAATTTTAAGTCCTGATTAACCCCCTTGCTATGCCTGTATAAATATAGGCATACGTTTAGTCAGCCGTTCTACCCTAGGGTTGCATGGTGGCGGCTTACTTATTTTTTAAACAAACATTACTATTTTTAAAACAAACAACGGACAAATGCAACTTTCAATCATTTTGCGCATCGGAAAATTACCGCGTAGAAGTTTATCCTCGTGAAAAACAAATCTTTATAAGTGACTTTTTTTGTTTTGCTGCGTCATACGATTTATTTGTATTAACATAAGTCTTTATCCTTATAACATTGAAAATACTTTATATGGGTTTTAAGCATTTGTTGCGCAGTCGACCGAGAACTCGCAGGGGTAATCTTTATGTCCAATTTACATATACAATTTGAGAGCCCTGTTCTGATTGTGCTTACCTATATGTGCTTATTTATTGTCAATTGCAACTCATCACCTCAGTAAGGTACTTGGAGTACAAAAATAAATCAAAAAAGTATTGGTCTTATATTTCAAATACGCAACAAAAACTTAGTCACTAAACCAGTACGACTCACCTTATCGCAGAAAAAGCAGATAATGAAACTATTTTTACATTGATAAATGTGTCACGAATAAAATATAATATAGTTAAATTTAGTTTTAACCTTATTGTTTGCTTCTAAGCAAACAATAAGGTGTATGATGAACATGTATGTTCTTTTTTACTTAATTTTGACTCGTGTCCTTAAACACCAAATAAAACATTTATTAAATACATCAAACCAATGCCAATCACTTTGCGATAACCGTAACCTTGACGTGTGATGTAAAGATCAGCAACGCTGCTAAACTTTCATGATTAGTTTTATTGTTTTGGTATTTTTTTTATATCAAGATATTTGAATACTTGTATTAATATTTATCGTATTATTATTGTGAGTTGTATATTAATCTCAAGATTGGAAAAGATTTCACTAAATAAATGGTAATGTGAAAAATAAAATGTGTAAGTAAAACTTGTGCTCCTCATATATAAAAAAAAACCACGAAGCATATGAGTAATTTTATTTCAAAAAAGATTATCTTTATTTTAAATTAGGCCGGAAAGTCGATAAAACATGCGAATAAGAACAAAGATTACTGCCGTTATCGTTTATATCACGTCCGCGGTAGTGAGCTATCTCGTAAATCCCTCAGGTCTAATCTACTTATCGAATTACGATAAAGCCCAACGAAAACAAGTGGAAACGAACGGATTCTCTTTTACCATAGAGATTCTTTCTCAAATTTCAACGTCGGAATTCTTTAAGAACACAACATTGCGAGTCATATCTATTCCGCATATTTACTCAACACGTTTCCGGTAAGGTTATCTATCTTTCTTTTACGAAAGCAGCAAATAAAATCAGGTGTTCGGATTTCATTAGGTAGAACAGTTTACCGTCTTCCCTTTTAAAAGAAGCTGTGACCATTTGGTTCATTCCTGTCGGTTGTTTAAAACGATTCAACCATCTACACACAACTTAAGATAAACGTGTACAGTCTAGTCAAGTTACCAAGAATAGGACCGAGAAGTGAAATCTATTTTGGGTGCGCCGTTCTCTCCATTACAAAACTATAGACAGTCGCAAACATTCACAATGTTATTTTGGAGCGACAAAAGTACAAAAAGAAACCAATCTATTTAGTCAGTTCAATCGTACCGCTGAAGCAGAACATGCTGAAGCAGAGCATGACAATAGAAACTATTAAATTAATGTTGCCATGGTCATCAAGGTACACTTTTTCTCGTGAGGGGGAATTTTAAGTTTAAAGGATTTGAGTTTTTTTACGTTTATTACTTAATTTTTAATTTTAGTGTTCGTCCCTGGACTTAAGATGAAATTTTTAACTTATGTACCGCTTAACTTGGTGGCTAACTAGAGCGCCTGTACGCGTTATCCGGAAGGCTCAGCATCGACTCCCGACAGCAGCAACACAACATTTATTTGCCTGCTTCTTTAAATTGGTGATGATCAAATATTTCTAAGATCTCAATCCCTATCTATTAATATATTTGCGTAGGGGGCTGGTTTCATTATTAACGCAGAGTACAAAAAACAAATAAATAAATATTGCATGAATATTTATACACAACGTTATCTAGTAGCAAAGCTTGCACTTGGTACTTTGTAACTTAAATACATACTTTTCTTTTGTTAATAAATACATTATAGATATACAGCGTGTCGTTACCATCGCGACAATAAATGAACACACGTCTAACGCTACTTGGCAATAATCATAAAAAAGTATTAACGTTAAAAAAATCCGTAATTAAAAAATATATTTTTCAAGCAAACTAATTAAGTAAAAAAGAAACAAAATTTGTAACACCTATACAACTACAACTTACTGATTCATACATTCAGAGACTTTTTCATTCGTTGCCACAGCGTCGCATTACAAGCCTCTCCTTCTAACAATATGTTTTGTCTCTTTTAAATTCATTCAACACATTCATATGTTTTATGCCCTTACAAATGAACTTTATGTTACAGTTTTATACGTAAGCGTGTTCTAAAATTCTTTGTTTTGAAAATTTAATAACTCGGTAAATATTGATGTTTAAATAATGTAAATGTTTAATACAATTTTTAAAAATTTATCCTCTATATGTGTGTTCATTTATTGTCGCGATAAAGACACGCCGTATAAATACCCAGACACTGGAAAAACATTACGTTCATCACACAAAAATATTTCAAGTAGCGTGAAAAGAAACCACACCATCTAGATTCTAGATTCTAGCATAAGAGACAGGTTCACTACGCCGTACGCCAAATGGGTCGTTAATTGTTTATTTTCGCCGTCGAATGGTAATTTCCAACCATTCGCTTATCGGGTATCCATCGAAACCAGGTTTCGCTTGTAGCTCGTTATAGAAAGAAAAATTAGACATCTGACAAAGCAGTTCTTCTAACGGTCCTCTGGATCATTCGTGTACAGATCACCGATAGCCTCCTCACTTCTAAGAAAATCTGTGTATCACGTACACGTACGCACACACAAGTATAAGGTAATCCGCATACGTTTTATCCAGCGCCGCATGTTTTTCTAAAATAGACAAGTCACTCGATCAACTTAAATACGGTTTTATATATTACAGGGTTTTATTGATTGCCATTTAATGTGGATAATTTAGGCCAGTTACTACATTCAAGGTATAAAAGATATAATATTTGTATAAAAGATATAAAGACCATTGTAACAGTTACATACAGATTTAGTTAGATGCAATTTATCCGAATAAACTTTAGCTCACATTATTATTTACTTATGTATCAATTATGCCAAAGTTGCTTGTGTTATATGAGTGTTTGATTATTTTTCCTTCTACTTTATAGCGACCTTCATACCGAGGTTGGCCAGACATTTCAGGACAACATTAAGGATAAAGATCGACTCAAGAATAATAAGCGAGAATTTTAATCAGATCTCCGATGTTATGCATATTCGATGGATATATTAAGCCACCTGGCAAGTTGTAATGTGATGAACTAATATTTAATTACCTAGTTTATAAAGGCTCACTTTAAAAAAAGTCGTATATATTCTTTTATCTACTTTTAAAAAATTCTAGTAGAAAAAAATCCCAAAGCCTACGGTATGCAGTGTGGTAGAAATTCGTCAAATTGGAGAAAAAATTTATACAGCTTCATGGTGTTACCGTCAAACTGATATTTTGATCTTCGTTTACGTTTACTGACGTGGACAGAAAGAAATTTATGGTAGATTATGTGTTGAAAAGTAACGATATGCAGATATTTTCTATTAGATAAATATAATTTTTAATGATACAATATGATATAGTATTGTACACGACAAAAATTATTTCTTCCACATTCTGGCGATTTTTAAATTTTCGTTACGCAAACATAGCGTTAAACGAGGTTTATTTTTATTAACGAATTTGTTGATATATTTATGTTTATCGTCTAACGGCTTTCGGTATAAAACGATTATGTCATCATAGTTATTAAAGCAATAATTCACATCAATTGTTTACACAAGGCTTAAAGTATAACATAATTTAATCTGTATTAACTTTAAAGACAATGCGAAGAAACTAAATCCTATAATAAGCCTGCACTGCTCATTGTTTTATAAAGTCTTATCTAAATAGCAATTACTTGACTTGTATTAAAGCAGTAAAATACTAAATGCCCGATGCCACAGCGTTAACTACGGCTTACTATCAAATTTCGTGGAATATATTCGGTAAATATATTTTAATATGTATCAATAGAAACATCTGTGACGAGGTTATTTAAGCTGTTATAGAATTATAATTATTTCTTCCGACATTTATTTTAGTATCTCTTAAAACAAATATGCGAAGTAATGTATGAACTGATTATTTATAATACATGAACGTTATGATAAAAAGAACACCTATAATTTTTAATATCACGTGCAAGTGCATTAGGTGCGGCGGAGCGAAAATTGTGCAATAGCTGAACACTAAGTTGGACGTGACTCTGTCAACTGTTCAAAAACCGGATTTCTTCTTCTGCATGAATTCAGTATCATGGTGACGTGTCGAATCAGTAGTTCGAATGCTATTGATAAACTCTAATCAACGTCCATACACTGCGTAGCCGACTAGTTAGTTACATTCGTGAAGGCAAAGCAGGCGAAAGCGACACTTATGCAACTCGTAGTTTTTTTACATTGGCCAATGTAACACGACACTAAAATGATTTTATTAACTTTTTATATCAAAGTCAAAATTTCGTTATTCTATATAGGCTTATTTTAAGCTCTTATTGAACGTAAAAACTACCACCGTTTATCTAAACTAGATATGTCCAGAGAAGAACCGGCAAGAAACTCTGCGGCCTTATTGTTTATATTATCTTATATGATTTTAAAAATTAGGTACATAAGTTTACAAGATAATTAAGTAAATATCAGCAAATGTATAATATATGTATGAAATCGTAGTAAATATGTTGAATTCATAGGTGAGAACGTTTCTGAGGGCCATTTAATAAGAATATTCAACAAGTGTTTCATGTCCACCGATTCAAATTTATAAAATGTATAACATGTTATTAAGGTAACTAAATATACAGTGTGTCGTTACCACCGCGACAATAAATGAACACACATATAGAGGATAACTTTTTAAAATTGTATTAAACATTTACATTCTTTAAACATCAATATTTACCGAGTTATTAAATTTTCCAAAACAAAAAATTTTAGAACACCCTTACGTATAAAACTATAACGTAAAGTTCATTTGTAAAGGTCACAAAGCATATGAATGGGTTGAATGAATTTAAAAGAGACAAAACATACTGTTAGAAGGAGAGGCTTGTAATGCGACGCTGTGGCGCGAGTTGTATAGCATGTTACAAATTTTGTTTCTTTTTTACTTAATTAGTTTGTTTGAAAAAAAATTTTTTTTATTATGGATTTTGTTTAACGTTAAAATTTTTTTTATGATTATTGGCAAGTAGCGTTAGACGTGTGTTCATTTATTGTCGCGATGGTAACGACACGCTGTATAATGAAAACTTTTTCGCGTTTTTTGTTTAAGGAAATTATATTGCGAAATATATTTCTCTACATCCCGAAAATACTTCAGTCAATGTTAAATTTTAAAATTATTTGGCATCCATCTCTCTGCAATTGTTTAACTACAGTTTAGTAAACAGTGAATGTTTATCATATTTGTAACTCGTAGCACATATAAATTATTAATATTTTCATTCTTTCTCCACAAAAAAATTAAGTATGCGAAATTTTACACCCCTCTGTGGACACAATATGGTTAAAAAGAAGAGTACCAAGCTTGTTGTTCGGGTAATTATTATTTATGCTTAGAAAATGTAAGGGTTTTCAAATGGTTAAAAATACTGGTCACAGTCAAGTTAGCAAATGATAAAATTGATGAAATAAAAAATCAGGTAACGTATACCTATTATACATCAGCGACTATTATTGTAATTATTAATACTTTATATGTGCTTTTATATAAAGTATTAATAATTACAGTAATAAGTATAGTTTTTACATAGACTTCAACATGTCCGTGAACATGCTGGAATTGGATACGCATCAATAAAGAACAATTATTTTAACAGACCTTTGACGTAAAAGCAAATGTGAACAATCGTGGCAAATTTGGTTTACACAAATGGTAAGGCATCGGATTGTTGCGGAGTACAATGGCCAGTGAGTAGGACGCAGCATTTTAGATGAGGACAATTGTTAGGAACAATCCAGGCGGTGTGATATCAAGCATTAACATACTTCTTACATGGTTGTGTTCGCAACCGTAGTTTCTTATAAGGATTCGCAAAACAGTTTTGCAAACATACCTTCCCGATTATAGTACTCTACATAACATATGCCTACAAGATGATATCACCATTTTTTCCCGGATTCATCATATACATAAACGCAAGTGATAAATAACACTCAATATATCTTTATGTAGCTGATAGTGATAAAAAAGTGTCCGAAAGTCATACGCCATTAGCTTTATCAAGATACTAAAGGGATACTGTAATAGGGACACATATAATGAACTATTTATGACCGGTTCCTATATTGAACGAACGGTCGTTAGTAAAATAGCTTCGTTAAAATAGTTTCGTAAGTTTCATAACGACTTGCGTGTACACCCGGTTCCTATATTAACAAAACGAGGTGTTTTCCTTACGAGCCGTTACATTACATACGAAAAGTGAGTTACTACCGTTCCTTTAATCTACAAGTCGTTGTGAAAGTTACGAATCTACGTAACTAACGGTCGCTCGTTGAATATAGGAACCGGGCATTAATCGTGGGACGACGGCAGTTAGGAGTTAGGAAAGTTAGGAGTTTTCCTACGACTTAATTACGCACAACGGCTTCCGAGAACGGAGTCATCGTGCAATTATATCGAGTCCAAGTTGAAACGTAAACTTCTGCTACAATACATGCCGTCAAAGATATTCGCGTGAATTGGTACACAGCATTTGTATAAATATACGTCATACGAACCATGAAGGTGACACAAAGTTGCCGGTAAGGTAAGGTTCTTTTCATTTTGTTTCTACTTATAGAGACAATTGAAGAAATTCGGGCGTTCAATAACATATTCAGCACAAGACTTTATAAGGTCATCAAGGATTAAGTTTTATTTTATTACATATATATAAATATATAAACGAATTAAGTAGCCTTTCCTTTCAACATTTATCGCATAAAACTATACGCAAACAAGTTTAATTAATTTCCAATATCTACTCGTTATTTCTGCGAAGTTTGCTAAAGTACATTAATTTACAATTTAGAACTGCTAATTTATTTTAGGTACTTCACTATGACGCGGCCCATTAAATACATTACAGTGAAGTCACAGGGAAGTCCAATAAATTATCTTGTATATTATCGTATGAATAATGTTTACAATGTTTTCGTGTCTGTACTTCATAGAATGTAATTAAAAACAATTGAAAACGAAAAAAATTTTACAAACTAAATAGGTATTTATGCCTAGGTACTTAAAAGTTTTAGAAATATTAAAATTTGTAGAAAAAAGTTCGAAAAGCTAAAGGGCGTCTTTTAAATCACAACATTGTTTTTCGCATTTCAAGCAATGCTTGGCGACAAAATAATAATAAAAATTTCGTTTTACAACGACAATTCAAATGAGAGACTTTAAAATTTAAAAATTTTGAGAAATTTAAATTTGTATAATACTAATTTCTGCACTTAAGATGAAATATTAATAATGAAACCACGAAATTGATAATGACTGACGTACTTAATGTCACGTGTTAAAATAGGAATAATGTGACATGGAATTATCATTTATTAATACTTTATATTCTCATTTGGTTAGTAAAATTTTACACATAAACGGGTTTTTTTATTAAAAAAAATGGAAAAATTACCCTCTGCAATAATTTAAATTAAATTTAAAATCGGTACAACAAGTATGTTGTGTTAATTTGTCTGACAACTTTTACATACGGATAAGGAACGTTTTCAGAAAAACGAGCACATTTTATGTTTCAGTCTCACTAGTTTTTTTAAGAGGCTTCTTAATGCGTTAAAATAAATTTAATGCCACGCTTCAACACAATTAGCAATGTCCTTGTGTATTCGTTTGATACCGAATATGAGCATTTCTTGGAATTTTTTCAAATGACCATGCACAATTTGTACCTACATAAATTAGAAAAAAATCTAAAATGACATTTATAATAATACTTTAAATTTGTTGGTTACTTTTTATTTATAAATACGAATTAAGTTTGATGTTATTATTATTATTATTATTGGATTTTAGCAAGGTAAAGAATCTAGCTTCTGATTATTCTACATAGAATAAAATAGCTAGGTAAATAAGTCTAATAAATAGGGTTTATTACACTTTATATTAATATTTTTCATTCAAAGTTGTCGCGAGTTAGTCAGTCAAGATTACTTTACCCGAAACGTCTGTTAGTCACGGCGCTGCAAGACGAAAGTCTAACTTTAACGACCGACTAACCGACTTTGTTGTCATCTGATACGAGGCGAACAGATTAAACGAAAAATAAACGTGTAACAGTTTCGTGGAAGTAACGGCATACGTTGTCGCTTCTCGTCTGGTGACGAAGTAACAATTTTTGCTTCCATCTCTATTAATAAATACTGCTCGGCTAATTGTGAATTCGTCGCTGCCGTGCCACGCTTTTATTAATGAAACAAAGTTGAATTTTGAGACTATATCTAAATCGATTAATTTCGAGGCGATAAAGCAAGCTGGCGTGATATATTTTCTGAAAAATTAATAAAATGCAGTTGATCTTTACAATGTATATAGTCAAATATAGATCATTGAACTGATTACGTTACTAGTTCCGCCAAGACAATAGAACTCGTTGCGAAAGATATAATAAAGTCGAAAATCGAAGAATTATTCGTGATGTTCGAACTGGATCATAAACTGGAAAGTAATATATGTACTGAAATATTTATAGTTTGTTTACAACTTGATGACGAGAGATATTAAAATATCTCATTGATGAAGTTATAGTTTCTAGTTTAGACTGATTTATTATTATACATGCAAGCTTAACGTCTAGGTAAATTGTTTTCCAAAGACAAATGAACGCTGATGGATGCGATAAACATTTCATTAAGATCGTAATTTGTCGCGAAATTATCTATACTTGATGTAAAAAAGTTATTGACACCTGCTTACATGACACGTAAGAATCAGGAGTTTATTAGAAGCGATTGGGTCGCCATGGTACGGTGCGTATTTAGAAAACCGGGAGCCGCGAAGGATCGGTCGGCCATTGCCCTTCATATTAAACTACTTTTTGTGTCTCATCCGTATTAATGCTAAATCTTTATATTGTATTTAATAGCGCGCATATTTTGTTTTATTCGTGCATAAAATTATAATGAAAACTTAGCTGATTGTCTATTATTTTTATTTTATCGAAATAATAATCTTAATTCTTTTCACAGTATCGTTACATATACGTTTATCAGTGTTTATCATTTTGATTGATCGTTTGTGAATTTGTTTTTAGTTTAAGTTTATCTTACTAAAAGTTCCGGTTTCTTTTAAAAAGATTCTTAAAAAATTTATTCACGTAATAAATTATGCACTTTACTTTCGTGAAATTATTTTTGGCTTGCTTACATTTATATCATTTTATGTATTATTAAAAAAAATATATATATACATATATAGTTATTAGCCCAGTGAGATTGTTATTCCAGACCCATGTGAATTAAGATTCTCTCTTCACCTTGCAATTGCTTATTTTCATTGATGTAGTAGGTAGCAAGATGTAAAAAATCTTTCAAATATTATCCACATGCACAGCTGTCGTCGATTCACAGGCAAACTTGTTCAACTAGGTAGGTACCTATAATTGGGGATGGGCGCAGGTAAACGAATTTCCGTTCCTTTGTACTTATACTTATATTCAAAGCGTAGACAGGATAAACCGTTAGGTTTAAAGAACTTCAAGTTTTGCGTGATTATTTGTGCAGAATTATTATATTTACCTATGTGAGCCAGGTCAATGATGGGGACTTCGCAGCGCGACAGCAACGTCTCGTCTTGCGGGGCCGCCATCGTCTACACCTGGTGAAGCTTCGAGATGCACTCACCACTTTTACTTCGCAAATACTGTTATCACTTGATTCCAAGTAATTAGCAATTAGCGATCGCGACACCGACGATAATGGAAGGACAGGAAAACGATATAGATAAGCACTTAAAACACCGTACGAAGAACGTAAACGTTAAAGTTTATTAAAGTTGTGAATGGTCTTTAGATTACCCCTGGTATAGAAGCGTTCAGAACTCATTTGCATAACCTTGTAGTTCTTGCTCGAAGCGTTCTGCGATCTGACGTAGCAGCAATAAGCTATACTGACTTGACACATTAAAAATTGGTTTCCGTTGCACTCTCAAATAAGTATGTGTTATGAATCGTTGCTCCCGCGTGTGTGACCCGACGGCGTCGCGCGCCCCCCGTCCCTCACAGCTGGCGAGTTTCGAATGTCTCTCGTTGAACAAACTGGCTCACCGTGCGCGATGAGCGTTACCCTGGCGTCAGATGGTGGCTCTCATTTGTATATCATCGCGCAAACTTTCGCAACCGAGTAGCGTGTCGAAACAGCTCTGCCTTTTATACGAGCGGAGAAAGCGTAACAACTAACAACGTGGAAGCGCACGAAGCGTTTGGCGTTCTTGAGATCACTGAATGAACACTGACTGACGCGTCACTTGTTCCAACTGCTAACCACCAATATCTACTACATTCACTACAATTACATCGAGTACCGACCGACTGACTCACCACGCGGTCAATGTTGCCAACAATGAGGACCTGATGTCACCATTTTTTCAAGTTTGAGTAGCCTAATTTTAGCTTCTGTAACATTTAATAGCCTTAACACCAAAATATCGCTGTAATAAAAATAAAAAAGCGCGATTTATATCATGTTCATTTCCAACGACTATAAGCAATAAAAAAATTGTGGGTGGAGTTAACAGTTAAACTTATATCAAATTATTTCGATTCTGCCTCGTCTGCTAGCAATAATAAGACACCAACAAGATTTTCATTAACGTCATCATGGTAGCTATACATCAGGTGCTATGATGAGACGTAAATTATTTCCATTAATGCATCACATAATTTCCCATGTTATCACAAAACAAAAAATGCCTTTCAAATTAGTTTGTTCATGCTCAGGATACGTTTTTTAACTGGAAATTTACCTTTCAATAGAATAAAGACAACTGTGGTAGTCATTAATTGTAAAATAAATACAGCGTGTCTTTACCACCGCGACAATAAATGAACACGCGTTTAACGCTACTTGACAATAATCATAAAAAATTGTAAACGTTAAAAAAATCCATAATTAAAAAAATATAATTTTCAAACAAACTAATTAAGTAGAAAAGAAACAAAATTTGTAACATCCTATACAACGACATCTGAATTATTCAAAACTCAGAGACTTTTTCATTCGTTGTCACAGCGCCGCATTACAATCCTCTCCTTCTAACAGTATATTTTGTCTCTTTTAAATTCATTCAACCCATTCATATGCTTTGTGACCTTTACAAATGAACTTTACATTAAAGTTTTATACGTAAGGATGTTCTAAAATTCTTTGTTTTGGAAAATTTGATAACTCGTTTAATATTGATGTTTAAAGAATGTAAATCTTTAATACAATTTTAAAAAGTTATCCTCTATATGTGTGTTCATTTATTGTCACGATGGTAAACACGCTGTATACAACTTCATTGCATGCTACAACCGATGCTGGTGTAGAGCTGATCAAACATATATTTTAGGCTTGTGATCTTTCCAAGGTTTTCGATTGCGTGAATCATGAAACACTGATCAGGAAATTGCGCCATTATGGCATTAGAACTACCGCGCTTGACCTCATTAAGTCATATTTATCTAAAAGAATTCAAAAAGTTGTAATTAATGGTGCTAGTTCTTCTGATTAGACGGTATCTATGGGCGTTCCGCAGGGCTTGAATCTCGGCCCATTTCTCTTTCTCATTTACATTAATGAACCTTACTTTGTAGGGAATAAACACGATATAGTGTTATTTACCGATGATACTTCATTAATTTTTAAAATCGATCGACAGCTTGTTACACTTGACGAGGTAAATAATGCTATGTCAGATATAGTCTATTGGTTGAATACTTACAATTTACTATTAAATGGTAATAAAACTAAATGTATTAAATTTTCAATACCTAATGTTGCACATTTGGGTGCTACCAATGAACTTATAAATGGGGGGAGTTAGGCCTTGTGGATACGACTGTCCTTCTTGGAATAACTCTCGATGCAAAGCAACAATAGGGTCCCATGTATCCAAATAGACTAAGTTCTGCAGCGTATGCTATAAGGAAAATAAGATGCCTAACTGATGTAAAACAGCTAGAATTGTGTATTTTAGTTACTTCCATAGCATAATGTCATATGGTATTTTGCTATGGGGGCACGCGGCCGATTATTTTGCTAAAAAGGGCCATAAGAGGTATTTATAATCTAGATTGGAATGCATCTTTGAGAGAGAAGTTTAAAGAAATAAATATATTACTCTTAGCCTCTCAATATATATGAAAATGTTATGTATGTACGTAGAAATATTAATAAAAATTGAGTCTAAAGCCAGGGTAGCTGCAAGGAAGCTAGGCGTCCTTGCAAAGGTGCGACGGTACTTCACGCCGGGACAGCTTCTTGCTCTATACAAGGCTCAAGTCCGATCGCGTGTGGAGTACTGTTGCCATATCTGGGCTGGGGCTGCAAAATGCCATCTGGCTGCCTTGGACTCAATGGAGAGGCGTGCGGAAAGGCTCATTGGTGACCATAACTTGGTTAAAACCAATCTCACTAGCCTTGAGCACAGGCGCAGAGTCGCCAGCCTCTCGGTTTTCTACAGGATACATTTTGGAGAGTGTGCGTTGGAGTTACATGATCTTATTCCTCCAAGCCCCTTTCCATCATCGGACAACCAGGCGTTCGGCGGGGCTCCATCCTTATGCTGTCGACGTCCCACGTACAAGAACAAAGCGATTCGCTTCTTCATATATCATCCGTACAGCTAAGGAATAGCCTGCCGGCGTCCGTCTTTCCGTCCACACAACGTTGGCGTCTTCAAGGCAAGAGTGAATAGGTTTCTACTCAGCTAGCGCGCTTACCATCAACGGCTGCATCGCCTCTTACCATCAGGTGGGATGGCAGTCAAGTACTAGGCAGTTTTTTAATTAAAAAAAAAATTTAAAAAAGAATACTGATGTGCATAATGCAAACACTAGGAATAAACACAAGCTTGTAACTCCAGTTACTAGACTCCATAGAGTAAGTAACTCGTTCATGGGGCGGTGAATACGCTTTTACAACATAATCTCAGTAAATGCGTAAAATCTGCCTATTAACAGGTTTAAGAAATTTATTAAAGAAAAACTTTATAAAAAGGGTTATTATAATACAAATGAATACATTAATGACAATAACCACTGGGAATGAGTTGATCGTTCCCAAGCTATATAAAAAAGGAAAGAAATCAGTTGTAATAAAATCAGTTGTATAATATATTTAAAAAAAAAAACTAATTACAAAAAAGAGGATACCTACGGAGTTTCTTTTGCCTGTTTCTTCTCTGCTAGAGGAACTTCATTACGAAACGGTGGTAGATTTAAAAAAGATTACCTGGAGGACCGAGCTTTGCTCAGTTTTTTTTTGTAAATCATGTAATTTGGCAATAAAACATAAAAAAATTATCTAGTATAAAACAAAAGTAAAAAAAATAACTGTGTAAATGTTCGTGATACGAACCGCGGCCGTCTGTTTTGGGGCCGCCCGATTACCGACCGAGCGATTATAATTTTTTTTTTTGCGTGGAAATTTACTGTCGTATTCGAATGATATTTTTTATTCCCTGAAAATAGAATATAAAAATGAAACCTAGCTAGATCGATTTTTCGCCCACGAATCTACGCACATACTAAATTTCATGCAAATCGCTGGAGCCGTTTCCGAGATTCCGATTCATCATCATCATCATTTCAGCCATCATTTGAGTCGACTGCTGAACATAGGCCTCCCCCATAGACTGCCATGAAGTACGATCCTGAGTCACCTGCATCCATCGACTTCCCGCACATTTGCACAGGTCGTCACTCCATCTAGTGGGGGGTCGTCTTACACTGCGATGGCCAGTACGAGGCTGCCACTCGAGAACCTTTCTTCCCCAACGGTTATCGGCTCTACGAGCTATATGGCCGGCCCATCGCCACTTCAGCTTGCTAATCCTCTGAGCTATGTAGGTTATCTTAGTTCTACTGCGGGTGTCTTCGTTACGAACTCTATCACGCAGAGAAATACCGAGCATAGCCCGCTCCATAGCTCGCTGAGCGACTTTGAGCTTCCTCATACGGCCAGCAGTGAAGGACCACGTCTCGGTTCCATAGGTCATCACTAGCAACACACACCGATTATATATATATATATATATATATATATATATATATATATATATATATATATATATATATATATATAATTAGGTGTTACCAATTGTTAAAAAAATAATAAAGCAATTCGAAAACGCACAAAAATTTATTAAATTCAAACAAAAATTTCTAAATTTAAAATCACGAGTTTTTTTATCTTATAGGTAAAGGCAAAATATTTATCTGATAAAATAAACCATTTCATTCAAAATAGTCAAGAACATCAAATGAAATATAATTCATTTGAAATGAATATGTTAAGAATAAAATCAAAACAATGTTAAAAAAATAATTAGAATACATAAAATATTCATACCAGACACATAGGAATTGGCCTGACGTCGTCCAAAGCAACACAGCACTGTAAAATTTAATTAGATTTTTTAAAAAAAGTAGTTTTGTATAGTTTTATTCCAAAATGTGAAGAAATTTCCAAATTTTTCCAAATTTAAAAAAAAAATTTCCAAAAAACTTCCATTCCACATTTTTTATTCCTAAATTTAGGAAGAAAACTCCTAAGCTGGCATCCCTGTGCGCCGTGCTATGGCGAAGCAATGTATGTCGGTCTCGCCTGGTGCCTCTCTCTCACTTGATTAGATAACTTATGTTCATACATATAAGGTTCAGATTGCGCTTATACGTGAAATAAAAAAAAATTAAAGTATTTTACGTCTTGATTGGAATATTTTGTCTTATTCGTACAGTTATAAGGTTTAAACTTGCAAGGAAACAAATATTTTACTCGTTGCGTTGGACAGAAAATCTTTGAAAATATTTTGATACCTGGTATGAGAAGGTGGAAGTACTTTTAAGACCTGGTACGCGATTTAGCAAGTACAATCCATCCCTACTACACACGGTCGGTCGCGGGTCGCCGCCCGCCACTTACTGGTCGCTGCTCACTTCAAGCTTTATAAATTACAAAAGTGTGTAATTAGAAGATATGAGGAGATTCGTTGATGTGTGCCAGAGAAAAATATTACAAGCGTTGTGCTGCGACTCCCAAGTGCAATAAATATACATAAATGAAGTTTTATTATAAAGGCATTGTTGTGATTTGTTATATTACCATATCCAAGCTGTATAAATATTTTTATTAAATTGCTTAAATCGTAGAAAACATTGACCACTACTGATCTTAAAAGTCAACTAAACTCTTTATTGACTGAAACAGGATATCATAGATTTTTAAGGGTAAATAGCCGTACCCTGAAAGGTAATAAAATAACCCTTAATAAGATCACGCTCTTGTTCGTCTGTCTGTCCGTGCGTCACCACTGATTTTCTCAGTAACGGGAGGACCTAGAAAGTTGAAATTTGTACCAGATACTGCGGTCTATAGTACCTTTAAGGTGTATAAAAATCAAAGAGTCAACACGATTAAAAGATATATGCAAATTTAGATTTTCATATTTTTTAAATATATCTTAATTTTCAATTGTTTTTTACTTTTCGGAATTTTCCCTTTACTTGTTCTATAAGACCTTTATTTTAACCAAAATTTACAATCTTAGGGTAGCCTAGCCTATAGGTTTTTGGTCGAAAACCTATATGGTAGTTCCCGTTTTTCGTCATTTTGGTAGTTACAAGTTTTCGCGAAAATCTAAATTTGCCCATATCTTTTGATCGGGCCATATCTTTAAATCCGGTAATTCTTCTGACCCCATTAACTTTAGACCTATTTCTATTCTACCAACTCTTAGTAAAATATTCGAAAAACTTATTCTCGATTAGCTTTAAGACATTTTAATTTAAACTAATTATTACACAACCATCAGTTTGGTTTTACAAGGGGTCGTTCTACAACCGATGCTGGTGTAGAACTGATCAAATATATTTGATGCTTGGGAGAGTGTACAGGTGCTCTGATAGTTTTTTGTGATTTTTCCAATGATTTTGATTGCGTCAATCATGACACTTATCCAGGAAATTACGCCATTATGGTATTAAAAATACCGTGCTTGACTTGATTAACTCATATTTCTGTAAAAGAATTCAAAAAGTTGTAATTAACGGTGCTAGTTCTTCTAGGTGGAGGATATCAATGGGCGTTCCGCAAGGCTCCTTTCTCGGCCTATTTTTTTTCTCAATGATTTACCCAACTTAGTAAATAAATTTTTATTACCATTTTCTATTAAAAATGAAGCAAACTGCCTTATCTTGCATGTATTCCGGTAAAAATTGCTTAGAAAATCGAAATAGCAACAATTTTATTTTTCCATACAAACTGAACCTGTCAACTATATCTGTATAACCTGTCAAACAATATGCGTGCGTTTCGAAAACTCTTTCGGATTTTTGTCAATCTTCACTCTTCACTAGAAATAATTTATTTGGCAAAACAAAGTTTGCTGCGTCAGCTAGTTCTTTATAAAAAATAGTTTTAACTATTAAAATGAGGTGGTGCCACAGACAGTAGCAATATTTATGTAGAATTTAATGAATAAAATTGAATTCACAATAAATTACAAGACCTAATTGAGATTGTTTATTTATTTTTACTGAGTGGGGGGACATTAATTTACAGTCGAGAGTTAGTTCACTTGAGACACCGTTCGAAGTACGAAGCTCCAACGTAACCGCCACGCATAGCTCTCTGCACGTGTTGTTCGAACAATCTTCGGTTGCTCTGGAGCTCATCTGCCGCTTCCTTATTTAGAGGGTCTTCAGGATTTGGTTCCTACAATAACCAAATGTATAACTTTAAACAAAATTTAATATAAAATATTAAATGTCCCTTTAAAAATTACTCAAAAGATATAGAACTCCTATACTACTATATAAGATGTCTCTTCAAACTGAGACTTTTAGAATTACGTAAGTACGCAAAAGTATTTTAGTAGAAAATAAGCAGCAGCCACTTGCAACTACAGAGCAAGAGTCATTTCAACACATCCCTGTCCTCAATGTAGTTTATTTTATAATATGCTCTTTCCATTCCGGTAGCTAACGAAATGTTTCAAATTGTTTCCACTTAATTGTTTGTAAATGGCACCTGAAGCAATGTTGTGTTATGCTGTGTTAGCGTAACAAAGACAAAGACTAGAAAAACTATAAATATCTTGCTCCTTGAGAAGAAATTTGTGGCCTTTCTTCCTACTTAATCCTTTATCGTGACCATCTCTAATGGGTTAGGAAGTAATCCATAACATACTATTCTCACTTATGTGGATAGATAGCCTTCACTCTAATCACTCACTAACTAAAGACCCAATATGAATCATGCAGTATGCTTGAGACACCCAAGGTATATTTTATTAGGCAATGAAATGTAAAACGGGGTTTTAATGGCTAATAAGTAAAATGTTAAAATGAAAGGCTCACCAAAAACAGATATTGTAGTCCATAAACTATAGAGTTCACTGTTAGCACTGGTTTCCAGTCTTCCCTCAGTATATTGAGACACACATTTCCTTCCAAGTCTATATTAGGATGGTAAACTGCTGTTTCACATTTTACTTTAGGTGGTTCATGAGGGTAGTTGGGACCTACCTGTAAGGAAAATCATGCCTGTATTAAGTGGCTAAGACGAGTAAGTAATAAAATTCTATTGTTAACCATGGTATAAATTTTCTATATCTACCTTTACACTAAATTAGTAAGGTTTAAAAGATGTGAGCTAGTTTGTAATACTTTTCAAAGATAAAATAAAATATGAAGTATAACAAACATTGTGATAATGATAAATTTATTGTAATAAATAAACTAAGAAACAGCTTGTATTATAGATTGTTATTTCAGCATTAAAAAAAATATAAATTTCTTTACATTATGACATTACAAGACAATAATTTATCACGACATTACTGCTTCTTTTAGAATGCTTAGAATGCTTTTTTACGATGATTGAAATCATGACAAATGAATTAGATAATTTTGCATTTGTTTATTAAACTTGTGTAATTTCACCGGTTCTTCACATGTTTGTGTTCAATTCAAGGAAATTGGTTAAAATTTAAACTGGAAGATTATATCCTATACATAAAAGAGTAACATATGTGTGAGAGTTTTGAATAAGCGCTAAAAAGCACAATTATATTAAAACCTTTGTAAAATAAATGAAAATTTCATTCTATGAATATCAGTTCTTTTAATAACATTTTTCATATAGGTCGGAAGTAGCTTTGATAAAAGTAGTTACTTTGAAATCAATTAAATTTAGGTACATTTTATATGTCAATATACTGAACGAGTAGAAAATAAGAAGGAAGGAAAAATATTAGTATTATACAAAATATAAAAATAATATCTTTTCAGAAAGAAATTTAATTTCTTTCTTTTTTCTAATAATTATTCTAAAAATTCTTTAGTTTATTTAATTTATTTCTCTCAACTGAAGTAGGGCACAGTGTTCACTGTTGTACGAATGGGCAGATCCATCCGGTAAGTACCACAACCTCACAGAAGACCGGCGTAATGTAGAAGTATTACACTTCTGTGTTTCCTCTGATGAGTGAGGTAGCTGGAGCCCACTTTATTTAACCCATAGTATATAATTGTGTTGCCAAACATTCGCAACCGTATGGGTGTTGCAAAAGTCCGTGGGTGGCGGTTGTCACTTAACATCAGGTGAACTGCCAGCTCATTTGCCACTTTATCACAAAAAATAAAAACAAAAATATATTACAGTTAACATTTTTAAAATGGGTATAGGTACTAAGTCTTCTTACCTTAAAACTAAAAACAAATCGTCCTCCTCTATAGAATCCTTCATCAGGGCATATTATTAGTTTAAAATTAAGCAAATCATCAGGATCTGGGAATTCTGTATTACATGTTTTAGGCAGATTCAGTTCATTCAAATCTAAAAAAATATTATCATATGTTACATGTGACGCAAGCAAGTAGCTGAGAAAATATACAGCAATTTTTAATAATTAATAGAAATACTTTTGTCCACTTAAATAAATAATTATCTTTTAAACCTATCTCACCCTTGGTGATTCGCAATTGTGCTGCGGATGCCTTTTTTTGTGAACCTCCAGCTCTTGCAGAACCCTCTTCATCTTTTTTTTGTTGCTTTAGGGAAAATAATTTAATCATTTTCTTATGACCACAATATACAAAAAAAGGAATTTATTTATTTCAAGACACGATTTATTTTGACAGCTTGTTAAGTTTCCACCTTTCAACTTGGTTTGAAAGTCTAGGGAAGTTTGCTACACTAAAGGAAAAAAGGAAGTTTTTATTGCAAGCAACATTAAAAATGATGAATGCAGAAATTATGTAATTATTTATTTGTAATGCATTATACATTCTAAAAATTTTAAATGGATTTTAATAGACATAAATATAAATGATTAATAGGAAATGTACAAGAATTTTATATAAAATTCATATTAAGTTCCTCTCTAGTTTTGATAAATATTGGAATCAACGTACATGTCACTAACGGACTCTCTCCCGGAACACACGTCACTTCATAGGGCAATGTGAACATCGTTAGAAGCCTTAAAAACCGCTCCATAGTTTTCAGGCAATTTCTAATCAAATGATAAAAACACTGAATATTAACTAACAGTGTTTAAGAATTAACAGTGTTCATTGGCGTATTCATTAAAATTTTAGACTTTAGAATGATTCATGAAGATTTAAAGCTAATAAAACTATCTCGCATTCACATTCACACGGTTTATGTATTCTGCGAAATGCAGTCTGTATACAATATCCACCTTTGAATCGCTTACGTCGTGTTGATAATGTTACTTTATACCGAGTCTGCGTCTAATATACAGTGACGTAGTTTTGTACGGGACTTTTTGATGTGTCAACTGATTTTTCCGTTAATATTCATAAATCTTCATTCATAATTTTTTTCGTAAATAAATTGTTTTTGTTAAGCCATAACTTCATCAACTCGTGTTAGTCTCATTTCTCACGATTTAATCGCAATTTCTACTGGATGATTCCTTATGGATGGGTTTCACCATTAATTGCGGTCCAAGCTGAAGTTTAAAACTTCAAATCAGGGCTTTATCAGGGATCGCGTCGTACCCTCGGCGATTCTCATGCACGGTTTCTGAAACACTGATCATCGTAGAAATTAACTAATCTGCTTTCAAATGGCTTTTCAAATCTCATTTGAGTTGCTAAAAGGACAGTATTTGACAAAAAATTATAGTACACTATTATCTTCATTATTAAAGCACACAAAAATTGTTTTACTCAAAAACTCGCAGATAATTGTTATCACTTTGAATTTTAAATAAGATTGGGATGACCGTACCCTAAAAATAATCGGACTATTAGACAATTATGAACTCTACTACTTACTTCATTGAGTGCAATGTGCAAAGTGACTGTTTGAGAAAGCGGAGTATCGAACAAAAGTACCATTCACAGTAGTCAGTAAGTCCCCGTATGGCAATAATAGACAATGATATAGACAAGTGCTATAAATATTCTTATTTTAATAATAAATATTTTTAGGACACATGTTTACACAACGTTCTCTAGTCCCAAACTAAGCAACGCTTGTACTATGGGCACTAGATAACTGATAAACATACTTAAACTTACTTTTCTTTTGTAAAAAAATACATATTATACATATATTATATAAACATGCAGACACTAGAAAAACCTCAGTGTTTCAGAAACCGGGCGAAATCTCTTGTTTACGGCGGTAGTCAAATGACAGCGTAGCGGACGGAGCGCACTTCGATCACTTAATATTTTTGAAGTTAAACTTCATTGCGAAGTTTGGAAAAAATTATGAGAGTAAAACTTTTACGATGCACGAGCACACCGACGACCCGGATAGCATAGGGTAGTGTACCTGCTTCTGCACCAGAGGTTGTGGGTTCGATCTCCACTACTGGAAAAATATTCTCTGAATAAAATAGTGTTTTTCCCAGTCAGATAATAGCTACCGATCGAGCCGAGGTCCGGCCCTCTCGGGCACCCTCGAATCGGAATGCTAAACGCGTGCTGAGTGACAGCCCAAGCCGAGGTCCCCTCTCGGGGACCCTTGAGCCTGATCACTCCATGGAGCGCCCGCCAAAGCGCCCTAAGAGCTTGGCGGCCTCCCAAACCGGTAACAATAATAGCGTGACGGCCCGAGCCGAGGCTCCCCCGGGAGCCCTCGAGCTTAGTCACCATAACGCGTAATAATAGTACGCCGAGGTTCAGGCTAGGCGCCTCGTGCGTCAGGCCACCTCAAGTCCGTCGGATCTGTGAAGGCCCCTAAGGCCAACAGTGGCTCATCCAGCCAAAAAAAAAAAAAAAAAAAAAAAGTGTTTTAGTGTCTGCGTGCTTATATATGTATAATATGTATTTTTTTACAAAAGAAAAGTATGTTTAAGTATGTTTATCAGTTATCTAGTGCCCATAGTACAAGCGTTGCTTAGTTTGGGACTAGAGAACGTTGTCTAAACATGTGTCCTAAAAATATTTATTATTAAAATAAGAATATTTATAGCACTTGTCTATATCATTGTCTATTATTGCCATACGGGGACATACTGACTACTGTGAATGGTACTTTTTTCGATACTCCGCTTTCTCAAACAGTCACTTTGCACATTGTACTCAATGAAGTAAGTAGTAGAGTTCATAATTGTCTAATAGTCAGAATATTTTATTATTTTAGGGTAGGTCATCCCAATCTTATTCAAAATTCAAAGTGATAACAATTATCTGCGAGTTTTTGAGTAGAACATTTTTTTTGTGCTTTAATTATGAAGATAATAGTGTACTATAATTTTTTGTCAAATATTATCCTTTTAAATTATTTGTACTATCTTTTTTACCGCACCTTAATCTAACCCTGGCTGTGACTGTGACTGATCATTCATATCATTGTGACATTTTACTAATACATACTCTATAACTCTACATTAACATAATTTGTCTGTCTGCCAATAGTACATCGATTACAATTTACATTTATTTGTGTCGATTTTCGTTTAGTTTACTGATTAATGAATATGTAATCATTTCCCGCCTGTTTTTACTTCGTGTTTTCCTTTTCTTCTAATGTCTACGAGCATTAAAGAGCTAAACGAAGCAATTGTTTAAATAAAAACATTCCGTCAGTATAATGGAAAGTGATGATATTATTGAGTTGGGTTCGTCAGATGATGAAACTGTCGAACCGGCAGCCAAAAAAGTAGATATTCTATATTAAAAATTGCACAAATGATTAATTAAGTCTTGTAAGTTTATCTTTTTGTTAATTGTTACAGATCAAACCTTTACCAAATGCAATGGTACATATTCCACATAAGTTGCATGGTATCTCTATTACGCCTGCGGTACCTAATAAGAATAGAGGCGTAGGAAAACATTTGATGGGAACGAAAATTTTAAACTGCTCTAACAAAACTTCAATAACTATGGCACACAAAACCAAACCAAATGGACGACAATCACAAACGTTTATGACCAGACCAATTTCAAGAAAACATATGATTGAAAGGCCCAACTTTATTGGGGACAAATTAAAAATTAATCCAATAAATGTTATTAATCACAGTCCAGTAGCACGCCATAGAATACAAGCAGCAAGATCTAAATTGGAAAAAGCTCGGTTAAAAGTACAAGCAGCAAAGACATTTCCCAATCTTCCCTCAAGCATCACAATAAAAAGAACCAAAAGTGCATGTAGTGCCTTACCGAAAATACTACCACATGGTGTAGGAAATGTAAGAGTAAATAAAAATATAACAATGGGTGTAACAAACTCTATTGGTAATGTTCTTACTGTTGAACTTGATGATGAAGGTTCACAGTCTTCTACAGCTACAGCAAGCCCACAGTGGTATTTGAGGCCTGAGGAAGAATTAGAAAAAAATAGTCTAGAAATACAGAACAATCAAGAACCAGCTCCTTCAACAATGATAGAAATTACTATAGAAGATAGCCCCCTGAAACCTTGCTTAGCCAAAGAACAAGTGAAAATAAAGGATACACACTATATAACAATTGAAGACAGTCCAATCAAACCCTTAAGTGATTTGACATCAGGTTGTAATGATAAAGATGAGCAAGATAAGCCTAAGATTCCCTCGAGTAAAAAGAAATTAAATTACCCAGTAAATAGTGAATGCAGTCCAGAAGAAATACAAAAAGGGGAAAATGACTCTGAAAAGAAGGGTCAAGTACATAAACTCGAAGAGGACTTGAGTCACAAGAATGAATGTAATATTTTGGTGCAACCAAATTGCATGACAATAAATCCAACAACTGATGTGCTAAGAAAAGATGATTATAAGCATAATGATCAACAAATACAAGAAACAACAAAAGCAACTCAAGACAACAATATAAAAACCACCAATGAAACTACTGGTGATTTTCATCCAATTTACCAAAGATTTATTGATTTATGTTTCGAATTGGAAAACTCAGATGATATGAGAAAAATTGTAGATAAAAAAATTAAAACATACTATAAGCAAGTACCAAAGGAATTTGTTGAATCTGAAGAGTTCCTTGAAATGGTGTCAATAAAATTATCTTTAATGAAGGCCAGTCCTCTGAAAATGTACCTGTATATAAAAGATATTGTTGATGAATTAAACTTACAGAGAAAAATGGCAAAATCACACCAAGAAGTAAATTGTGACACTACTACAAAAGGTAATAAAATACATTAAATCTAAGAATACTATTTTCTTTAAACTTAAGTTGTAATACATTTTTATGGCTCACATTGCAATTTTGGATTAATGTTTGCCATCAGCTATTCTGTTTTAACTTACTTAATTATATGTAGTTAAAGAAAGAAGTTATTTTATTCAGAAATAAAAAGTTTATAATTAGATGTTTTTTTTATTTACATTGGCTTCTACATAAGTTGAATCAATTTAGCTATGCAAATTCCTATATAGAACTGTAGGTAGATTTTCTTGTATGTTTGGTAATAAAAACTTAAATAATGGTGCTTGTAAATTAAGCTGTAGTTTGCATACTGCAGTGTTTTGAAATAGATCAAGTAATTTTTTTGTTCATGGTAGGGCCACGCAACGGTTTTCACTGTTGCACAAATGGGCAGGTCTGTCGTCACAGAAGACCGGCCTAATGTAGAAGTGTTACACTTCTGCGTTTCGTCTGGTGAGTGAGGTAGCCAGTGGCAACGCATTTGCAATCCTACGGGTATATTTGAAGCACCCATTCATGGGCGGCGTTTATTACTTAACATCAGGTGAACCACTAGCTTGATTGCCACTTTTACACATAAAAAAATAAATTGTGGTACAACATGCAGGTCCAAAAAACAGGTGAAGATGATTATGATATATTCTTACTCAAAATGACAGAAATTGATATTTTTATATATTGATTGCTCTGATAAGCTTTATATATATGGCTGTTCATAGTACAGGTTTCACTTTGACTATATATACTTTTTCCATTGCAGAAAAAGTGACTGAGGATTTTGAAGAGGAAGATAAATACGACCGTAAGCGGGGGAGACAAATACGTAAATTAGAAAAGACTATCAAGAAACTTCATAGGGCAATACAAAAGTTGGAGGAACAAGAGGTTGATTTTGATGATGAAGAAGATTCTGTCTATTTGCTGACTGAGAGGTTTGTTTACCTGTATTTTCCAAAAGTTACTTTTATTCATTTACACGGGGACGAAAGTACTCAGGTGTGGCAGTTGTCCATGGGGTTGCTCATTTGGCAACTTGTCATATAAAAAAATATATAATTAATTATTTGTAGAACAGGAATTTTGTTACCTATGGTAAAGTTGGGTTGGCCTAGTGGTGTTATCTAGAAGCGGTAGTCTTGCCGACAATCACCGTCTTCGGATACAAGTACAAAATCCTTTAAGGGTACGACGGGTTTAATATTTATTCTTCAGATTTATTATTTTATAATTAAATTAATTCTTTTGTTTAAACTTCTTATATATATAGCGTAAACGAGAAATTATAAAATAGATTCACAATTAGGCAAAGGCTCAATATGAAAATGCAAAAAAAATTAAACTTTTAAAACTGGCGAAAATCAGTCTTCACTGTTGCATAAATGGGCAGATCCGTCCGGACGGGCGTGAAATGGAAGTGTTCTTCAGCGCTTCGTGTGGTGAGTGGAGTAGCAGGAGCCCACTTTATTAAAAGATTGCAACACATTTGTAACTATATGTGTATTGTATGTAACTATATGTGTATTGCGAAGGTGCAAGGGCGGTAATTTCGTTTATTTTTCTTGCAATATACATTGAGTGAGTCATTTACATTGAGAGTAAAAAATTATTAAAATAAAATAAAATGAGCAATATTATTAAACACAGATACATTAAGTTAACGGCCTGTCGCTGTTTGACAATTTTTCACATTTTAAAAATAACCCTAATTTAACTTCCAGGTATAAGGAAAGGTTGGTACGAGTGCACACGAAATTTTGTCAACTTACCAATACCAAAATGCCCTCGGAGCCACATATTCAAATACAATGTCGTCCCGGACAGCCGCCAGGACCTGCAAAGAGGCTCGAAAAGTGGATCAACAAAAAAGTTCCCCTAGGCGCTCCACTTCCTTTTCCTGACTTTCATGATGTACTTAAATGTGTTAGACAAGCTAATGAGGAAGACAGGCTTGGGTGGAATGAGGCTGATGTAATGGAAGAAGGTAAATATTAATCTATTTACAGACTTTTGTTAAATTACAATATATGCAGCACCACAAATGCCTATGAGCGTCGTGGTAAACACTCCGGGTAAGTACCACGACCTCACAGAAAGAAGAATGGCGTCAAATTGAAGCGTTATACTTCTGCGTTTCGTCCGTTGAGTCAGATAGCTGTGACCCACTTAATTAAAAGAAAAAAAAAAAGGAGACAGCATGCCAACTTCTAACATAAAAAAAATAGTTATACAGCATGTTGTTACAACCGCGACAATAAATGAAGACACTTCTAATGCTACTTGCCAAGAATCATAAAAAACAACAGTTTTCAAACAAACTATTTTAATAAAAAAGAAACATATTTGTAACACACTGTACTTCTACAACTGACTGATTCATACATTCAGAGACTTTTTCATTTCTTGCCACAACTTCTCATTGCAACATTCTTTTAACAATATTTTTCTTTTAAATTCATTCAACTAATTCATATGTTCTGTGCCTTGTGACGTTTACAAATGAACTTTACGTTACAGTTTTATACTTAAGGATGTTCTAAAATTATTGGTTTCTATTAAATTTAAGTTATTAAATTTTTATTTATGTTTAAAGAAAGTAAATGTTTAATACAATTTTAAAAGTTATCCTCTATATGCATATTGATTTTGGTCGCTTTAGTAGCGCCACGTTGTATGTGCTTTTACAACTTCACCTATAAATTAAATTTTGAGTGCAGAGACTAGCACTAAAAGTGTAAATTAATCCTAAAATTTTAAGAATTAAAACGTCATTTATTGTTACAAATATTCATTGTTAAATGTTCTTTGCAAAGTGTTGTATGTCGGCTGCACATGAGACGGCCCAAACCATTGCTAAATATGCAATAGAACGAACGTAGATAGATATAATTTTCGTTCTGTGATATAATTGGTCACTTTGCTTGGTAAAGCGTCTGGGAGCGACACCGGGAAATGCAGGATTGTTCCCCGCAGCGCCGAAAGTTTTTGTTCATTTATCTACAAAAATTCATAATAAAAAGTTTCACCTTAAGACTAGCAATAAAAATGTAAGTTAATCCTAACAATAGTTACGTTATTTCCTTATTAAAATTTTGAAAGTATGACACCAAAATAATTAAGAAAAATTAGAAATTTAAAGAGAATTAAGTTATTAAGAGAGCATCACAAGGGTAAAAATTTAATAACAAAAAACCTTTTAACTACTGTTATGGAAGATCCTAATGACGTATACTTTTGATAACCGCCACCCACTCACTTGTTAAATCACTTGTTTTAGCACGAGATCTCTTTACAAGGTGTGGACGAAAGTTGCAAAGGAGACGACAAGAAAATGAATGGAGATTAGCGACATCACGAATAACACAAGAGAGGGACCCAGCTGAAGAAAATGAGACCCTTAAAAAGAAATTAGATGAAAATAAGACGATAGCGGGCACAAAAGAGACTGAACTTGTCAATAAGTAAGTCATTTTTAGCTTGTTATAAAAAAGGATTAAATTAATAACTATTTCTCTTAAATAAATAACTAAATATAAAAATGTGAGCGAATGGGCGACACCGTCATTTCGGTGCTTTCCACTAGTAGTAATATAATATACTAGCTGACCCGCGCACCTTCTTCTGCGCCAATTTTACCGGTTCCATACGTTTCTACTTTTAGCATAGCGCCATCTATCAGATACTTACTCAATCCAGCCGATAAATTTATCTTACACCGCCATCTGTTAGAATTTTATGAGACTCACAGATAGCCCTTTGCTATGTAATAAACAAATAATTTGCGAAAACAAATATTGAGATCAAAAATGGAGATAAAAACTACCCTATCTCCCAAATTGGACCAAATTACAAATGCTTAGAAAATTTGATAAAAATTGGTTAAGTAGTTTCGGAGTTTATCGCGAACATACAACGTAACACGAAATTTTTATATATATATAGACAAATATTTCACGTGTTTCATCTCTTATGAGATAGACAGAGATAATAAGTGCCATATTTCACCAAACTTATTGAGTCTCAAATGGTATTGTTACAGGTGTTGAGACCGAATGTCTGAAATAAATGTCAGTAACTTATTTTACCCGTAATAAATTCTGAGAACGAAAAATTTATTAGTGTTTAGTGTTAAGCCATTGACATAAAGAAACTCGCAAATTGGCCCAAATTTTGGAAAGTTTTTTTTTTCTGCAGACCTGTTGTAAACTGGCCGAACAATCGCTTTCTCTCACACATTACGGCGTATATTTAATTCACAGATGTATAGCTGTCTATTATACATGCCACAAAATAAAGGTTCTGAAATCCAAGTAAATTTTAAGGATTATACAGCGTGTCGTTACCATAGCGACAATAAATGAACACACGTCTAACGCTACTTGCCAATAATCAAAAAAAAAAAAATATTAACGTTAAACAAAATCCATATTTAAAAAAAATATTTTCCAAACAAACTAATTAAGTAAAAAAAGAAACAAAATTTGTAACATCCTACACAACTCGCGCCACAGCGTCGTATTACAAGCCTCTCCTTCTAACAGTATGTTTTGTCTCTATTAAATTCATTCAACCCATTCATATTCTTTGTGACCTTTACAAATGAACTTAAGTTACAGTTTTATACGTGAGGGTGTTCTAAAATTGTTCGTTTTGGAAAATTTTATAACTCGGTAAATATTGATGTTTAAAGAATGTAAATATTTAATACAATTTTAAAAAGTTATTCTCTATATGTGTGTTCATTTATTGTCGCGGTGGTAACGACACGCTGTATATGTATTTTCTATTATTGTTTTCATTATTTTATACTATTGGTTAGTGTCTACAATCATGAAAACATAAACGTCTAAAAACATAAAGTACTGGTATGCACATGGTTATAAATATGCATCATTAAAATAATCTCTTTCACAGATATGCAGATAAACAAAATCAGCTAAAACTAGAGGGTGTTGAAATCGACGATAAAGAAGCTGATGAATCACCTGTGGAAAGCGAAGAGGAAGAAGTTAACGATGACGGCAATTCATTACAGGATAAACAAAAAAGAAAAGATCGTTTAAGAAGACTTTTGGAAGAGAAATCTAGAAAGTCTGGTGAGGGTAGTAAAATAGCTGAAAATATGTATCCGAACAAGGATGGCTCTGACGATGTTCACATAATAAGGGATGAAGAAAAGTTTGTGGAAAATGACGCTACTAAAATCGATAGTACTATTAACTCTGAAGATATGAAGAAAACTGTAACGAGTACCATTGAAAACGTGATGGAGGATGAAAAAACACAAAAGGGCATTGATAGAGATAATATTACATTAGAAGTATCGTGTGATGTGGACAAAGATGACAAAAATAGTCAAGGGTGTAAAAATCCCAATGCACCTACTGTAATTAAATTAACGACTGAAGTTGACTACAATGAACGTATAAATTTGGTTAGTGATGATTCTGATGTTGAGGAACTAAATCTTTTAGAAAAGTTACATTCAGGCGACGAAGTATCGTCACCAGATTCTTCAGACTGCGATGATTCACCTATTGCGATATCGGATACGTTAGAATCAAACAGTGAGTCTGAAAACAATGAAACATATGATGTTATCAGTATAGAAAATTCTAGTTATTCCGAATCAGAGATAGCCAAAGATGATACGTATACGACGACATTTGAAAAAGATATGAAAATTACAAAAAATCACCATCATGCTATGACTAATTTACATGTTGAATCCCATTATGTCGATAGTCAAGAATGTGCCGTTGAAGAGATATTGGAGTATCAAGAAAATTGTGAGAAAGCTGTTGAGGATTCTGAGAACATTCTACTTGCTTCTTCCGAAGACGATGACAGTATGAACAAAGATATAGGATTAAGTAAATTATGTGGTAATTATATTAATCTTAAAGACGACGACATAACAATCAGTGAAACACAAGTGCAGGAAGTTCCATCTAAAAATCATGCTATGGATAAAAATGTTGATTGTGAGATGCCTCAAACAGTTTTAAATGTTGAAAAATCTGATTTTAATACTGATAGACATATACAGGAAGAAAGTCCTATTATATTAAATAAGCAGAAAAATTGTAAAGAGACTATAGTACATGTACAAGAAGCAGTAAAGTGTATTGAATCACTAAAAAATGAAAATGCTGATGGATATAGGTCAACACTGGACCATAAGGATGCTAAGGCAGCTCAAGCTTCAGTCATGGCTACAGGTGCTATTGTATGGAATGAAAGGGTGGCAAATGATGAATCTCTCCTAAAAGTTTTGGAGGCCGATGGAAGTCATTGTGGAAATATGGCTTCCAATGATCCCCCTTCTGTTAAAAGTCATGAGCCAATAGATCCAGATTTAAAATTCAAAAGTGTAGAAATGATACTTGAAGCAATGTTCAATTCAACAGAAAACTGATGAAAATTGTAATATTGTTTGTATTATAGTACTTTGTAAGATATTTAAAAGAAATAACTCAAAATTGGATTTAATTATCTGTATACCGAGTTGCATAATTATGACAGCATTTAACCTAGACCCCTAGCTCTATTTCTTTACTTTCATATTAAAAATCTGTAAGATCCGACTTTTCAACTCAAAGCAAAGAAATATCTGCTACATGCACTGGATTACTTTTTTAGCAATTGAATGGTTCAACACCAAAAAAAAATTTTAAATTAATACTATTAGTATTTATTAACACGTCAATATAATGGTTCATTAATTGCAAATAAAAATTAATTTTTAAGTATTGAGGTCATGTTTTTATTCATATGGTGTACTGAATCATATTTTTATCATCAACATGCGTATCAATGACACCAAGGCATGCTAAAATATTTTTTTCTTATTAAGTAAAATTAATATAACTAAAATTAGGTCAGTGTTTGACCTAAATTTAGTTAAATATCTTCAAGTTAAAAATGTAGCAAAGTGATTTTGTATCGGAATCATCTAATATCTATCCAGTTGCATGTTAAGCTTTTTCAGTTATAAATTCATTTGAAAATTGTTTTGAAAAACTTTTAATGAAACAATTTTTATAGTATGTTTAAATACTAGAACTAGTAAAGTATAAGTATACATCACAAAATAACTTTTGATACCTATGGAATAAAGGAATGGCATCTATGAATGTTTAACATCATTTAGTATATCTTTGAATTTGATATTATAACATATTTTTTTTAACTGAAAATGTGTCCCCAAAAATGTATACAATAAATGACCAGAATGACGCTGATAGTAGCATACGGGAAAGACCATAAGTTAACGGTAAGTAAAGTATGATCAGTTAAATGGCTTATAATGATGAGTATACTAAACAAAGCAAAAATAAAAGTTATGAAGCTTCCGAAGTACAAGTAGTAATTTATCGTAAAAATGCCAAGCTATTAAAACCACTTTTTAAAAACTGAAACCGTTATTTTAAAAACTTAATTTAGATTTAACATAATTTTTTTAAATTTGTTATTCAAACCATGTAATAATCAATAGTTTTCGATTGAGGCTGTAATTAGCAGCTGTGGCAAATTAACGGGCCCACTTAGCAAGTTCGGTCGATAAGTCGGGTTACTATCGGGTAAGCGAAAACATTTATACAATAGATGTCTGTTAAGTGTTAACGAAGAACCGATGGCCGTTGGGGCAAAAAGGTTCTCGAGTGGAGACCACGTGATGGCAAACGCAGCGTAGGAAGGCCTCCCACAAGGTGGACGGACGACCTAGCCAAGATCGCAGGGACGCGTTGGATGCAGGCCGCTAACGACCGGTCGAAGTGGAAGTCAATGGGGGAGGCCTATGTTCAGCAGTGGACGTCCTACGGCCGATATGATGATGATGATGATGAAGTGTTAACGAGATTTTCTTTATCGAAAATAAAAGAAAATATCATATATCGATACCTTAATTGGCAAACAAGCTAACTCCATAAGGACAAGTTTTACAGGAGACACTTAAAACTGTATAATATTTTTTTTAAGACTAAAATCAAAAATATAGTTGGTAGATATTATCGTAAATTGTCATTTCTGATATTATAAAATCCATTATACATTTTCATTACCATACTACAGCGTTTTTTAGGAGTTATCCGTTTTTTCTTTCGTGCAAAAGTATGTGATCTGTGAGTTAGCTGGTTTTCTTGATAGATTTATTTTAAATAAAAATTTTCTTTTTCTTTTCAAGTGTACAACCAAAGCGTCTTAGGGTTTTAAAAATTGGTTATTACCAACCAGAAAAGAGTCAGGTTTATTGGTATCATCAAATTTAATTAAATTTTTTAATATCTGTTGTCATCTTCTTATGAATAGTAATTCTACTGCTAGAATTACTTTATCAACTAAGAAATTGATTAAAATCGTCGCAAACTAATCAGAACTCAGCCTTTGCTTTCATTCCATAGAAAGGAACAGCCATCTCTAGTTTTCATATCATAAATACACACGTTTTGAAGGGTGGTATATAAAAGCGTTAACTTTTTTTACATTTTTAAGGGTCTGTCCTATCTCTTTGCCTAATTGTATCTAAAATTTTTATTAAACAATCAACGTAAATTCGTTTTTTATCCCGTCATATTAAAAATTTGTCAAATAATATTTTTCCGTCATCTTCACAAATATTATGACATAACACTATTTATATGATAACACTATTTCTCTTACTTACAGTAGTCTAGTTTCATGATTTTTTAGTAGTTTCTGTATCAAAGGACCGTCTAATCGTTATCCGATTTATCATTACTTGTAGAGAGGTGAGCTGGCTTAAAACTTAGAGGCATTTTCAAGATTGTATTTAAGTGATGGTGTAAGGTCTTGGATTTGTCTTCATTAACAACAATTTCATGTTTGCGTATACTCCATGGCAGACAGTTCATTTCCAATGCAATAAATGTTGTTATCAAATCATCATCATCATCATTTCAGCCTGTTTGAGTCCACTGCTGAACACAGGCCTCCCCCATAGACTGCCACGAAGTAAGATCCTGAGCCACCTGCATCCATCGACTTCCCGCACACTTGCACAAATAAATTCGATGAATTAGAAGCTACGCTATCATGCCCAACCAAAGCGTCGTAGGGTTTTGAAAATTGGTTATTAAGAACCAGAAAAGAATCAGGTTTATTGGTATCATCAAATTTAATTAAAATTTTTAATAAACTTTAAAATGTATAACTTCCAACCGTAGAGTAATAAAGTAAGAACCAAGCCGGCCAACTCAAAGCCAATATTAAATTTTAGAATTGCTCAATTACCTAGCAATGTTTTGTAAGAAATAAAATAAGTATCCATACTGTGTATTAATGTTCAATTGTTTTTCAACGCTACCTTTCCTTTTGTTGCGTTTATATAATTTTTTTTCCAAATAACGTAGGGCGGTACCCGTACATGACTCTGACGCCATACTAAATAGCCGACTTGGTGGAGTTGGCTGTTAAAATTGTAACGTTTCGTGACATGCGGAGTTGGCTGATTTGCGAATAGCGATTTATAGAAAGAAAGAGTTATTGCTTTTGCAAATCAAGCGGAAATATTTTTGCGTACAAACAAAGCCAAAAAATATTTTTGACCAAAGGTGGAGTTAGCTGGTTTGCCAATTAAGGTATCGATATGTAATTTATTCTCGTCTTATCCTTAGCAAATCAAATTTTAAATTTGTTTGCTAAGATATGATAGAAATAAAAAAGATAGTCTGTCGTCACAAAATTTATTTACAATATTTACAAAAATCCATCTTAAGTACATAATTGCAAAACATGCCTAATAATCTCGCTTAAGTTATTTGAAACATATCGGTCCTACAGTGAAAGTAAACTGGTGTGATGCGTCAAAGAATGCCAGTGGTTGGAAATCACTAATGGGCAATCGGTCAGTTCGAGAGGTTTTGATTTCCAATACAATTTCGCCTTTACCCTCCTGTGATAACAAGAAAATATTACAAAAGTAAATGAGAAAGCAAATGTTTTATGTATATAATACTAAAAACATTACATAGTGAACAATGCTGCTCACCTTACAGTCGTCTTTTATTATATGAGTTTCTTTGAATTCGGCGGAGTTATGTCCGTACAATTTAATTCCATTTGCCCTTACTATGTCCAAGGGGATATCAGATCTGAAAGTATTTTATGATTTATAAGTTAATGTGATTTAGGTAGGTAGGTACTGTCCGTTACGAAGAGTTAAATTTTAGCAATAGGTAGTCTTCGTTTTAAACTATTCCTTTTTGTGTATATTGAGACAAGATTTGCAGAAAACAAATTCAGATCACAAAACGTCGGGCGTCGATTTTTCTATAAAAAGAGAACGTGGTATCCAGATCACACGTAGGGTTGCAGTTCTGTCGTAGTCCTAAGAGTACGGCGCGAAATCAACAGAACTCGTACACAAGGTACACTGGCGTTCTAGGGCGGTTCTCACCGTCCTTACCAACTATTAATACAGACGATACAGGCCATTGAGGTCACGGTCTGTACCAAAATTCAATGGACAGTCCTCCCCATAGATAACGCATGTGCTCATGCGCAGCCTTACTCAACGCGGAGGGCCCAATGAAGCTCTTGGGAATCTAGCTATCCTATGAGTTCTGCGTTCGATGCAGCTTTAATAGTTTACGGATTGAAATAAAAAATATCAGTCAATTTACGCCAGTCATTTGTACGACCGACAACATCACGGACGAGTCAAACCATTCATGCAACATCAGACGCTTAAGTGTACTACCAAAGCGTTTATGTATGTATGAATAAAATGTTTATTTATATTATAGTGCTGACAATATGTTCTTCTCTTTACCTTTGTGGAGCTGACGCTTCGATGCATGAGTAGGTAAAATTTTGTCTCGCTCCCTGCGATAATAATTTTAAGAAACGTATTTGGATAGATCCTAATCCTTGGCTTTCATATGAAATCTGAAACGTTTTAAAGTAAAGCCATTAATATAAACGTCAGGTCAAATAAAATGGCGCCTTGATTGTGTCCAATTTTTATCTATTAGTATAAATTCAGTGAATTCAAAGTTAGTCATGGTCTTGCTTGGTAGTCTTGAGGACTTAGCAGCAGCATCGGCAAACTTATTCCGGTACATTAATGTACGATGCTGTTCCCGAGGATGTTTGCGGGTTTTCGGAATTCTTTGGTGCAATAATCACTATCTCAGGGCTCGGCCTGATTTTTTTTGTATGTGAAAAGTTGCCAAACGAGCAGACGGTTCACCTGATGTTAAGTGAATACCGCCGCCCATGGACATCTGCTACCCAAGGGTTGCAGATACGTTGACAACCTATTGAAAAATTGGGCTCCGGTCACCTCACTCACCAGAAGAAACGCGAAAGTATTATACTTCCACTTTACGCCGGTCTTCTATGAGGTCGTGGTACTTACCCGGACAAGCCTGGTCATTCGAGCAACAGCCGAGGCTGCTGCGTGGCCCTACCACCGTAAGTTGTAAGCAGTTGTAAGTCTAAGTTGTAAGTTATACAAGTGTGGTGAAGTGTGCAATACTAATTTTTCGGGTGCCGAGTTAATTCGGGGGGTCGTGTCCTTCTTCGTAATTCGATATAAATACAGTGTACTGAGCAATAGGTATGTCAATGCATGTGAACACTTACGCGATGCCCGTTGGTAATTTGGGAAAATTTACGAACTGGATCATAGCTTGTGTAAATTTCATTTGGTTCCATGATATCGGGATAAACGCAAGTGTTGTGGCCTCTACAGTACACTCGAATTGGTTGTCCACTGACACCGCCACCTCTTGCATCGATCCAATAGAAACCTAAGAATTAAAGAGACGACAAGAATTATACATAGTTTAAGAATGTAAGTCCTATAAGATGAGTTGATTCCATCAAGTCTGAACGATTGATTTCTTTCTTAACTCGCTTTTATTCGATTCACTCGTAAGCATAATAAACTTAGGTAACTATATGGGCTTATATCTGTATGTAAAACATTCATTTCTATTTTAATTTTACCAAATACAAACGTTAAATAATTTGAAATCTGGCTCGAATATTAAGCGATGATAACTATGCCATAGTTAAGGGCATTATATTCTTTGCATCGTAGGTAATCTTATCCTTTAAACGAGCAATTCTTGTATATATATAATCGGAATCTCGGAAACGGCTCCAGCGATTTTCATGAAATTTAGTATGTGCGTAGATTCGGGGGCGAAAAATCAATCTAGCTAGGTTTTATTTTTAGAAAATGTCCTTTTATCCGTGTTTTCAGGGAATGAAAAATATCATTCGAATATGACGGTAAATTTCGCCGAAGAAAAAAATCTTATAATAGTTCGTGTCACGATCATTTACATACATATTTTTCGATTCCAGATCATTGCTTTTTAATTTTTTGTCCATCTAGATGATTTTGTTCTTTTTTCCCTTTTTTTAAAAGTTCTTTCTTTTGTGAACAACACCAGTTCATATTTTCTTATTATTACGTCGGTAAGATCGAAAAATATTATGCATGTTTCATTACTCAGTAATTCGTATCTAAATGTAATTTCCAAAATAACACGATTTAAAAAAAAACCGAGCAAAGCTTTGTCCTCCAGGTACTATATAATAAATAGCTTATTTTTTATAGGTTACATTTTTCAAGATACATACCTATATTAATGTAATAATGCATGTAAATGTAATGGTTTTTGGTTTTAAAACAGAGAAGTTACTATATCTTGATAAATATGCAAAGCCTAAGTTTCACGGTATTAGGACACGGAGCCAATGCAGTAAGGTAGGCGCAGGCTTTTATATATATTGTTTATGTGATTTCATGAGTGTTCAGTTCAAAGAAATTACCATCGGTTACATTGACATGTGAATTTCGCAGGTCTTTACAAGATAACGCGGGATTTGAGCGTGTGCCCCATGGCCTTTTCACAGATTCTAATGTGGACCGGGCCGCTAGAACTCCAGACATAATTTCCCGAGTCCACTCCACTTCCTCAATATCTGCAAAACGTAAAAAATTCACAGAATTGTTTTTATTAAAACAAATTCACAATTAGATGAAATTTAGTGTTTTATTATGTTTTTTTGCATTAATTACCGTCTTCCAAGTCGTTTTCCGTGCTCGACTCTGATGAATCGAGAGTGCTTCTGCGTCGTCGGTAGGAGGCAAACAATTCCTGAGGTAGGTGGCGCGCGGCTGCGGGAGGTCCTGGGGGGCCGGGTAATCCCGGCGGCCCCGGGAGACCTGGTCTGCCGTCAGCTCCATTTTGCCCCTTTGGGCCAAGAGGGCCTTCGGGGCCCGGCAGACCCGCTGGACCTATATCTCCCTTAGCTCCCGGTGGTCCGATCGGTCCCTATATTCGATTTTTTTATTTATTACTAGCTACTACCCGCGACTACGTCTGCGTAGAATAGGCTGAAGGCGTAACATTCAGACAGAAAGACAGATATACATAAAAATATGTGTATAAATTATAGCCTATTTGTTATTCTGATGTAATTTTTCATTAACATCCATTCAGTAGTATTTGCGTGAAAGAGTAACAAACATCCATCCATACATACAAACTTTCGCCTTTATAATATTAGTAAGGATAGTAAGTATAAGTAAGGATATTACTCGCTCCCATGAAGATAGAATTTTAGAGCATAAGTAAGTAACATTAAGCTTAACTCACTAAGTCTCCTTTAAGCCCTGGTGGTCCTGCCGGTCCTGGTGGGCCCTGTGGTCCTTGTTCACCCTGATCGCCTTTTATACCCATTGTGCCCGTTTCTCCAATATGACCTTTTGGCCCTGTGTTTCCCTTCTCTCCTCTTAGTCCAGGCGCGCCAGGTGGGCCAGGTTTACCTGGAGGACCAGCCGGTCCCATGACACCTGGGGGACCTACTTCACCCTAAAATAAATTGAAAGCTTTCTTAAATAGTTGTTACTATATGCTTGTTGTATTGTTACTATATATTGTTACTATGTTTAGTAAGACTCAATCCTAACAAAAACATAAATGCGAAAAAGTAAGTTAAGTTTAATATTAAGTGTATGCGTGGTTGTCGACTTCGCACGCAAATACTAAGTTTAAAAACTAACTCGCCTAGAGCATAAATAAGATAAGTCTATTGGTCAAAACTATAAGATAGCTTTTATGTGAAAAGTGTCTCCAAATGGTTCGTGTAATGTTAGTTCCTTTTTTTTTGTCTTGAATCTGGACATACCACCTTGTGTCCACATTGTAACTTTGAATTTTTTTACAGTTGTTTGTTGTTTGAGTGATTCAAAGCTTCAAAAGCTTTTTTAATTATTGCATATGTATTTAGGTTTTGTAATAAATTTTGTAAAAAATAATTGAGGCAGTTCATCACGAACAGTTTTGAACTGAAAATCACCTCGTGAATAAAAAAAAATCTTTGCGTTTAGGTAGTAATAGTAACTGCATTATTTTCTTACATTTGGACCAGGGCTTCCTCTGATACCGCGTTGACCTTCTAAACCGTTTGGCCCGGGTGGTCCAATTGGCCCAGGTTCCCCTACAGCGCCTTTGGGGCCTATGTCGCCTTTTTCGCCAGGAATGCCAGGACTACCCTGAGCACCAGCTTGTCCCTCCGCTCCCTCAAACAATTTGTTTATTTATGTAAATTTTAAGTTAAATTATATCTCGAAAGAGATATTTTTTGTTTGACCTTTACGAGCGTCACCATTATTGCCAGATTGTAGGATAACGAAAATAGTTTTAGGGATAAGAGTCTTAAATGTCGCTTATGATAAACTAATAGGTCGACGAAAATAGTATCGAATAATTTCAATAATTTGATTAATCGGCAAAATGGACTAACAGGGCTCCCAGGTAAGCCAGTTTCCCCAGGCTTTCCAGGTGGTCCAACAGGTCCCGGGAGACCGGGCGGTCCTGTGCTGCCTTCTGGACCGTCAGCACCGGGTTCCCCTTTTACTCCTTGAGGTCCAGGCTCTCCTCTATCACCAGGAAATCCTGCAGGGCCGGCATCTCCTTTTGGACCCTCCAATCCTGCTAGGCCCTTTATTCCTGGCTCACCCTGCAAACCTGGAGGACCATCTTCGCCTTTGGGTCCAACGGCACCTCTTGGTCCCTGTATGAATTGAATAATTATTATAGCTCATAACTTTAAACAATGAACATCAGGGTCTAATATTATTGTATGGGCAAGTACCATGACCTCACAGAAGGCCGGCGTGAAGTGGAAGTCTTATAATTCTGCGTTTTATCAGGTGAGTAAGGTATAAAAATAAATAAGATATAATATAAAGTAAAATATATTTTATTGTGCACCAAGGGTATTTATAATTAAAATACAACATAATGGGTACAACTATCGCTAAAGTAGCGATATCTTTCATGCAATCATAGGACAGAGGATATTATTAAAAGAATAAGGCGGCAACTGTGTACTAAATAGAAAGAAAGTGATAAGAAAAGTACATACACAGAAACATATAATATATACATATATTAAGAGGATAAGTAATGAAATTTTAAATTAGTTTTAAAAACATTAAGAGATTTAGATTGTGTTAATATCTAAGGGAAGAGAATTCCAAAGACGTTTAATAATATTATGGCAATGATGTTAAATATTATTCATTAAACATCATTGCCTTATATCAATTTATAAACTAAAAAATTTCTTGCCGCTTTCTCACATAAAATAAATAGATTAATCCGTTACCCCATGATTTGGTTGTATACACATTGATCAGGCTAATTCATACTTGAGAACATGAACGCAATAGATTAGTTACTTGTTTCCCTTCAGGGCCTTGAGGTCCCGGTGGTCCCGGAGCACCAGCATTTCCAATTTCCCCGCGTTGGCCCTCTGGACCCCTGGGGCCAGGTTCACCTTGAATTCCTCTCGCACCTCGCCGTCCCGGAGGTCCGGTGAGACCAACCGGACCAGTTGCACCTGAATATGTTATGTTTGCTCGCGTAAATTATTAAATGAATCAAAAAACAATTGCATTATAAAAAAAAGAGTCAACTAGCACTTTCATAACTGAATAAATATCTCATATGTTGAAATATGTCGAAAGCATTAGATTGTAGAACGTGTCAAAGAATAAAACATACATACATGCACAAGATAAATATTACCCACTTTTGGCAGTTGTTAATAATAGAGTTTGACAATGTTAATGAAAGCTATAAAAATATTAGCTATACCTATAGATCCAATATCTCCTTTATCTCCTCTAATTCCTTGTTGGCCCTTTTCACCTTGGGGACCCGTAACGCCAGGTGGGCCTTGGGGCCCTCGGGCTCCGTCAGTGCCAGTTGCCCCTATTGGCCCGGGATCACCTTGTCGGCCCTTTTCCCCTGGCAATCCAACGGGGCCAGTTTCACCTCTTAATCCTTGAATTCCCGGTGAACCTTGAGGCCCCTAGAAATTAAGAAGACCAGTTTAATCTGGAACTTTTTGGATTTCAGTGATAGTTTTAAAATATCAAACATTTGTTACAGGTTCTCCCGCTGAGCCTTTAAATCCTTTTTCTCCGGGTGGACCAGCTTCACCTTTGTCACCATCTTCACCAGGCGGTCCCACGGGGCCAGGCGCACCAGTTAATCCTCTGGGGCCGGGTAATCCATCACGCCCAACAGGGCCTAAAGATAATGACATTTGAGATAAATGTTTTATTGCAACTTTCAACATGCGTAGCATAACGTACACATCATATTACGTACCGGCGTAAACAAAAACTATGATGTTTGTAGATGTTCATTCCTATCAACGGAATCCACTCGTACCTCATACGAGGGCTTTTAAAAGAATCGCGGAACAATGGTGAGCATTGAGGAATGGATTGTGGCACCCAAAATTAGACATACTTATGTCACACTTCGAGGAGAGAACTATATTTAGCTTTACTTTAAATTGTAATTTTATTGAATAAAATGAATATTTTACAAGAATGTTTTAATTTTTTTGCATCTTCCGGCTGTAATTCGTAATAAACGTTATCGCTTTAATCTAATATATAAAATTCTTGTTCACAGTTTTAGTGTTTATACTCCTCCGAAATAGCTTGACAGATTTTGATGAAATTTTATATTTACATTCAGTAGATATGAGAATAGATTTATAACAAATTTATTTTCTTATTTTTTTCTATCCTACAAATAATTTATATGGCAAAACAACGTTCGCCGGATCAGCAACTACTATTGTATAAATACGGAGGTAAGCGTTTGTGTGTGGGGGTTGTATTTGTTACTTCAAATCAGCAATCTAAAAAAAATTCATACTTACCAACCGGTCCTGGTTCTCCAATTTCTCCTTTTTGCCCACCAGATCCCGGCGGTCCTCGGGGGCCTTCCCGACCCATAGGACCTTGGGATCCCTCTTGGCCAGGTTCTCCCTGTTCTCCCTTATCGCCTCGTATACCAGAAGGACCTGGAGGACCCAAATCTCCTTTAGCTCCTGGCGATCCCTGTGGAAAATATGAAATGGTAGAAAATTTTAATTAATAATTAAAGTGAATTTTGGTAGATAAATGGTCAAAAACTTTTGGCGCTGCGGGATTCGAATTTGATTGCTTGCATCTTCCGGGTAATATGCTCAGCTAAGCGACTGGGCGCGCTGCATTGATTATTATAATTTCAAATCATGTATTAACTTGTATTGTAATATATTAGTGGGAAGATTTTTTGAGTATTAAGGTGTATATAATATAATTTCTTACGGCTGTTCCAGGCACTCCAGGGTCTCCTTGGTGTCCGGGTGGGCCGGGCGACCCTGCGGGGCCAGGCTTGCCTTCAGGGCCGGGTAAGCCGGGTGGGCCCTCTTTACCCATCTCACCTGGCGCTCCCATATCACCGGGTGTGCCCGGGACGCCAGACGGTCCCTGCGGCCCGGGTGGCCCTAACTCTCCATTCGGCCCCTGGGGACCAACAGCTCCCGGAGGCCCCATCACACCCGGTTTACCAGTATCGCCCTGAGTGAAATAAACATCCTAATTTCAATAGCGAAGATGGTTGGGCTTTATCACCTACTTGAGATCCCATAATTTATAAAATTAAATCGAAGCACAGCAATACTGCTAGACATCAATATACCGTAAGCTCCTTTTGCTCTGCTGCTCTACTGAAACAACTCAATCTGTCTTGTGACCATGAACGCTGAAAAGGCTTCGAAGCGTCAAGCGTTTTCAGGAATTAAAAATCAAAATTAAAACGTGATAAAATCCGTAAACTAGTTTCATTTAATACGTATAATATTCGCGTTAAAGAGATAGAAGAGACCGCTAAGGAAAAACGGGCCCTCTGTTTTTCTCAATGGTTCCTTCGAATGCGAAGATGTATAGAGAGGTACGGAGACTACTTAAAACAATAATACAAGTATTGGCAATATTCTAAATTGAGCCGTTTTAAAATTCTTTAAGAACTTTCAGTGTGATCTAGGTAAACGGGAAAGTGGAAAGTTAAAATCAATTACCACTGGACCGCGTTCACCGGAGGGACCAGGTAAACCCGGTTTTCCATCAGAGCCGGGAGGTCCCATTGTCCCGGGAAATCCCCGAGTGCCTTCAAGTCCTTGAGGCCCTCCTTCTCCTATCGGTCCCGGTGATCCAGGTTGACCCGTATCACCTTTTGGACCTGGGGGTCCATCAGAACCACGTCGACCTCTTGGGCCTCTATACCCCTAAAACATAATTATAATTTCCTATTATATATTAAGACTATAATAATTTAATACATAAAGACTATAATGATTATACATAGTAATAGAACGCGCTTGTTTTTAAATCAGATTATTGTAAGTTATGTTACATATTGTCTAGCGTAGAAGTTTAACCTGTTTATTTGGGCTATAAATTAAATAGCAACAATATTAAATAGGCATTTAATTTTTAATTAGCACTAAATAGCATTTAGTTGCAATAATAGCAACAAACTAAAATAGCTTACTCTTGGTCCAGTTTCCCCTCTGTCTCCTGGAATACCGATCATTCCCTGTGGAAAATAATTTTAACTTAATATGGAATGAATGATCTCGCCGATTTTCCGGTAAAAATCATAAGACTAAAATATCTAAAGACTAAAATATCTAAAAATCATAAGACTAAAATATCTCAAAAAATCGGTGTAACAGCTGGTTTATTTGCTTTTTTTGGAGAATATATTTATATATATTTGATATAGTATATACATTTGAGTATATTTACTTTGTCCTAAAAGTCTGGAGGGCGAAGTCTTTAAGAAGCGAGAAATTTTAAAAGAACTAATCAACAGTTACCTATATGAGTAATCAGGTCATCCTTGTAAAAAACACATTCGTTGAACCCGATGTTGTGTTAGAACTTTAATGTATGAAAGAACATTGGGATTGGCAAAAGAAGCATGAAAGTATAATAAATGTGCGTTCTACGATATGGAACGATGCAATGTGGACAGGAGAATGTCGTTAGTTTTGATATCTTAAAAACGGTTTTTAATGATGTAATACATACTTGTAAAGGCAACCAAGAGTATTCATAACTATTATGTAATAGAAAAGGAACGCTAGAGGAACGTAAGTAGAACTTTCGCGGAGAAAATTTGTGACTTGTAATGAAAGTTGGAATCCACTGCGGGAAGAATTTTTATATTCTTCCAGCGATGAGTCCCAAGCGTTCGTGGATGCATATTATGTTTGGTAAGAGGTGTTTCAGGATTATTTGGGCGCGGTGTGCGCGGTATTGTTCCTGCGTGTTCCTGTGAGAACAATGCTTGAAATATGTCTGTGTCATGTAGCTTAGCTGTACGTGCTCTAAGTTTTTATTCTCAGTACCACTGTGGACTATTTACCACAATTCCTTTCGCTCCACGTCTGCCTCTTCTACCCGAAGCGCCTTTATCACCCTTTTCCCCCTGGTTCCCTGGATATCCAGCTAAGCCTTGGGGTCCTGTAGCACCTTTTTCGCCGGCGGGCCCGATAGATCCAGTCTCGCCTCTTGGCCCTTCAGTCCCCTACAAAAAAATTTGGTAGAAGCGACGGTAGAAAAAAATCATAGAAAAATAATATAATAATAAAACTTTCTTCATTAAGATGACGATGAAACATATGTTACTAATATATTAAAATCAAAAGAAAAAAATCAGTATAACCCTTTGAATAAAGGAGGCATTTACTCAACAGTAAGACATTTAACTATATACTTAACTTTATTTTTCATAAAAGACTTTTTACCTTTTGTCCTTCTGGTCCTTCGATTCCAGGTGCTCCTAACTCTCCCGGTAAACCTCTTTCACCCTTCAATCCCATCTCACCCTTTTCTCCTTCAATACCTGTACATTGATGCATTAAACAGTGTCGGTCTAGTGACTTTTGTGTTTGTTTCTTTTTAATCCAAATAAATAAAATATTCGAAATCTATAAAATAATATATAAAATAATCTATAAAATAATCTATAAAATAATAAAATATCGAAATAAATAAAATAAAAATTTAATCAGAGGAAAAAGGTGGATACCTCGAATTCCTTTATCTCCTTTATCACCGGGTAATCCACGAGGGCCATCATCACCTTTAGGCCCACGAGGTCCTGGGAATCCTAACATACCCTTTGAACAAAGATAATACAAACGATTATAATTGTTATTTTGTAAAATTAAAAAAATATATTGCAAACAAGCAAGGATCACTTGATTAAGTTAAGTAAGCTATAAAACCCCCTTATGTTTATTACCTCAGCTTTGAATAGATTCAAAGTAATTTTACCTGTAGCCCTTGTGGTCCCACTTCGCCAGGAGACCCTTGTTGGCCAGGACTTCCTGGTGTTCCTGGCGATCCTTCTGATCCTGGTAGTCCTGATATTCCAGGTTTCCCTTGTGGTCCCTACACACGGTAAATTAGAGAAAAAAAAGATTTACATTAAACAATAAATAATTTTAGGATTATTATTATTTCTTATGGAATAAGTTTGAACGACCAATGAGAATTTGTAGTGAACAAATATTGGTTGGGTCAATGGGTTGTCTGTCAGCTTGGTTGATTTTCGCTAGCTGACAGACAACATAGTTTCTTTCAAAGTCACGTTGTAAACTAAAAATTGTCTCCGAAGTGATTCTGGCTAATGGAAAGCAGTTTATAAAACATTTAATTACCTTGGTATTTTTCATAGATTAGTTGATTTTGAAAAACTCAAAAATTTTAAAAATATGTATAGTACTAGCTACTGCCCGCGACTACGTCCGCGTAGAATAGGCTGAAAGTGTAACATTAAGCAGAAAGACAGATATACATAAAATATGTATATAACTTATAGCCTATGTGTTATTCTGATGTTTAAGCTATATTATTGTAAAGTTTCATTAAAATCCATTCAGTAGTATTTGCTTGAAAGAGTAACAAACACCCATCCATGCATACAAACTTTCGCTTTTATAATATTAGTAAGGATTATTTGCCGAAATACAGTCTAGTTATTAGCTAATCACACAATACACTCTTTTTATTATGGTGAAAAAAATATTAACATAGTAGGTACGCATATATTACTTGTATTCCTGGGGCGCCAATAGGGCCTTGCGGGCCTGGTGAGCCTGGTGGTCCCATGGGTCCTGGTTGCCCTTGCGCACCTGAGGGCCCAGGTTGACCAGCAGTACCTTTAGGTCCTTGGGGCCCTTCGTTTCCGGGAATGCCGGGATATCCAATGAGACCTGGAAACCCTCTGGGTCCCATGAAACCTCGAGGACCCTACAATTAACAGATGAATGTACTACTTCAATTCTTCATATAGTAATTTATAATTGCCCAAATGTCAAGTCAAAGTCAAAGTCAAAGTCAAAGTATATTTATTCAATATAGGCCTAACTTAAGCTCTTATTGAACGTCAACAAAAATCTACCACTAAATGATGACAGATAGAAATGTCCGCAATAAAATATTGGTTGTATATGAGATAAATCGTGTATTTATTTACCAGTTCCCCAGATAAGCCCGCGGGTCCTGTAGGACCGTCGTCACCTTGCGGTCCATCTTGACCAGGGGCACCAGTTTCTCCCGGGAGACCGGGCGTGCCGCGTTCTCCTTTATCTCCAGGCATCCCAGAAAGTCCCGGGTATCCTTGCTCGCCCTTAGGTCCTGGCGTGCCCGGTGGCCCCCTTTCTCCATCTCTGCCTGCGTGACCACGTCTCCCTATTCGGCCTGGTAGTCCTTGAGGACCCCTTGGCCCTGGTGGACCCTTTAAAATTGCAATAGGAACATTATAGTAAATTGAAACTATTTCGGCAATTGTCACATCATTACTTTTGAAGGAATCAACCATTTTATGTAGACACAGTAGTAATTTCTCACTTAACTATTGTCTTATACCTAATAAGAGCTTTAATAAACCTTAATTGACAAAAAACCTTAAAACTATGATAAAAACTTGATTCCAACTTACCGGTTCTCCTTGTTCACCCTGCTCTCCTTTTGTTCCTTCAGGTCCAATATCGCCTTCAGGACCTGGTGGCCCAGACAGACCCATTGGCCCATCAACTCCTCTCATTGCAGTCTTTAATATGAAAGTTAATTTTAAATTATACCTTCATCATTCAACATTGTAAATAATTGAAAACAAAAAGTACACAAACCATGTGCTGAGTGAGCATTTGTCTAAGCGCTTCCGCTTGAGCATCGGGCCCCTTATCGTTGCCGGATTGAAGTAACTGGAAATAACATTATCGATCGGTACAATTTTAATTCGAAAACAATTATAATACCATAACCTAGTATGATATACTATAAAAACTTACTGGTACAACAAAAACGTGTCCAGGAGGCCCTGTGAAACCCTGTTGCCCTTCTGCACCCGGCCTACCAGGTTCGCCCTTTGGTCCTCGGGGCCCTTGTGGACCAGGTGGACCCGGATAACCACGTGGGCCCAAGTAAACGCCGGTACCGCCATAGTCGTAATAATTGTCAGTTGGGTCGTAAACAATAGAGGAATTTCCCTGTAAATTTAATAATAAGTCGTTTGTTTAATAATGAAATGATGGTATCGATTACAGAAAAGTTTACAGTATATTGTTACTTTTTGCCATACGGAGGACTAGTAAATTACTTAATTTTCAAACACCGGAATCATGATGTTTTATCAGTAGGGCAATCAAAAACATAATGATGTGTTGAAGAATTTCGCTTAACGGCTGCTTCAAAAGAGCCATCACATTATATTTCAGTTACCCACAATTCGAAGTTGACAGAAAAGATGGCATAAAGATTCGAAAATATATTAACAGTGAAAATCTCACCAAGTTAGTTTCCGGTGGGTGAGTTAGCCAGTCCGTATCTTCGGTGGTCGTGATTGGCGCATAAGATCCCTCAGTGGTAAATAGATTCTCATCGACATTGTCCCGTCGTATTGCCTGAAAGTTAAGTTTAATGTATCAAACAATGAGAGTATTATCCGTTTCAGAAAATAATTAATATAATAAATGACTATGTCATTAATGAGGTAACGAATAACGAATGCAAATAAAATTAAAATGTTTTAATAAATACACAAACTATACATTTTTCAAACTCACCTTTGATGTTGTTAAAGTTGTTATTTCAGTAGGTGAAACAAAATTGTTTAAGGAGTTTGAATTAAATTCATCAATGTCGGTGAAACTTCCGAAGATACTGTTTTCATCTAAGGACAAAAAAGGTTAATAAGTATAATATTAATGAAATTCAGCTACCAACAATTACTAACTAGGAAAGAACCTTACTGATATTAATAGCGTTTTTTAAATTAGATGACATAGCATTGGGGCCTGAGGATAAAACTTTAGTGTTTGTAGCTTTATCGATTATACCGGTCGATTTTCATCGGATGTACATTATTATTTCAGTAGAGGCAAAAGTCACGGCTTTGTTATTCGATGCCTGTAAACTTCTTATTAAAATACGATCACGTGTTTAGGCATAAAAAATAGTAACGATGTACTGACCAGTTTCCGTCGTTGTAGCGAATTGCCCGACCTGAGCAAAAACACCAGATCCCTGCCAAAACGGTCTTGACGTTGAAAGATCCCTAGATGCGGCGGCCCACAGGCTGTCCGACTCATTGTTGACATCTGATCGGCTTCCGTCATCATGCTCGTACGGTTTTTGCTCATTTTCATCAGTTGATAAATGAACAACATCTGAATCAGTCGGTGGAGAGTACGTGTATTTTCTATTTACGTTGAGTTCGTTTTCAAATAGATGATTGTTCTGTGTAGAAATTGGATACGCATATCGTGAAACCGAGCCGTCACAATCCGGGGCAATGTTAATGCATAAGTCGTACGCGACGTCCGGTTTGTCCGCAAATTGAAGGACTTCTATGTCGCCCTGTAAAATACGGTTAGAATAAGGTGACAATACTGCATGATACCAGCGAACTAATGAATGTATTGTACGCACGCAAGAAGTTGTACTTGTTTAACGTAACAAAAGAAAAATAACTCAAAACTTTATCCTGTGTGCCAGTACAGTCTAGTTTCTGAAAAAAAAGGCATTTAATGCAATTGATAACCGTTTAATTGAGTAACTTGAAATTATAGGTAAACGTCAAAAACTTGTTATTGCTTGCTATGGTAACCACGAAGTCGCTTTTAGGTGTTGCGCCAGCTTTTAGGTATTCTATTTCCGTTCACTATATCTCGCATCGTATTAAGTCTTTTCATTTTTTTCACTCTTTTCATTTTTCTTTTCCCTACGCCCAAAAGAAGTATAACTTAAAAAAATCAATTTATTTAAGTTAATTGTACGTATATTCAGTTAAAATGAGCATTCGAAGAATTCGGTTTTTGTTCGCTGTCCGGAGTCCACGCACAATAAGTAGGTAAGCGGAGTCGATGCCCTCATCGATTTTGTTTAATGGGCTTTGTGGTTAGACACAGACCTACTGATTGAGTTAAAAATAAAACATTATAACCGGATAGGAGTGGAATTACTTATCTAACACTTGCGTGCAGTATAGCTAGACTGATCCGTTACTAATGCAGATTGCATAATTGGTTAACAAGTTCTTTCAATATTAAACTGCTTATAAAATATTATCATCATTAAAAATATTTTCAAAACGGAACCCTATTACTAAGACTCCGTTGTCTGTCTGTCTGTCTGTCCGGCAGTACCAGGCTGTATTTCATGAACCGTGGTAGTTAGACAGTTGAAATTTTGACAGATGTTGTACTTCTGTTGCCGCTATAACAAAAAATACTAAAAATCAGAATAAAAAAAAACATTTAGTGGGGCTCCCATATATCAGACAAGATTTTTTTTGCAGTTTTTATAGATAATGAAACCTTGCTTCCTTCGTTCGCGAGTCCGACTCGCACTTGGCCGGTTTTTTTTTTTTGCATTTCTGACGACCCTGATGGTGTAGTGGATAGTGAACCTGTCTTTTGCAGCAGAGGGCGTGGGTTACGATCCCTACTAATGCAAAAATATTGTCCGATGATTTTATATTTTATTTATTTTTATTTATTTATGCTTTATTGATAACCTCAAGAAAAAAAGATAACAAAGGGCGGACATAATGCCCAAAGGCACCCTCTACCAGTCAACCTAGAATATAGAGAAAGTTTATGGTAGGTGCAGCAAGGGATTTATAAATTACGAAATACGAATATGAACAAAAATAAAATAAAATAAGATATGTGCATAATTATAATATAAGAAATATATAATAACCAACATTTTAGATTATACAATTATATGCGTAAAAAAAAGAAGGAAAGCAAACTTCTACATATAATAATACTGTTTTTCTAGTGTTTAAATAACTTTACTATGTATTTATTAACAAAAGAAAAAATAATATTATTATAATATTTTTATCAGTTACCTAGTATCCATTGTACAAGCTTTGCTTAGTTTGGTTAAATATTTATTTATTAACTTATTAACAGTTATATTAAAATGGAAATATACTTTACGTCGAAATATTAAGATACACTCACCTCATAGTACTGGTCCGGTGTAACTTGGGCGCCAACAACGAGTGCTCCGGCAAGATTGAATGTGCTTCCCGGTTTGCGGTTCAGAGGAAGTGATTCTCTTATCTCGCAGTCTACAAGTAGAGTAGCAGAATCCCCTTTTATGCTAAGCCCGATACGATGCCACCTAGAAGTTTTTATGTTTTTCTATAACAGCTTTCCTTCGCAGAACGTTTATTTATTCATTTTTAAACTTCATGCACAAAACACAGTACAGAGGCGGACTTAATGCTGACATTTTCTACCGGTCAACCATAAGGTGGTACCGAGAAATTGACGTTTACTTTTGTATCACACGAAAATGTTGTGTTAAAGCGATTTTATTGGCAGCTTTTATTGGCATCTGTATTTAATGCCCAATGGTTTCAAACAGAAGTACAGATTTGACTATTGACAATAAAATAGGGAGTAAAAGTAGGAGTAGGAGTGTTTAGTGTGAGTTTGACAATAGAATAGGAAGTTGTGTTTGACTATGTTACCTACCTGCCGTCGGCGACGTTAACCCGATAAGTTAATAGTTCATTGTCTGGCGGATCTCCCCGTGTGTCCTCGTAATACAATTCCACTAATTCCCCAACGACTAGCTGCAGTTGCTCATCCCCCGCGTCGGAATATAGCACGAACAGTGGGTTTTGATCCGTGCCTAATTGAAATGTCACAATAGACGAACCAAGCGCATTAGCTTTCATGTCAAGACGAGACGTCAGCCTCGTGCGTACGATGAAAGTTGTAAATGAAAACTTAAATTTCACATATTCATTACATATCTTTTATTCATATTTTTCAGAACCCTGAAAGATCTCTAAATATGTATATATATATATATATATATATATATATATATATAACATACATGATATATATATATAACATACATGAAAATAATAATTAACATTTTTGTTTTAAATCCTATGCAGATACTTTCTTATATTTTGTCAAACATTTAAAGATAAAAATGGTTACTGCAAGTTATCCTGAGAAAATAGATATTTGCCTTTGTTGACTTTTTTTTCAACAACTTGGCCTCTTTGCCGTAGGCAGACAGACAACGTAGAGGCTTTTAAAAAGGGCGACTTGTTCCTGGGTGGTTGTAAATGTTACATAGTTACATGAAACAAATATATTATGCATAAGTAGGTACCTATATACGCTATGTAGGCTATGTTCATTTGGAATAAGGCACTGTTTAATTATCATAAGATTTTTTTAAATAGTTGCGGTAATTCCAGAGTTTATTTTTGGTATTAATACAATTTCAACATAACACTCTTTTTAACGGTATAGGATTTATAGTAACCTTTGATCCCAATCGATCGCAAAGTTATTCCCATTATATAAGTGAGAATGACAAACCTCCATAGTTGTCCCAAACGATAAAATTACAATTAACACGATTTTTTTTTTCTAATTTGCTTGCAATTTAAATTATCGCTCTTTGTCAAGAAAAATAATAATATGTATCTAATTCGATCACATTTACATAATACTTGACTATAGGTTAAGCTGAAGCCCTTAAGGTTAAGCTGAATCCTGAAACTTAAATATATACATAAGGCTCCTAAGCTTCCTACGACCAAATCGGATACTTCAAATTGAAAATTATTAAAAGTATATTTGGGAGTATAATTAATAATGATCATCAATCATACTAGGGACAATCGGAGTAGACATCAGTGACCCAGTTTCAAGCGTATTCATCATTTGTGTTCAATTTATACATATATTTACATATTTCAACATTAAATTAATTAATCCCGTCTCTTAACGTTGCCATTGCGTTATGGGTTGGTTATTTGGGCCAAGGCCTTAATGGTATGGGGAAATACATTTGTTTTTCGTATTGGTTATTCTTTCTGATAAATGACTATGTTCTTATAATCAATAACTGATTATTAATTTTGTTGTGTTAAAAGAGAAATTGTCGAAAAAACTTTATATCATGTTACATTATGTCACATTACATTTTTAGCAATGCTCGGCGCCACATAGTTCTGTTTCTTTTACAACAAATATACTTTTGCTATTGAAATTTAACTCGTGCTTTTAGTGCTTATCTCTGCACTTAAAACGAAACTATGTTAAGTATGGAAACATTTCTTTCTTCCGGGTAAGTCGCCCAGTCGCCGTCAAATCAAAGCCGTCGATAACCTTACCGCACGATAATCTTAACGTCTAATGTACATTGTTTTTATTACATTTTTATTAGCAATGCTAGGCACCTTTAGTTATCTTCTGAAACAATGAGGTGAATATATAAATCGTTACCTGGCAGACGAATACTAGCTACGATGGAAAAGTCTTCTGGAAAAGTATTGTAGAACATGCCCGCGGCTAATTGGTGTAGAGTGGCGTTTTCATTCAGGGCGAAGGCCGAGTATCCTCGGGGATGGTGGAAGCAGACTGGCATCTGCCTGGCACTTTCGACACACCTTCAGGCAGTGCGACATCGCGGATTACGGAAAGGACGTCGAAAAATTCCACGTTGTCTGTGAACAATGTTTTCGTACAGTCAATTACTCGTAAGTAGCGAAGTTTTTAAAACGGTTTCTTACGGTTAGTACGCTGATTTAAAGTTTGAAGTATTTTATAAATTTATATTCAAAATAATACGTTTAGGTGCTCCAATGGAAGCTCCAGCTAGTTTTTTGAAAAATATTTTTTATAAAAATCCGAAACATTTTGAAAAACTTTACATATTTTATCATGTCATCATAATATTTAAATGTTATTCCGTTTCATGAAATACTGCTGCCGCGGAATCACATTGGTAAGTTATTATTAAGTTTAATTATCGATTATGCAGCATTTTGTGAAATTAAATCGATCTTGTAAAATTAGCCGCCAAAACATTTAAAGCCGTGCCATCAAAAAGTATGCGAAGACACGCGTCGACGTGCACGAAAATAGAACTGTTTAGGCTGAATAAATAAAACACACTCACCGTCCCCTTTCCCCGTGTTGAATATGAAAAACAACGCAAGTATGAAGCGTCCTTTCATTTGAAGTGCCATCTCGGGCCGAGCAAATTTTCCTTCGAGATGTTATTTACAATGGGGCCCATTCCGTCGAACGCTTATAGCGACTCCGGTCACAGGTTAAAGTGATGACGTTTCCTCAGCGACGGATAGTTGCTCCAGAGACATGTCGAAGTCCTGCAGGAGGCGAACACTACTGAGCTGAACAACTGCGTGCCGCGAGAACACTTCGCAAATTAGCATGTCGATTGCATTGGTGTCAAAGCAATGAAGAACAATAACTGCTCGGAGATGAGAAACATTTGAGAAACAGTTGAATACGATGACATGTTTTAATGTTTTATAAAAGCTCTCTTACGGTAAAAAATGCACTCGGCATTTTAGAACACCCTTACGTATAAAACTATAACGTAAAGTTCGTTTGTAAAGGTCACAAAGCATATGAATTGGTTGAATGAATTTAAAAAGAGACAATACATACTGTTAGAAGGAGAAGCTTGTAATCCGACGCTGTGGCAACGAATGAAAAAATCTCTGAATGTATGAATCAGTCAGTTGTAGTTGTATAGGATGTTACAAATTTTGTTTCTTTTTTAATTAATTAGTTTGAAAAATATTTTTTTTAATTATGATTTTTTTAACGTTAATATTTTTTTTATGATTGTTGGCAAGTAGCGTTCGACGTGTGTCATTTATTGTCGCGGTTGTAACGACACGCTGTATATAAGTTATATTAAAACCGTTAACAATTGTATTTAATTCTTTCACAAACAAAGAGTACTGGCACAGGGTATAAAATTTTTAATTATTTTTCTTTTCTTACGCTAAATAAATAATAAATATTTCAGGACAAATTTTTACACCACGTTAATATTTAGTCGCAAACTAAGAAAAGCTACTATAAGCTACTATACAGCTTACTATAAGATATTAGGTGACTGATAAACATACTTAAACGCAGGTTTTGTTTAGTAAATAAATACATTTTATAGATATATAACACCGAGACACTATAAAAACAATATGTTCATCACATAATATTTTTCCAGTAGAAGGCATGGGACGCACGCCACCGCAAGAGACAGGGTCACTGTCCACTACGCCCATTGGATTTGTTTTGTTGGAAGTACTAATATTACATTTTACTTGCGTACATAAGTACACTCATACTTTTTTATTTATTTTGCTTTTATATATTCTCGTCCATATTCTAATCAATGTATCTGTAATAAGATTAACTTAACATGTTATAATATAAAAACAACATGTAATGCGATTAAAAAAACTGCTTTTTACTGACAAAACATAAATGGCAATAATCACTATTTTGTCATCTGCAATCTAAATTTAATTTAAGTTAAACTTCAATAGTGTACCTGTCATTACATACAAGGTTGAAGCAATTTAGGAGACTTGAAATATTGTATTTTAACACATTTTAATATTATTTTATTAAACGTGCCTTTATATTTACGCCTTAAAATGTTGACAACAACGGAGTTCTTTTATTGGTCAGGTCCAATTCCACGCATCTTTACGAGCCACACATTCGTTTTAATTGAGAGCACGTCACGCAGAATGTATCGCATTCAAAGTTTAAATTAACACGCGTATGTACAGTTCACGTCTAAATAAACAGTACCGGCGATTGAGCGGTTATTTAAAAACGCTATTTTAAACATATTGAATTTTTTTTGGATTATATACTTGGTTGAACATCATTTGCATTACTCTCAATTCATAAGTAAATTTTTATAATTAACAACTTATCGAAGTATTTTCATGCTTTCATATAGTATAATTTAAACCGTTGCGTGGCCCTGCCACAGTTAATATAGGTTCTGTGTTCTGATCGCAATGACTCTGCACACTTCTGCGTTTCGTCTAATGAGTGAGGTAGCCGGGGTCCACTTTTTTTAAATGTGGGAACGCATTTAAAATACTGTGGGTGTTGCAAATGTCCGTTGGCGTCGGGTCTCACTTAACATCAGGTGAACCTTCAGCTCGTTTGCCACTTTCTCACATAAAAATTACGACATTCAGCACGAATTAAATGTCGTTATTTTTTCTGTGGTGAGGTGTTGTGAGAAGTCGTGGCACACAGTGGATTACACATCTATCTTGCATTGATTTTTCAGAGGTTCAAAAATCATGAAGTATTGGAATGTATGTATGAATGTTGGGTACATTTGTACATACATTCAATACCATAGCTTCAATAGGATAGCTTGATTATCTCTGTTAACGAATCGATTTTTATCGAAGCATATTCGATTACAAGTATCTCTGAATGGTGAAAACGAAGGAATGAAATCATTGTAAACGGCCACCATTTTTTTCCTGGATTTTTTTTTAGTTTTTCCTATTTCGTAAGGTATTTAATAATAGTAATAATGGTGAACCAATTCTTGTTGTTCCCTAGGATAATGTTTTAAGACAACCATAAACATAACTATCCTCTACATTACTACAAAAAAGATCGGCTCGCGTACACCCTCGAACGTTACACTAATTTGTGATGCTCGATCATGAGAAACGAATGTATTTATTTTGTGTCTTTCATACGGTAGTTAACGTTCAACATGACCTAATTCTGCAAGAAATTTGTGCTACTTCGACCCTAAACTTGTAGCGAAGCACATCTGATTATAGAGCTTAATTGTATCTGTCAAATGGAGCTACCATAGTTAACAGTGCGAATTAATTTGTTCAATCTGATAAGGGGGCAGTGTGCAAGTGGTGTGGATGGTTTAACTTGGATCATTAGCCCCTATCGCCTACAAATCGCCCGTGTTGGCTGAATCAATTACAGTTACAAAGCTCTAAACTGTTAAGCACGTAGTTTCCTAAACTAGGTCAACCTTGGCACACTGACTAACGGACCTAAAACGATTTAGTTTGCGCCAGTCGAATAAACATAAATGTTTAAGGAAGAACCAGTAAACTGGTTATTCGTTTCGTTGAATATGCATATTTTTGTGTACCCCGTTCATACACAGTAATTTCGGATGGTTTTGGTTATTAAATGAATTAGAAGTATAACAGAGAACTGATTTATTATTTGCTACTATTACTCCTTATAAAGATTTTTTTAAATTTAAATCTAATGATAGTTCGAGCCCGTTCCCTATTTGTTCAGCCGTATCAAGTTTTCAATGCCGTTTAACTATTATGCCGATATTTTAAATAAAGTTTGAATTGGCCGTTACTAAACTAAGATGCAAGGGCAAGGGTAGAAAAACATCAAGAATGTTACCTTTAAAGGCAAAAGGAGGTATTTGCGATATAACCGTACCATAAATAGGAACACAAAAATAATACGACTTAGGTAAATGCTTAATTTTATTCAACATTTTTAATCATTCTGTGTTTAATATTTTCGGGGTGTGTCTTCAAGAAGATGTCTTCCTTCAGCAAATTTTCAAACAGCTTATGAATGGTTGGGTGCTGCTTCAAGTCCAGATTGAACCTGTTAAAGATATTAAAAAGCGTCATCAACTAAATATTGATCTGAGTAGATCAAGCAGTTTTTGATTTTTATGTTCTGATGTATTTAGTTTTAGTATTTTCGATTACGATACGAGTACAAATCTATTATCACCATCATAATTTCATCTAAAACTAAAATGATAACATGCCTTGCGCTGTGTAACTTTTCACATACGATCTACATATGTTGCTCAGGCTCACTATTGTGAGGGTTGAAATGAAGGTAGGAATGAAATATGGGAGCGCTACAACAATTTTGGGAAGTTATTCAGGCATCCCTCATAAGTAGCTCGAGACCCCTTGCATCGACAGCGCACGACGTCTTACGAACCCACGTATAGTCGTATTAATAAAATTCGTTGCCCGAATTTCCCTCGAGGACGCGAGGAACGTTTATTACATTAACAGCATATCTCTTGAAGTGCGGCGTTCTCAAAGAAACCCTCAGAGGATATCGTATAATCGAATTTCCCATGCTACAGTATTGCGATTAAGTTGATGCTTTCTTAAGAAAAAATGTTATTGACACTGATCGCTCAGCATTCCGGAGAAATAATTTTATTTTTGTAATAAAAACAATGGCTTTACTTCAGATTGCTTAGACCAAAGGGGTCCGTACACAAAAGAACTTAAACCGCTATATTTGTAATACATCTAAACCTATTTTTTTACGCAATATTCCGTATAAATCATTGCTCGTCGCGCCTTGCTCATTCTTGCGTTGCTGCAGACACAAGGGAGCCCAACAATGCCTTGAAAGCACTATTATATTAATATGCTGACCCACAGGCTGCTTGTGTAAACCTGACAAAACGTATTTAAAAATAGAAACCTTAATCTCTATTGTACTAGCTATTTAAGTTGAGATTTGTTTACCTGATTGTTCTCGCTCTGTTACTTTACACAATTTTTGTTATTACAACCCGTGCTAATAAATAATAATATAAATCTTAATTCAAGAATAATATAAATGTATTATGATATAAATATACAGCGTGTCGTTACAACTGTGACAATAAATGAACACACATCTAAAGCTACTTGCCAATAAGCATAAAAAAATATAAAACTTTAAAAAAATCCATAATTAAAAGAAATTATTTTTCAAACAAAATAAAAAAGAAACAAAATTTGTAACATCGTATACAACTACAACTGACTGCTTCATACATTAAGAAACTTTTTCATTCGTTGCCGCAGCGTCGGATTACAAATATCTCCTAATAGTAGGTTTTATCCCTTTCAAATTCATTCAACCCATTGATATTTAAGCTTTGTGACCTTTACAAATGAACTTTACGTTACAGTTTTATACGTAAGGGTGTTCTAAAATTGTTTGTTTTGGAAAATTCACTAACTCGGTAAATATTGATATTTAAGGAATTTAAATGATTAATACAATTTTAATAAGTCATCCTCTAAATGTGTATTGATTTATGGTCACCTCAGTAGCGACACGCTGTATGTATACATGATAATTTCATCACATATGTAAACAGGATAATTTCTTAATTCAAGAATAAATGTTTGATCTAAAAAAAATATGTAAAAAATTATACTTTAGCACGTAATATTTAAAAGAGCTTTAAATTCATACTCTACTAAACGAGTATACGTCATGGAGACTTAAAAGTGTACACAAAACAGAATGATTATCACGATCAAGATTTGAATATTATTAAAAGAAATCGAAAAAACTAATGCATATTTTTGTATATTAATACTTTCATAGAATAATTACAATTTCAAACATAGGTATGTATGTGGCTTTACAATTTACCTATATAGATATATTTTCATATTGCTTCCAAAGTTCAACAAACATGAGTAAAAATAGATTTTACCTATTAATAGCATTGTACACCTGTGGAACCAGGCACAGATCGGCCATTGTTATTTGATCTCCGACGCAGTAGTGGCCGGATGTGGACTTTAGCTGGTCTTCAACTGTTTGCAATCCTCGCTCCGTCCAGTATTTCGTGAAACTCTGGAATTGCTCCTTTGATCCCAGACGACTTCGAAGACCCACATTTTGCAACGGTTGTATGCCAGAGACGATAGTCTAAAGAAGGAAACCAAAATATTCAAAAAAGTTTTAAATAAAATTAGTGACGATGGTATTTACTAAAAAAGAATTTGAAGAAAGGCGATTTAAGCTAACTGTTACGTCAAAAAAACAGAAAAACAATCGGATACTCTTTAAGAATTAAGGAAGGTTTCTATTTGATGATTTTTAAATATTATTGTTACGACTGTAAGAAAATCTTTAATTATTCCAAAACAATATATTTAAAAAACAATGAATAGTCCCCTGTACAGCTTTATCTAAATAGTTCTTCTTTACAACAGATTTTTATTCCTTGCAATGTCAAGATGTTTTACTAATAAAAAAGCTGATGCAAAATTGACGGAATGAACCGCAATAAAATAATTACCAAATCTTTAATTGATAATTCTTACATTTTTATTTCTTTGTAGTTACTTTTATTTTATAGTGGTAATTTCGCGTCTAAACGGGTCTTTGTAATTTATTAAAATAATTAGGAGGATTATATATAAAGTGATGCCTAACTGTAAAATAATATAGACGTATATCGAAAACTAACTTCGCAAATCTCTCGCATACGGGCCCTAAGAAGCGGAGTGTTGGGCATCAACGTAGGTTCCGGGCGTGTATCTTCCAAGTACTGTAGAATTGCCATCGACTCGATAATGGTGGTGCCATCTGTTATTTAAAAAAACGTAGGCATTAGGCAGTAATGGAATGACTAAAAGCTAAAAATTACACTGAAATTGAGTTGATGCTTAGTTAACACACACACACACACACACACACACACACACACACAAACAAACACACTACACAAATATTTATTAACTGTAAAAGAAATATGTTATTGTAATAAACATTTTGCATTTTGTATCTGTATTAAGGAATTAGTCATATCAAATCTGGAGGGATAAGATAATTTTTTTGAGAATATTGCACGTTATCAGAGTAAACGATATTCATGTATTTCGTCTGTATGTATATAGTGTTTTTCTTATATTTTGGTGATTGTTTATCTACAATTTGTATTTATTTACAAAATAAAAGTTTGTTTAAGTATGTTAATGACCTTTGCTTAATTTGGGACTAGATTTTTAAATATGTCTTGAAATATTATTGTCATTATGATTATTTTTATGGTATCAATGTAGATAAATGTGGTCCACCACGGGCTTCCTTGTCAAAACAAAATGCTGGCCCCATTTCCCTCACTGGTTCCGTGAACAACGTCATCCACAGGGCTCTTGTTTCCATCAACATTCTTTCTATTTTTAAAGTCCTGTGGCATTTCCCGCAACGACGGTAAGGGACCCGAACGGCTTGAATTTGATCCCTTGGGAGAGAGAAAATGCCCTTTGTTTGAGACGCTACTCGTGTAGACACTGGCTGCCTGTCATCCATGGGGTATTTCGGTCGGGTGGCATCAGAAGCAGCTGAAGTAAGTGGCGTAAATATGACTTTCTTTGTTCGTAATATGCTGTCATCATCTAAATTTTTGAAAGGTTTACGTCCTAGACGCCGCGGCTGGTGACATGGCGGCTGGTGACATGGCGGCTGGTGACATGGCGGCTGGTGACATGGCGGCTGGTGACATGGCGACTGGTTTTTTATTGCTCAAGGTTAGTAGCTTTCTTGACACCATGCTGTGTGGACTAGGTTTATTTGATAACATGTAATTTAGTTAGGATGAATATTGTAAATGTTTTTTGTCAATTAATACATTCGAAGTATATTATGATTATAATTTAGTATAGTAAAGTAACAAAGCCTATATATGTCTCAAAGCAAAAGGTAACTGGTAAAAGCTTTCTCTGTAAAGAGGGTAATTAGGGCGTAGTAGCGGTCTGGTGGACTTCACATATGTTTTTTCAAATCGAATTATTGATGTTTGTTGCGAATCGTGCTAAACGTGCTGCATCGTGATAAACGAACTCCAAATTCAAGTCTACGCATTCAGCGTTTACACTCCATTTGGCGATGAAAGCTTCTAATAAATGTATGGGTGTAAACGACGCGAAAAGTGCCTGTTTATTCTAACGACAGGATACAGAAAAACACGGACAAGATATTATTAGTACGATTTTTTTAGAGATATATTTTTATATTTGAAGTTAATTTCGTATCTTAAAATGTGATCAACTTAACCGTAACCTTTTCCTGTTGCGTGGATGCATCTGATGCGAGATCTCACTCAGAAGAACGGTGTATTAATTAAAAAACCAAAGTCATCTTTTTTCATTCTACTGCTCTTATCCCACCTTTTCATCATGTTGTTAATGGTATTAGGTTCTTTACGGGCCGCCTTCCTGACATCAACCCTTCTTGGAAAGAATAACTAGTAGTAATAATAGGAGTAAAATACTTTAGTATTTCGTCGGTAAGTTAAGTCGGAGGTTACCGAGGACTATCCATTGGCGGTAGACACATACTAACAAGTAAGTTGTCTATTAGTCAGTCAGTTACTTTCTTGACTAAAACTTTTCGCTTTCTCAGTGTTTTTATTTGAATTTACAAGTAATTCCTTACAAGTTTATGTGTGTTGTATTATCTTTTTTTTGCCTTATATTGTGCACAAGTCGATTAACAAGTCACAATCATTAACTGCGAAAGATGACGTTTATTAGCTCATATATTTTTTTTTACAAGTTAAACTAGTTGTATAGTTTATTTTCAGTTGTATATTTTATATTCAGTGTGACAGCTGGTGGGTGGCGCAGGGAGCAGCATTACATAACATTTTGCAATTTCTTATTACTATTTATATTTTAATGTTATTTATTTCTATAGTTTTATTCATATTTCCATAATCTTTACTTATTTTAATTTATATCTATTTACATTATTTTTATTTAATGAGTTCAAATAACGATGATTCGTTTTATTCTGCTTCCGAGAATGATAATTTGTCATCTGATGATAGTTTCTGTTCCGTAACGGGTTCGCTTAGTGACCTCGTGCAAAACACCTTTCAACAGTCGAACTTAACGTTTAACGTATGCCACATTAACGCACAAAGCGTGGCAAGTCACTATAGTGACCTGTATGAGGTTTTCTTTAAAGCTAACGTTCATGCCATTCTGATTTCAGAAAGTTGGTTCAAACCCCCTCTCCTGTCAACTTCACATTCCCGACTTCACCCTAATACGTAACGATAGAATCGACAAGAGAGGTGGTGGTGTTGCTATATATCTCCGAAGTTATTTTCAATACAAAATTTTAGCTACATCAACTTATCCCTCATCTTCGGAATTTATTTTTCTTGAAGTTTGCATAAAAGGAGTTAAATGCGTTCTTGGTGTGGTCTACTGCCCACCGTCTGTCGATTACTTCTCCAGTTTTGAAACAATTCTGGAATCTTTAGGATCGGATTACATACATCACATCATTATGGGCGATTTTAACACCGATCTCTTGGTCCCTTCACCTCGTTTCTCTAAATTCCTTCCTATAGTCGAGTCTGCTAGCCTTCACATTCTGCCTTTAAACGCCACTCACCACAATTTGAATGTCGAAGACACTTGGCTCGACCTTATCCTTACTTCATCTCCTTCCCTTGCTTCCATTTATGGTCAGTATCCCGCACCGGCTTTCTCCCACCATGACCTTATTTACCTCTCTTACTTCCTTAAACCACCAAAACCTATTCCTAAGACCCTCAATATCCGTTCTTTTGCTCGTATGGACATAGGAAGACTTCGTAAAGATGCCTCAAATTTAAGGTGGTAGGGCCACGCAGCAGCCTCGGCTGTGGCACGAATGGGCAGGCCCGTCCGGGTAAGTACCACGACCTCACAGAAGACCAGCGTAAAGTGGAAGTATGATAAATACTTTCGCGTTTCGTCTGGTGAGTGCCGGAGCCCAATTTTAAAAAGGTTGTCAACGCATCTGTAACCCTCGGGTGTGGCAGGTGTCCATGGGCGGCGGTATTCACTTAACATCAGGTGACCCGTCTGCTCGTTTGGCAACTTTTCGCATAAAAAAAAAAAAGGTGGAATAATGTGATTGCCGCCGACACGGTGGACGAAAAAGTCAGTTTATTTAATAGTGCCGTTATCAGACTATACAATGCCCCTATTAAAACCGTCAAACTTAAGCGTCCACCAGCACCATGGATTACAACAGGCATACGTATGGCGATGAGAAGTAGGGATAGGGCTTTTCGTAAGTACAAAAAGTTTCGCTGTGTTGACAATTGGACACTGTATAAGGTAACCAGATGATACGGGATGCTAAACGCCGTTATATCCTTGATAACATAGTTTCTTCTTCACCCGCTGATATCTGGAAGTTCCTTGGAAATATCGGAATCGGCAAAAAATCACAGTATGATTATAGGAGTTCAATGGATCTGGATGATATCAATCGTTACTTTGTGTTGCATACACCAATCGATATTCAAATCAAGCTTCGCACTATCGAGGAATTAAAGAACTTACCTCGTCCTAATATTGACCCCTTTAATTTTTCTCCAGTTGCTGTGGATGAGGTCAAGAAGATTATCCTTTCTATCAAATCGAATGCGGTAGGTTGTGATCAAGTGAGCCGCCTCATGATTGTATATATCCTGGATCACCTCCTTCCTATTATATCCCATATTATTAATTCATCCCTTATTTCTGGAGTCTATCCCTTACTTTGGCGCAAAGCTTATGTTCTTCCCTTGCCTAAGATTGCAAATCCTTCCTTGCCCCAGCATTTCAGACCTATTTCCATCCTTCCCTTTCTATCAAAAGTACTTGAAGCTTGTGTACACAAACAACTATCTCGGTTTGTCTTCAACAACAACCTCTTAAGCCCTTTTCAATCTGGCTTCAGGCCTGGGCATAGTACAATTTCCGCGCTACTTAAAGTCACTAGTGATATTAGGGCGGGAATGGAGGCCAGTAAAATCACAGTGTTGGTTTTAGTGGATTTCTCTAACGCATTTAATGTCATTAGTCACGACATTCTTCTTTCCATCCTATCCTATTCTATGATCTCACCCACAGCGCTGGATTGGTTTTCAAGTTATCTTCGAGGGCGTCAGCAGTTAGTTCGCATAAATGATAAATCTTCTCGTTGGAATGACTTAATTGCTGGTGTGCCTCAAGGCGGAATTTTATCTCCTATGTTATTTTCTCTATTTATCAATCTTATCACTCAAAATCTTCAATGCTCGTATCACCTATACGCCGATGACTTACAACTTTATTCGCAGGCCGATGTCGATTGCTTATCTATAGCAGTGGGTAGGATTAACAGAGATCTAGAGCATATAAAATCGTGGGCCAATAGATTTGGTCTCTTTGTTAATCCCGCTAAATGTCAAGCAATAATTATTGGTAGTCGTCGAATGCTTAACAAGGTACAAACAAATGGTTTACCTCCAATTGTATTCAACGGCACCGTAATCCAACCAAGCTCAGCGGTAAAAGATCTTGGGTTACATATCGACACCAACTTAAGCTGGCATGCTTAAGCGAATCATGTCAGTCAAAAAGTAACCGGTATTTTGCGAAGTCTCTACCGCCTACGCAAATTTCTTCCATCCAAAACTAAAGTTTTACTTGTGCAGTCCTTAATTCTTCCCTTGATCGATTATGGTGATGTACGCTATTCTAATCTGAATGCAGATCTACTCAACAAATATGACCGTCTTCTCAATAACTGCATTCGATTTGTTTTTAGCCTTCATAAGTATGACCATGTGTCTGCTTTTCGGTCTCAACTTAATTGGCTTCCCATTCGTCAACGCCGTTGTTTGCACATGCTCACTACACTTCATTCCATATTAACCTCTCCCAATCCCCCTTCCTATTTGATTCCCTTTATCCAATATCTTTATTCCAATCATGACAGAACCCTTCGCTCCTCTAATAATCTCTTGCTTCAATGTCCCTCCTACAACTCTAGTTTTATGTACTCTTCTTTTCCCGTTCAATCCATTCTCCTTTGGAATGACCTTCCGTATGACATCAGGAAAACCACTGAACGTAATGCTTTTAAGAATAAGATAAAAAAAAATATCTATATCTAAGTAAGTTGGCAGAATAAAATAATCAGTAGTTGTTGATATCGTATATTATTTATTTATGTATATTAATTAAGTATTTGTGAATATTATAGTATATGTATTCTATTTTGTATGCTTAAATAATGTAATATATTTTTGTTATATTGGGTTTAATATGTTTATATACTTTATATATTTTCATGTATATGTTTTAAATTTAAGTATATATGAATATGTATATAACTTATATTTTAAATTAAAATTTGGCTTGAAACTTTTTACACCTGCCTTTTTTGTCTCTGCGTCGCCCATAGGTTGACTGATAGAGAATGCCTTAGGCATTAAGTCCGCCTATACACAATACTAATTTTTTTGTGTAAAAGTTTAAATAAATAAATAAATAAATAATTCCATAAAGTGTAAATTTATCAAACGCAACGAATTTAGCCAATATTTAGTGAACCATTTAAGCGCATAAACACACGTGAAGTACGATATATTTGTAATATTTAAGTTTTGTAATAAATTGTTCCAAGCCATGCTTTATACATATCCTCTCATACCATTTCTTTAAGGAAGATATCAGAGTGTCAGTGATTTTATCAGACGTTTTAAATTAAAATTGGAGGCAATTATTTCAGAGTTTAGTGAGGCCGGGATCTCTACGGGCACTGGTATTATACTAGAATAGTAAGTACCATTGCGTTCCATAAAAACAATTGGTGACCCAAATAGTTACCAATTCAGTATTTTCCATGCGTTTTATTAAGTGGCGACGGCTTCGTTGAATGGAGTTATTGACTGGTCCACTTAAGAGTCCGACTCGCGTTAACGATTCGAATGATACTTGATTGCTTAGATCGATGCACCCACGTTTTTAACCTCGTTTTCGGAGTGTTGTTGGATATTATTAGAAAAAGCATTCGTGCAGAACGTGAAAAAATGTATAATACATTGAATTATACAATATAAGAGTACATACCGGTAAACTATCGCGTCCGTTTTTGTAACAGAGGGTTAGGCAGAGATACGAAAAGGTATTTTACACTGGATTTACTTCCAAATTACTTCTCATTTCAATTTCCCAGATCTAATGAAATTCAATAAGATAATATCATATTTATATAACATATAAAATATTAAATATAGATAAAATGATCCAGGCAACTATATTGCCATCCCTAAGAAATGTTTTTCTAAAAAAATTTTAAATCAACTATCAGTACATTTTAATATAAATAAAATTTTTCATGATGAGTAATATGGATTCACTAATGTCAGATCGACAACAGTTACGTAGACTACAAAACCCTCCTTCGGAAAGCTAGACTATTACGGCATTAGCGGAATCGCCCACAATCTCATTGCCTTTTACCTTTGTAGTAAAATTGAAAAAGGACCTATAAATGATGTTAATTACGCAGGGTCACCTATGAAAATGGGTGTGCCAATTAATGAATCAATAAAGGATCTATCTTGGCCCTATTATTTGTATATAGTTTTAGTATATATAAATGATCTCCTCCCGTTTTATGCCAGTGATGTTGTATTGTTTGCCGAGGACATCCCTCATTTTTTAAGTTTAACCGAAATGTATCAAATAATGATGAGGAGAATAGTTCAGTTTCTCTCTTTTTTTACTCTTCCTAGTGTATGGAGGCAAAGTTTTAGTTTAATATTAAATAAAGTATCCCTTAATCCTAATGAGTCCGCTGTATTCTTCGAAATGACAGTAGATTCAAAGCTCCAGTGGAGTCCCCATCTATCATCTTTTGCAAATAGGCTAGGCTCCGCTGTTGTTGCGATTGGGAAGGTTAGGCCGCTATCAGACATCGACACAGCCAGACTTGATTTCTTCTGTTATTTTCACAGCACCTTGTCATACGGAATTTAGTTGATGGGTAGTGCATCTGAGATAAATTCTATATTTATTCTTCTTTGATCTGTATCTACATAATTATGTCCGTCCCTATATTTCCTCGTAACTACTAGAAGGCCGAATCGATTTTGATGGATAAATTCAATAGAATAGATTATATAAACTGCGTCGTTATATTAAAAATTTTATATTAAAAAAATGTAAATGGCATATTTTCTTATATCATTGCGTATTGTCGTCAAAAACTTCAGACGCAGTCGGATTGTTATTTTCACACGTAAAAACTCGTTTCAATCCCGTTTCATGTCAAATAACACTAACGCCCGGTTTCTGAAACACTGATCATCGTAGATGTTAACTAATAAGCTGTCAAATGGTTTTCAAATTTCATTTTAGTTGCCAAAAGGATGGGTAAACTCTTTGGATTGATCGTTCTGACATCTACGATGATCAGTGTTTCAGAAACCGGGCGTTAGTCTATTATTAATTACAAAAGTGAAAGACTGCGGTGCGACAATTTTAATTCATATCGGTGGGTTATTTTTTACACAGCATACTGATATTAATGACTTAGTTATTGGCGAGCCTCGTTAGCAGGCGAGCTATTGTGCGCGACAATGCGGTATTGTCGCCCGATGACGGTGGCATAAGCAGCGCTGAAGATGGGCGTACGTACGCCCATCAACAATACGTAATGCGACAGCCTTCTTTCCTTAATTGAACAATAATTATCAGCACATAATTATCCGATAAGCTACCAAAAATACTAAAAGGTATCAACAAAATGGGTTTGCCCTCACTTTTAGAATATTGTTAAATTTGTACAATATTGTTTGTGTTGAATTTAGCACCTTAATATGATTTGGACAGATATTTTTACACCATGTACCTAAATGCGAAAGTTCGTTCCTTCTTCTGTACGTTTGAGCGTTTTTCAATAAATATGGATTACGAATTATCGAAGATTGTGGTTAAGGTAAATCAAAAGACATTTACAAGCGATTTATTTACTTTAATCTGATTATTCAGATTAGTTTTGTGCACTTTTTATATCTGCTTCGCTGAACTCATTAATTTTAGATATGTTATATGTATCTTAGATCTTAAGGTAACAATATTTATTTATATAACTTAAGTAAGAAAATTGTTTTATATTCGCTACATTGTATACTTTTGTATATAAAATAGGTACACAATCTTACCAATCTGTGCAAATAAGTTTACCTTTATGCGTAGATAAGAACGTTTATATCAAAAGATTTGGTAACGACTGAGCAAACGATATGCCACTCAATAATGTCGATGGACGTTGTTATTCAAAGAGCGAAATCAAAGTTCACACCTTGTTGTGAATTTCCAATCAATTTAAATCGGATTGGTTTTCCAATTCGAGTCTCCTCATAGAGGGGTGGCGTCGAAAAAAGATTGGATTTCCTTGAGTGCCCTTTCATTCGTGTTATATCACGTTATGCGTAAGAATTGGGAGGCGTCACTCTCGATGCTGGTTGCGAACGCAATTTACGAACTAATGTTAAAGGCCTATTGATGGGACGTAAGAATATTTATACAGACTTATTAGTAACGGTTAGATTTATTAGTATTATTATTGTCTATGCAAACAATGTGTTTTTCAATTTTGATTGTTTTCTTATGATTAATATTGAACATATCCGCAGCAAGAAATCCAGCAAGTGCTTACAACTAAACGACTAGACGGCTCAGACGTTTTTAATTTTTTTTTAAGAGTTTGATCACCGAAGCCCATGAATACGTGCGACGCTCAAGGTGTAGTTTTTCCAAAATTTTATAGCTTATGCATCCAGTTATCTCACTCATTGTACGAAATGCATTCTTCTATTTAAGTTATCTGTGAATTTTTTGTGTTTTCTCGATTAACATAATTTACTGGATAAAAAATAGAGATGTCGATGAGCCACTCAACGTTTAACCGTGTAAACCGTAAAGCGAATACATTTTAAAAATGTCACTAAGCAATAAGCGATAAACTGAAAATTAGGGAATGCTTCGAAGGTACACTTCGTGTGTTAAAGTGTGAATTTGGGCTGTTTAATAGCCAATATATGGTAAGTAACGCGGCAAATTGTCAAAGCGATGGAAAAATTACACTTTTCATTCGCGTACTTACGTTTCTTTCACAAATTCACGTTTTTCGTAAGAAGTTTTGCTAAAGTATTTGAAGAGAGAAAGTTGATTTGTATACCTGGGACCTGAAAACAATGAAGCATATACAGCGTGTCGTTACCATCGCGACAATAAATGAACACACGTCTAATGCTACTTGCCAATAATCATAAAAAATATTAACATTAAACAAAATCCATAATTAAAAAAAATATTTTTCAAACAAATAATTAAGTAAAAAAGAAACAAAATTTGTAACATCCTATACAAATCGCGCCACAGCGTCGCATTACAAGCCTCTCCTTCTAACAGTATGTTTTGTCTCTTTTAAATTCATTCAATCCATTCATATGCTTTGTGACCTTTACAAATGAACTTTACGTTACGCTTTTATAGGTAAGGGTGTTCTAAAATTCTTTATTTTGGAAAATTTAATAACTCTGTAAATATTGATGTTTAAAGAATTTAAATGTTTAATACAACTTTAAAAAGTTATCCCCTATATGTGTGTTCATTTATTGTCGCGATGGTAACGACCCGCTGTATACAGCGATGTCGCTTGTATAACATCTGTCTACTATTCATAATATATATAACGTTCCTTGTTTATTTATTATTTATATAATTAGTAGTAGAATGTAACATTTAATGCTTGTTAGTTAAGTGTAAATAATAAAAACAAGATTTTTCTCAATGTAAAAAGAAACAGTATTTTTTTTATGGAATATTAATATTTTATATACTACTTCTTACAACTACTTGGGAAACCTAGTATAACAATATTTCTCCATAGAATTTTTTTTATTATATTTGGTCGTAAAAAAGCGACTTTTTGCTTCATTGTCGTTCCAAACCCCTACCAACTCTCCACTGTGTCTATGTAGAAACCCGCTCGGCGGGGATGGAATTATTCATCTACGTATTTTCTCCGCAGGAATAATAAACAGAATTAGATATGAGGTACGTCAGCGTTTAAAATGGTTGGTATAAAAATTGCTGCTATAATTAATCGATCTTATATCGTTAGTAGCGGGTTAGTTAGTAGGGTCTAAGCCAGTGCTTTCCAAACTTTTTTACAACTTTTCGTATATACAAAAATTCTAAATCTTATTTTTCCAGTTAAGGTCAACCGTATGAAATAAATAGCTTTATATAAAAAAAATAGCTTTTGAAGCACGTTATTTAGCTAGAAATTATTATTCATGGATTGAATTGAATTCAAATTGAACGTGCGTGAAGTCTGTGGTTTTTAATGCGATTAAGATCTTTAGATGAGAAGCTTATTCAGTTTGAGAGGAATATCATTGTTTCACGAAACAGAGTCTAAACGAGCCAAAGGCCCCAGTTATCTTGTCACGCCAAAATGTAACAAAATAACATTAGGAGGAAATTTACCACTATTCAAATAAATAAAAAAAAGTTGACGATACCTATGACAAGGGCGGGAACTTTCTGTGCTGGATTGATAGTGCGGAACTGCTCCGTGAGATGGCGCTTCTCGCGAACTATGTCCACGTTCTCCTCGTCAAATGGTATACCCTTAAATTGCAAGCCGGCGCGGACCCGCCAAGAGCACGAAGACAGCCAGAAAGCGTACAGCGTTGCCCGATTCCCCAACTATAATAGGTTAGCGTCATTGGCAGAATGTAGCGTAAACAATCATATTTAACCCTCTAGGGCTGACCCCTGCATTCTCGCGGGAAACGAGTCCGATGAATTTTAAAGAAATTAATGATAGAACCCTTGGATTATACCATTAAATATAAGTCAATGTTCACATGTCTCGTTAACAAGGGTTTACATTTGCCTTCACAATCGCTCATCAAAATTAAGCACAAAAAATAATTAAGCTATTAAAGAGCTTTATGCTTAGTACATATATCTCATTCCGTTTTTGGCATAGAGCGGGATTCAACACCTTATTCTGCCTAACAGAATCTAACGTTGGAATAATCTTATGGCAAATTAGAAATCAAGCAATTACGAATCGTAACAAATACCTAATTATGAATATTAAGAAATGATAAAAAGAAAGGAAAAATTCCAAAAATCCATACGTATGTAAGAATGGTGAATAATAATTGCCTAATAATATTTAAGTTTGCAAAAGCAAGGACTATCATAGTGAACTAAGTAGGTACTAAGCGTAGAAAGCTGAAATTTTGTTACGTTAGTGTGACGCAGTTGTTGAAAGGAGGCTGATGTGGGAACAGCGGTAAGAACAAGCTTAGCGAAACACGACAGCGCACTTGAACAAAGTTAGTGGTTTGCACATTTGTGGTTTCAAATTCTCCAAAACGTTTCCACATTACTCACGTTAATCAATGTTGTATTGTGTCTTACGTTTATTTAGTTTAAATCTTCACAGCGACCAGTTAAGAAACGGAAAATAATTTAAGGGCAGTTATTATGTTTAAAAACTCTAATTTTCATATTTGCTCTTGTTAATTTAAAAATATAAAAGTGAGGTTAGGAATACCACAATAATTACTTAACAACTGTATAGCTCTTGATATTATCTTAATAAAATAAGTAGTTAATGTTAATGTATTGACAAACAAATGCTTATTAATGACAACAAACATGTAATCATAACCTTTAACTTTAGAGTACTTTAAATTGGATGACCGCAATTAAATTATGGAACTAATTACAATATATAAAGAAACTTACCCCCATTGAGTAAGTAGACAAAATAAAAGGTTTTCAGCTTGCAAATTCAAAGATAGGTATAGTTAATGAATGAGTAGTTTAGGCACTGATATAACATGAGACATGTCATTGTGATACTAATGATAATATCTACTGTTAGTGTAAAGAATTTTCACATTTAAACAGAAGATGGCGCTATTTTCAATACTTAACTGACTGATTTTATGTAATCTTAGTTAAGCAACTTTGTACAACCTAACAAAAAGGATTAAAAATACAGATTAATGCTGATATACATTTTGTTTATTTACATAATATATTACGACACAATATTCTAAACAAAGCTACGCCATAATTCCTAATCACATAACGTTTCTATTATTGTAAACAATTTTGGTAACACATTTATTCATTAAAAAGCATTATTTTTTCAAACTAGAAATTTATAGCCACGATTGAATATTACTACTAAAAATAAAAAACGATCTAACTAAAAGTTACGCGTGAAGTAAGGTAAATTAGTAATAAATTAAAACATTATATAAGAAAAACACAGTTACATCGTTTTCACTAGATTTGAATTTTATAATTTAGCTGATACATATAAGCTTTCAATAAATAGCATATTTTACGATTACAATATAGATTATAAAGTCAGTTTTTTTTAAATATGACTTTGAAGATGACGTAGTTAAGTTAATTAAAATGTTTCAATAATTATTGAGATTAAAAAGAAATGATGAATGGTGTTTAAATTCAAGTGTAAAGTAAAATCAGAAGTGACATAATATATCAGTTAAGAAGTTTTCTCATAAAAGTAAAAAAAACACCACCGTACAGCGTGTCGTTACCATCGCGACAATAAATGAACACACGTCTGACGCTACTTGCCAATAATCAAAAAAAAATATTAACGTTAAACAAATCCATAAACAAAAAAATTTTTTTTCAAACAAACTAATTAAGTAAAAAAGAAACAAAATTTGTAACATCGTATACAACTCGCGCCACAGCGTAGCATTACAAGCATCTCCTTCTAACAGTATGTTTTGTCTCTTTTAAATTCATTCAATCCATTCATATGCTTTGTGACCTTTACAAATGAACTTTACGTTACGCTTTTATAGGTAAGGGTGTTCTAAAATTCTTTATTTTTGAAAATTTAATAACTCTGTAAATATTGATGTTTAAAGAATTTAAATGTTTAATACAACTTTAAAAAGTTATCCCCTATATGTGTGTTCATTTATTGTCGCGGTGGTAACGTCACGCTGTATATAACTAGAATAAATTGAAGATTTATTCTTGAACATGATTATAGTTTTCTTCAAATGTAATATCTAACATAATAAATAACTTTGCATATACTACACAATACCTATATAAAAGAAAACGGGCAGGAGATACAATAAAAATAATATTCATAGCAACATTAACAATGCATTTGGAATGTTTTATGTTTTTAATTTGTTTTTATAAGTAAAAACTGTTTTTACCATAGATAAAGACATTATAAGAACGAGATTTGTATAACAAGAACTGATGTACAAAATTGGTGGATAAATGATTAACTTAATATAGCTTAGCTGTAACAGAAAGTTCTTTACTTTGTCTCGCCCATTACTATGAAAATTACCCAAATCATTTCAAAGCTTACTAATCTATTATTCAGTTATATAATTTTATATTAGACGATATATAAGAGTACGTTGTAGCCTAGTGTATATAATATAGGAAAAGCTAGTGTTGCTACATAATAATTATTGTTCATTTTATTGTGTATTTTTTAACCCCATCGTAAAGGAGAGCCCGGTGGTCGGACGAAAGTGGCCCTGGTTTGAGCTGTTACGATTCCATTTCCTTTGATATTATCAGGTGAGCTGTAGAATGCGTGCATATGTCGTCGATGGTGAAGCTCATGGCCTCTGTGTGATAGACTTTGTAGGCGGCTCCAAAGTGAAAAGAGTCGTTTTTTCACTGCTTTCTTACTGCCCGACGAATTTTCTGCAAAAAAAAAAAATATAATACACAACTTAAATTTTTCAAAAGTTGCCAAAAATCAAGGATATGTATATGTTAGTTGAAACGGTGTGAAGTTTTTTTAGGTCCAAAGTTGGCAATTTGGCAGACGGTTCACCTGATGATATGACATGCATATGCGTTGCCAACGTTCAAAACAGTGGGATCCGGTTACGGTACTCACCATTATAAATATACACATATGTGAATTGCTTTGATTTTAACAGTTTTGCGAAATAATACGGGTGCTTAGCGTAAATAAAATCGAACTAAGAACATTTGCTTCGTGCCATCCTTTCTTTTGAACATAATAAATATTTGGTGTCAACTAAAGTAGTAGCAAGAAATCATAAATTAAGGACTTTTACTGCCTATTCTAATACCACCTAATTTGATACCACCAAACTGAATAATTATTGTTTAGCCAACATGTAGTAGCGTATTTTATCAAACAAAAAGTTGAAAAGACATTATGACTCATACACCTCTCTCTCACCTATTTCGGAGATAAATGATCCTTCATGAGTAATTTCATTATCTCCGATTTTGGTAGGGTCCTCTCTCTTTACCTTTACTAAATGGGCCGTAGATTCGATATCTTCCAAAAACAAATTATTGTCTTCCATGTTTCTTCTAGGATCATTTTCGGATTTTGATGAAAATGAATTAGGATATTGATTGAAGTCGTTTCTGTTCACATCATCTCGTAAATATGTTAACTGTACTCTAAGAACTAAAAAGGGGTCAGTGGCGGCTACAACGTTTTCATATACATTGTGATCATCATATGCACTTCTTAATCTGAATTCGTTTCTGGTAAAATCATCAAACTGTCTGTCAATTGGTTCTATTTCACTGCGCTCAGCTATTGCTGCCTCGTTTGATTCATCGCGCGTGTCTTGCCTGTGAAGATGATCCAACTGCCTGGGATAGTTGTGCCATTGTTCTTTTCGATATCCATCATCATCGTAATTTTCTACCTTGTTATTCTTATCGCTGAAATCTTTTTCATCTCCACTATTGTCGTAGTCAGTGTTCATCGACTCTGTTATTTCCTTTAATTTTGGTATTGATACGTAACTATATTGGGCTGCTCTGTTTTTATAAAAAATATGATTGGGTGCGTTAGTTTGGTGACTGTTTAAAAATATATTGTCATTACTTTGGTCGTCTATGTTAAATGATTCTACATTAGCATTATTGGGTAAAATTGGAAGAACATCACTCGACGAGAGCGCCACCGATGTAAGCATTAGTATTGGAAGCATAGATCGTCCCATCTGAAACAAAAAACAAAGTAATATAGACGTATGTACACAAAAACAGAAGTTGAATAAACTTCAGAATACAAATTAGCAAGGTGTTTATTCACAGATTAATATTCAGATGACAGACTATAATTTGCATTTCATTAGACAGGCAAAGTCACCGATGTAAAGGCATTTTGATAAGAAAGTTTGCACCCAACAATAGTTTGTCAATGGCATAAGGGGGCAATATCTTGAATTAATTCCAGTTTGATGATGAAAATTGTCAAACAATGATGGTTTATTAGATTAGTGTAGGCACAGAGACGACGCCTCATAGACTGCTGATAGCAGTTACGTTGCTATAAATTTTACGTAAAAATGTTTTTCTCTTAATTACCGAAGAGAAATCTCAAATAAAAAGTTCTATTGAAATTTTTATTTTTGATTGGTAAAGGGTTGTACTGGACATAATTATTGTAATAGACTTCTTAATATTAGCTAATTGTATTTAGTTAATTTATTAACGGAAATTCGAGTCTCGTCGTACGTCTTCTTATATTGTTTTAAACGATATGCAGCTAAGCTGCCTTGACTTGCGAACGCAGGCTAGGTTATTAATGGACGCTTGAAAAGTTCATTATTAACGACCGCTGTTATCTGCCCACAAGAAAAATGTTGTTCGTCAACGAACGTAGCATTTAAAAATAGCCTGATAACTAATGACCTTTTTTAAATATACAGGTCAGACAATACTAAAATTATAATATCTACTTTGAGTATTTATTTCTTTTTTTTTGTTAGAGATGTTGTGTTAAAACGACTAACTCAGGCAATAGTATACAAGAGCATGGGTGGTTCGGAGTATATATTGACTGTTACAGTACTGCGGATGCTGAGTCGATGTAGGTATATTTTTGTCTTTCCAGGTTTACGTATACAATTTCTTGACTACAATATTTATACTTCGATATTTTTTGGTTTGGAAACTGTGGCATATTTTTGATAGTATAAGGGATAAAAATATTAAATTACTTGAACACACACTGATCCAATTGATAGCCAAACCCCGGTAGCGTATCTATATGAGAATTTTAAAATTTGATTTTGGTAAACAAATTATAGACATAAAGTAGTCTCATCAATGCTTGATATAATACTTCTGCAACAAGATAGGGTAAGTAAGAAAATAAAACGATTTTTGTATAATTGTGTACATTAAGCTGCTATTGATGGATGAGCGATAATCTCGTCCAGAATTTAATTTTAATGAGCGTATTAGCAGCAACTGTTTATAAATATTGACTAAAGGTTTTTAACAAATATTTGTGAATATTAATTCCATCTAAGTCCCAAATTAATTAGTTTGATATTTAACTTGAATTCAGTAGTAAAGTTTGAAGTCTTTAGCTTCGAATTCATCAAATATACATAATATATATATAAGATACATATTCTATATAAGAGTTTATATTAACTATTCGACGAAGTTTTCGCACAGTATGTGTATAGTTAGTGACTGAATGATAAATATAATGTTTCAATAATGGGTCGCAGTGAAACTTCTTAAAAAAAATATAAAACTGATCAATGTTGATGGTTGCCACTAATTTTATTGCTTTTCCAAATATTCGTCATTCCTCTCTCTACTTCTTGTTCGTTTTCGCATTCAATGGAACACACTCACCGCATCTTCAGGGCTGATAAAGCGAATACCTCGAAGTTGATCTTTAATTCTTGGGATTAAATGAAAGTCACATCTACCGTAGTCAAATATTCTTTTGTTTGTTTCGCAGGGTGCGCTGAAGCGTTGTCGTGGTGAAGGAGGATCCTGCTTCGAAAATGCTGCTATCAAACATTTTCAGAAAATAAGTAAGCAACAGTTAACATACCAGTCTCCAGTGAATGTTAAGTCTGAAGTCTTCCAGCTCCACTGTCCCGGAATGGCCTATCCGATTAGAGAACGAGTAATCATCTTTGTTCCTTGACTTCTCATCATCTTCTTCCTATCTTTACTTTAGTTGGCCGATCCTCAAAAAGAAACATTCACTGAGATGATTTGGTTTCGGGTTCGTTGCAATATAGCTTTCATCACCTGTGACGACATCAGTTAAACTTTTCTAACATTTCGTGCCTCCAATCCATGCGAAGGCGTTTCTGGTCTTCGGTCGAAGTATGGGGAATAAATCTGGTACAAAGCCTTCTAACGCCTAAATGGTTATGTAATATTTATTATACTTGTCTCCTACCAATGCTTGCCCGAAACTGCTTAGGTTACTCTCTTATCTTCCTATCAAACGTCGCAGAGCACTGATGTTATCTTCGTTATGTCGCTTTTGAAAGAAGTCCGTCACGCAGAGCATCACTGAGATTACCACGCCTACGCTTAAACTCATTAAACCAATTTTAAACAGTGGCTCGGGGTACATCGTAATAAATTATTCAGTTTGAGGTAACAAGACTTTTGAAATTTACCCCAATTCACTAAAACAAAGGACAAGTGAATGCAATAAACGGCCAAAAATGTTACCAAAGTGTTCTACAATTAAAATTGAAAAGAACTTTTCATTGGCAATGTTTCTAATTGGCTAGTTCTTAAACTTTTAGTGTTACTCTGGTAATTTAAATTAATTTATCAATGAAAGGTTTTTTATTAATATTTTTTCTGTCTATTTCACCATCTTTCTTTGTTTAGAAAAAAATTATAATAACGAAACTGTTTTTGTGAAATCAATAAAATTCTATTTATAAGAGCCATGATAATTCAGTTTTCGGACGCTGGCTTTTAATTCATTATACTCGGGCAGCCTGAGTTCAAATTCCGGTATGGTACCAATGGAATAATTCATTTTAAGCGATGAAACCTGCATGTTTTCGAAACAATAACAAAAAAAGTATGTTTCGAAGATATGTGAAGTCCGTCAGTGGGTTCGCGTCTGAGACGTCGCGCGTTTTACCCGGCAGCGGGATATGTTCTTCTTTTAATGTTCTTCTCTTCTATTTTTAGTCAATAGCTGCAGACATAAGCTTAAAAATGGCATTTGAATCATAAAATTTGATATAGAATAATGGAATTCATGGCGTACCGACAAATAAACAACTTTGAGGTAAAATATTAAGAGACAGGCTCACATCGAACACAAAATGTGCGTATAATAGGGCATATCATGTACAAATTATGCAAACAGATAATATTACGTGTTGTTTGGCGTAGATTCTTTTATGTTCGTATCTCTAGAACTTGATAGTTCGGTCGATACCCTCTTATCGTTGTGTCTGATTTGAAGTGAGCACAATTTAGTCTGTGCAAACACTTAACTGCATGCGTAGGTATAAGAATTCTTAAAGACCAAGGTTTTCTTTGATCGTTATCTTGGATTAATAACATTAGAACGAGACGTTCTGTGAAACAATACAAAATAATTTGGTCAATCAAATTGAAAAAGAGATTCATTGTGGGCAAAATTATAACAAATAAAAATAGATTTTAACTATGTTAGGTGCAAATTAATTAGCTTACATTTATTTCGACAAGTACAGTTATAAATCTGCGAGGTACAAGTGTGTTTTGTAACTTTTAAGCTGCGATCCGATATACATTGATAAATTATGTCTTACTAGCGACCCGCCCAGGCACGGGTTTAATGTATTATACATATAAACCTTCCTCTTGAATCTCTGTATCTAGTAAAAAACCGCATCAAGATTCGTAGCCTGGTTTTATAGATCTAAGCATACATATGGACGACTATTTTATGCTATGTAGTGAAAAAGAAGTCGCTACCTTACATTATCCATAATAATATCATTGATTTTGTTTATTTCTTTTTCTTTTATTATTTCGTATATTTTTACTTTTATATATTCGTATTTGTAATGTTATTGGTACGTGGCATAATTGTAAACATGTTACATACTAGTCATTGGTGTGCATATGATACCATATGTAATAAAAATTTCAATGTGTATACTATCTCTAATAAATAAATAAATACATGTCTATTTTATTACGTTTAAAAAAGAGGAGCCGAAATCATTGTTATATTTTGGTACGTTTTTCATGTTTGTATACAAGTTCTCCTTTTATATCGCTCTGTACAAACAAGATTTTTCCCTAGGGTCGTTAGACAAAAGAAATTCTATAACGCCGCAAAGTGTTAGTGGGTAACAAACTACGTTGTAGCGTAGACGTTCGGGAAAAGAGGTTTTTGTTTTCCTTTTGTTAGAGATAAATACGTCAACAGCCATATATTTATGTAGGGGAATTTCTAACAAAGTGGAACACATCGCCCATGCACATACTCGTAGTATCAAATGAAATTCTCGAACAGGCGGCCCCAACTCATTCGCGACGATGTACCTGTTCGTTAAATTTAATTAAAACCGTGCCAAAGTTATTGGGCCAAGTTGGTACGGTGTTTAATGCTGCTGTGCCGTATGATATACTTTGTTTTATTTCAATATCGCTTCCCTTGATTTATGGCATGAACTTTTTGGGGCTCGTTGTTTGATGATAATTAATGATGGAATTAATTAATTAATATGAAATGTGGCCGATTGAATGTAAACGCTTCGAAATTAATCGGACGCTATGAAAATGTAGCGTCCAATTAATTCACAATGCGCTATGTCTATAGTTAATTATGGAGTGCGTTTCTTTAATAAGAGTATATATTATGTTTGCAAGCGATTAAAAAATCATAGTATTTAGGTAATAAGTCATAAATACCATAAACAGATCTCTAATGGATGCTAGTAGCTCAGGATCTCATTTTGGGGAACATCGGAATATACAAGCATACAGATAAACACATAAACCACCTTTTTTGGCTTCGCCATAGTTGGGTATAAAAACACCTATAGTACAGAATCGTAGCAATCTTACTTGCTAGAACTAATAAATGTGGTATACATAGAAAAAGAAATTATGAAATAATTAACAAATTTATGATTATTTGGCTATTCTCACATTTATGTAAATGTTGTAATTATAACGGCGAAAATCTACGTAAGCACGTCTATTAGTATTACCAAAATTATAATTATCAGTAATGGTCCAGTCACGGGGTTGTCGCGTCGTTCTTGCGATATTAAGGTCGGATAATCAAATCCAGCAACCGTCTTAACCGTCGAGTATATCGCTTCTCACGCATCTACCGCTTACATGAAATGTTCTCAGAATGCTATTAATTATAATGATATAATAGTGACTATGGTCACCAGTGGACTCAAACAGGATGAAATGATGATATTATATGTATATACGAATTTTTATTTAAATATAAATATAAATATTTTTACACAACGTTCTCTAGTCCCAAACTAAGCAACGCTTGTTCTATGGGTACTAGAAAACTGATATATATATATATATATATATATATAAATACCCAGACACTAGAAAAACACTATGCTCAACACACAATATTTTTCCAGTAGTGGGGATCGAACCCACACCCTCTGGCGCAGAAGGCAGGTACACTACCGACTACGCCATTCGGGTCGTCATTTAATTTTTATATTTAAATTATATTCGAAAAAATATTATAATTCAGTGACAAATATTTTCCCTCGGTGACGGCAAAAACATAAATTTTATGCTTATTTTCAAAAAAGAATTGTCAATAACTAGTAACATGTTAAAATGAAAGAATCCATTCAGAATCATAGGATAGTATTAGTTATATATATATGTACACATGTTTAGATTTTAGTTTTATGATTGGCGTGTTATATTAATGTTTATGTAGTATCTTATACTAGCAACCCGCCCCGGCTTCGTATGGGTCCAAAGTATTATACATATAAACCTTCTTCTTAAATCACTCTATCTAATATAAAAAAAACCGCATCAAGATCCGTTGCGTAGTTTTAAAGATCGAAGCATACATAGAGACAGACAGACAGCGGGACGACTTTGTTTTATACTATGTAGTGATGTAGCGTTCTGGATTGTAGCCTTGATTTTATCTCTGTATTTATATTGTTATCCTATTTATGTATTGCACTTACCGTGATTTCTCCTCCCAGGTTGACTGGTAGAGAATGCCATTGGGCATTAAGTCCGGCCTTTGTAACACATGTTTTAAGGTGTTACATGTCACATGTTTCAATAAAGATCAAATAAATAAATAAATCCTATTCTACGACGGATATCGCTCTATAAGTTTAACATTTAATAAATACTACGGTATCACGTATTTTGTGCTAATATTAAATAAATATACAATAATTTTAAACAATCGACATGTCGTCGTCAGTGGAGTAAATAGCAACATTAGAACAATGTTTCGGTTTTTGCGGTGCGATAGACAGACAACTATTTCGGAAGTGAAATGATTTAACAGTCGTTAATTTCTTTCTTTCCCTGGCAATTTTCAGGTTTATGTAATTATTTTTTCAGGTTTATGTTTATGTTTAGCATAATAAAAACAAACTCAATTGATTTGTATGATAAATACATTTCAGTAATTTTTTAAAACATTAATAACACTTAATAGTAGTCGGAGTGGTAACGCAACACTCTTCGCTGTTGCATGAATGGGCAGGTCCGTCCGGGGATGTGCCACTACCTCGCATAAGACCGGCGATAAGTGGAAGTTTATGCTTCTGCGTTTCGTCTGGTGAGTGAGGTAGCCGGGGCCCACTTCATTAAAAGGTGGCAAAGCATTTGCGACCCCGCGGGTGTTGCAAATGTCAATGGGCGGCGGACTTAACACCAGGTGAATTAATATATTTTTTATATTTACCTAACAATTTAATTTAAAGTATTACATTTATCTAAAATGTAATTAAAAGAATCTAAATATATTTTATATTATATATATTAAGTATATATTTTATATGGAATACATGCCTACGTTGTATTTGATAAAATACACGTAGGAATGACTTAAAGAGACATCTATTTTGGGACTTCGCTCATCGATTTCCATCTATTCAATAATGATTTCGATCGAGAACCATTAAAAGCTTCAATCGAATGTGCTTTCCTTTAATCTGTCCAATTTATTTTCCACTTGATTACCGAGACACGGCGGGGCCATCCGAATATTCGGAAGATGCGACGTGCCCGCCGTTTATCTCTCAAATTGCTTGAGACTTCAAACATATCGTTGAAACTTTATTCGTCTTATAAATCTATATATATCACGTCTCCAAGAGGTAAGCCGAGCGAATATTCAAAGCATTTCTAAAGATTTCATGCATTAATATAATATGTAGATATTTATGCCGTTCGAAAATAGGTACTCGTATTACAAAGTGCATTGATCAATTACGTTATACTATAACACAGCGTTGGTAATTGTAAAGTTTTACCCATTTCACGATAAGCTTAGCTTGTTTGCCAACAACGAATTGTAAACTTTGTGTATATCAGTTCGGAGAAAAAGTTTCTTGATGCTTTATATACAGATTAAAGACTTTTTTTTCGAAACTTTATTAAACTTGATTGTAATACATATGTGCTTTTTTCGATAACTTGTTGCTGTCTTGTAGTTAGTGACATTATCCCCTTGCAGTAGATATTTTGGCATTTGAGATAAAATAAGGCGACAAAGTTTTGACAGTTCTCTCTTGATGTTAACTAAACACTTTTTTTTCCGTGGGAAAAATCCTTTATGGATCCCCTGCCGCTGGATTGGGGGAGTGACAGAGGTATGTGGGAGTCCCGGGAACGGTTACCAACTAAAATACCCACGTTGCATCTGTTTCTGTCGCATCGGCCGGGAGGTTTTTGGGCCTCCTCTTCTAAAAGTGGCACAGCAACCCTCACGAGCCCCATATTGAGCGACAGACACCCCCATGCCTGCCGCTCGGGGTCTCAGTATCAAGGGGGAAGGTTTCGTGCGTAGGCCAACCTTCTGCGCCCTAGTCTCCGGCGGCGGATATCCAGGGTTGCAGTTGCCTCCCTTAATCTTTCCGCGGCCACCTTCCAGGTGATAACGTCTTCGCAGTATGCGAGGACAGCACCCCACGCCCTCTCGCTGTCAACCGTAGCGCGAACCACGGCAGGCAGCGACAGGTCGTGCCCCACGATAGCACATAGTTCTGGACCTGAGTAGTACGGTAGGTGAAAGTGCCGTGTCGCCTCCTAAGGACAGGACGTATGGCTTCAACGGTTCTTAGGCAGGAACTGGGGTGCTCCCGCCTCTGTTTCCGCTGCCCGGTGGCATTTGTGCGCAGGCATTTCCTCGCTCCCCCGACTGCACTGGGCTTTTGCCTCCTCCTCAGAATTTTGAAGACACCGAAACAAGTGGAAATCTGAGAATGCAAAATGTTTATGGGCCAATTTTAGCTGAGTGTATGGTTTGGCGTTATCATGATGAAAAACCACAACCTTTGTATTGATCAATTGAGCATGATTTTTTAATATTATAATGAAAGATGTCACACACACACACAGCACAAACTTATTGCGTGTCAATGCTACAATCGTTTCGTATTCAACAGGATTTTTAACTTTGATCATGATCTTATTCGCATCTCTTCAAAAATGGATCGGTTTCATCAACAGAGATTTAATGAATCTTTTCAATGAATGATTTCTTTCTTTCGACTAGTGACTCGTGTGCCTTCCAAATATAGTTTTATGGTCAATCCCCAGTTTTCCAAATAATTCCATATGGCATCTACTTTATCCGTAATAGTCCATTTCATGGTTTATATAGCATTTTTCCCTTTTTTGAAATACAATTTTAAAGTGTATCTGTAATGTATGTATTTGCAAAATATTTTCTATACGATTTTACTTTAGTTTACACCGTTGGTGCTAGATAAGACAACTGTTTGCGTGGTTCAAATATTTGTAATGTGAACTTATTAAGTAAAACATACGCCACTTGAATTAATTTTCAAGTTTATCGGAACTTAATTTATTATAATACGAAATTCGCGTTTAGGTGCGAACTTAAGATTCATAAGCACGTTAGTTCGCTTAAATTGAATAATATAGAATTATTTTGGCGCATAATATTTTGGCACAAGGTTCGTTAAGTGCATAAACAGCCATTAATTTAAACAGCAATAACTTTATAAATGATTAAATTTTTATGTTTTAGCGACGCAACTGCAACATAGTAGTGCTTTTTGACAATCAATAAGTAAATTAAGTAAATGCCTCTAAAAGTATCAGCCCATACATGTGCCACTGCTGGGCAAAGGCCTCCTCGGTACAGAGGGTATCAGGGAATAGTCCACCACGCGTCCCCACTGCGGATTGGCGGACTTCACATGTCTTCGAATTTTTTTTTTATTATTATTTCGAAAATATGCAGGTTTCCTCATGATGTTTTCCTTCACCGTCCCATAGGCATATACTAAGCTGGTGTGGAGGATACGTTGCCAACATTTGAAAGAGTGACCGTCGGTTACCTCGTTCCCTAGACGAAAAGCAAAAGTATAAGACATCACCTCACGCCAACTCGAAAACTGCGAAAAATCGCTTTAACACCGTTGGTTACATTTTGTAAGTTAATCTAGTGTTTACATGTAATTTAAAAAAAAGTTTCCATGATTATGTATTTTCAGCTGTCGCTTTTGGCTTATGTTCACCAGTTGAAATGATGATGAACAGGCTGGAATGATGACAGAACAAATAGGCTGAAATGATGATGATGTTGATGAAACCTGATAAATGAACAATACGTCAACGTTCGTCATGTCGCTTGGGGATCTTGAATAAAGCTGAGTCGTGACAAAGTGACTTTCCCTTTTGGTTGCATTGTGGCTAACGCTCGGCAAAATAAAGCGAGTAGGATCTTAAGGCGGCCCGAATTGAACGGTTCAATATTTTCAAACAAAAGTGCCTCGATTCTTGAAAGCTCTTAAACCGGTTTTAAAGCATGTGCCACTCGCTTTTATTTTGACTTTTTCCCGTCCTTAAAAGTTTCTAATACTTTTTTTTTTCATTAAATCATTCATCTTTTACGTAATGCAACAAAGTTATCACCTTAATTGTTTTTAATTTGCAAGTTTTGTAATATTGGATTTGCCATCGAACCGTAGCCGTTCACCAGTGAACCTCCTCAACCCGCTTCGCCCAGCCAAGTGACTGCCAACCAAATCGCTCACCAGCTTTTATTGAATGGAAAATCACCGGGTTGCCTCGGCAGGGTCCCTAACTAAAGGGTCGCAAGCTAAACGGCACAGCAAATATATGCAACGATATCAGCAAGCCCTTTGACTTGGCTGATATTATTAGCGCAATTAAAGAACTAAATTGCGGAAAAGCCTCCGGAGTCGACAACATCTCAGTGGAGCAACTAAAACACCTTGGACCTCTTGCGGTGTCATGGTTGCTGCAAATGTTCAATTACTGCCTAGAACACTCTTCCATCCCCCGGCTTTGGCGAAAGGCAAAAGTCATTGCGATTCCTAAGCCGAGAAAACCAGCAGATGATCCCAAAAACTTTCGGCCAATATCCTTACTGCGCCATACTTACAAGTTATTTGAAAGGGTGCTACTAACCCGGCTAATAAGCTCAATTGACTCAAAGCTGATTCCTGAAAAAGCTGGATTCAGACCCGTTAAATCTTGCAGCAACCAAACACTTAAATTAACGCAACATATTGAAGATGGTTTCGAGGCTGTGATGTTTACGGGTGCTGTGTTCGTTGATCTGTCTGCAGCTTATGATACCGTTAACCTAAGACGTTTGCTGTGGAAGGTGGAGTCCATTACTAATGACATTAAATTTGTCAACATACTCCGCGAACTCCTACACAATCGTCGATTCCAGGTCCATCTTCTGTCCGATAGAAGCCGTTGGAGAACCCAAAAGAACGGTTTGCCTCAAGGCAGTGTCTTGGCGCCTATCCTATTTAATGTGTATACTAACGACCGACCTTCATCTCCCTGCACATCCCGCTTCATATATGCAGACGACCTCGCTCTGACCTCCCAAGCCGCCAGTTTCGAACAGGTTGAAAACCATCTAAATAATGCTCTGCAAAGCTTGAAGGAGTATTATGGCGCTAACTCTCTAAGGCCGAATCCGAGCAAGACTCAAGCTTGCGTATTTCATCTACGCAACAAAGAAGCGGGCCGCAAGCTCCATATACAATGGCGAGGAATGCTCATTGAACATGTCGACCATCCTAAATATTTGGGTGTCTTTCTGGATAGGTCACTAACGTACAGCAAAAACTGCGAGAACATCAAGCAGAAGGTGCACGCTAGAAACAACCTCTTGCGCCGTCTGGTTACTTCGAATTGGGGAGCTTCTCCTGATGTTCTTCGCAACCACTGGTTTGGCACTTTCCTTCTCTGCAGGCGAATATGCTGGTCCAGTATCGAGCCGTTCAGCCCATGCAAAACTGGTGGATACAGCATTAAACGAAACCTGTCGGATTATTACAGGTTGCCTAAAACCGACTCCAGTACAAATGCTGTATCCGCTAGCTGGAATAGCACCCCCGGTGGTGAGCAGAGCAGTGGCAAGCTCTTACGAAAAGATCAAGATACTGGGCGACACCCGCCATCCACTGTTCAGTCACGATCTCGTTTCACAAAGACTGAAAAGCCGCAGAAGTTTCATGAAGTGTGTGTCTCCTCTTCACGATAGTGACCGATCTAAGGAAAAATGCAGGCTGTGGCACGAAAGTGTCAATGTCCCTTGCCCCTTTGTCCCACTGTCTGAGAAACTACCGCCTGGACATGAGTTGCCATGGCTGACTTGGAAGTCTCTAAATAGACTTCGGACGAAAGTGGGCCGAAGTAAAGAGAACTTGTTCAGGTGGGGATTCTCAGACGGTTCCAGCTTGGAGTGCAAATGTGGCGCTGTTCCCCAAACCATGGAACATTTGACGTCGTGCCCTGCGTGCCCAATCAACTGCACGCAGGAGGACCAGATGAATGCTACTGACAATGCAATTCATGTGGCTGAATTTTGGGCCGATGTCGTGTAAATAGGTATTGCCATCGACACGAAAAGAAGAAGATTTGCAAGTATTTATTCCAAGTCACACTGGTCCTATTTGGACAGAGTTTTGGTGAAAACGGAGCTCAGAAAACAGCAACTGTTTACCCTTAGGGGCAAGTATTTGCGATAGCTTTTGTTTTTTCCCTGTTATGAAAATAGAAAGAGTAGTTAACGTTACTTAACCATTTTCATGTCCGATAAACACTGAGAGAACTGAATTCTATTGGTTATATTAAACAGTAGCGACCGGCCCTGGTTTTGCACGGGTACAATGTATTATAAATATAAACCCTCCTTTTGAATCACTCTATCAAGTAAAAAAAGCGCACTAAGATCCGTTGCTCAGTTTTAAAGATCTAAGCATACATAGGGACAAACAGACAGCGAGACAACTATGTTTTATATACTACTAGCAACCCGCCCTGGCTTCGCGCGCGTGCCATGTATTATACACATAAACCTTCCTCTTAAATCACTCTACCTAGTTAAAAACCGCATTAAGATCCGTTGCGTAATTTAAAAGATTTAATCATACATAGGGACAACAGACAGCGGGACGACTTTGTTTTTAAAATAAATGTTAAAATGTTAAACATAACTTAGTGGCGCATTTGCCAAACTGTTGGCTCTGCCGCGAGGTAATTTGTTCCATCTGTGTGCTTGTTCCCAAGGAGGGTTAACGTCGGACGTCGTTGTAAAAATGCTATTTAGTACCGTTAACATCATGATTCACACCTCTCCTCCCGATCTCCACGCGACGGCCACCCCTAAGTGGGAAGAGCAGGAGAAAGTAGCGGAGCATTGTTATATTAGAACGTAAAACTTCAAGTTCATATCATAGGTTTTACTTATGCATATCACGATAATTTAACGACGTGTCCGCAGATTTACTAGGCGAACTATGGTGACTACATATGTGACGTATTGGATGCATGCGTGAGACGGGCAAAAAGGTTGCAAATTAAGAGTAGATAGCTTAGAAAATATTTTTGAAAGAAACGAAACCGTTAACAAAGTCAGTAATTTATAATGATAAATATATATAAAAAAAATGTAGAAAAACACTTTAGGTGTTCATGAAACTAAGTTGCTGCTTAAATCAACGTACAGTTTAAAACAGATTTATTTTTAAAATTATGATTCATACACACATTCATTTTCCCTCAGAACTGTAAATAAAAAAAAATATAAATGAAATGTTTAATTTAACCCAATAGATAATAAGTAGTTTATACCCAATGGATAATATGTTGGAACTGACACCGGCAATTATGTGTTTGCAAGCTACGAGAAGGCATATGTAAAGAAAATAAATGTTAACGCATATTTAAATAATAATAAATTATGCACATTAATGCTTATTATAATAAAAAAGCTCATAACTTTAAACCAACTTTATTTAGTATTTACTTAATTTAATGAGGAATATTGAAGACATAACTATGCAAAATATAATCATATATAATTAACAAAATACACATATATCAAAGTAAACATAATATGATTTTTAAGTGATACTATTAAATTATAGTGGAAACGTATTTGCTTATCGTAGTCGATAAGATGTATTCATGAAATCATTGTGATTGCCACTTGAATTATAATAACTCGCGTATTTATCTATACTGTAGCTTTGGACTACTACGTACTCGTATAATCCCATAGCTCAGGTGCGATGTTGCGAAGCTAGCCTTAACAGGGATTAGAAGATGATATATTACACACATTATTCAACCTATAATAGACGTCGAGTTGGTCTGTAGTAGTCTGTATGTCAAGCACAGTAATTCCTTAGGAATAGTCTAGATATATTGCAAGGGCCACGTTAGTATTTTACTTACCTAATTGTTCATTAATTTATATCGTTTTTACGAATTAGGACTATTTCAACTACTAATATTATTGATAGACATGTCTTAGTTCGCATTTAAAGTTTGTATGTGAGAAGGTAGTCAGTAACCATGGACTTCGCAACAGCGTTTTGCAACCTTTAATAAAGTGGGCCCTTTTTACTACACTTACGAAATCAAACGTGAAAGTATAAAGTTTCCACTTCACGCTGGTCTTCTGTCCGTGGTATTCCCCCATTATATCCCCCCACGAGCCTACCCATTAGTAGCGAAGTCTATATAGTAATTACTGGAACTCTGTTTCGTACGTGACCAGAGTAAATCACTGTTCGTAGTAGTTAATCTCGTTAAGATGTTAGAAATTAATTACGTACATAAAGAATGTATAGCAGTTCTATTGTTGTTGGAATATTGAGCTCCACGTGTCTGAAATTGCCGCGTTCATATAAGTAGTTATGAGTGAGTTTAACAGTCACGTCCAAGGTCCCATTCGGTAAACAAGTTCTAACAAGATCTCAAAGTTCCCCTAAAGTTTTCATAAAAGATAATAGTTACCAGCGTAAGAGAAGTCAATGATCGAATTTCATCATAAATAGTTTTTAGACAATCAGTCTGATGTGAAAGTCCAAAAAGCTTTCTAATAAAAAATACCTAGCAAAAGGATTCAATTAAAAAAACATTATTTAAAAAATTAAAAGTTTGTAGTCGAAATCATTGATAGCCTTACTAATATTATAAACGCGAAAGTTTGTATGTATGGATGGATGTTTGTTACTCTTTCATGAAAATACTACTGAATGGATTTTAATGAAACTTTACAATAATATAGCTGTATAAACATCAGAATAAGACATAGGCTATAATTTATATACATAATTTATGTATATCTGTCTTTCTGTCTGAATGTTACGCCTTCAGCCTATTCTACGCAGACGTAGTCGCGGGCAGCAGCTAGTTAAGAATAAAGTAAACTATTTTTCACGGTATAATACGAGCTCTTATGTTATTAGGACAGATAGGGATAGTAAAATATTCAGCAACAAATCTGTATAGCCGTCCTAAGTTCTTAACCAACAACATCGAAACAAATACTTTCTTAATACACAATTATTGCAAGAATTTGAAAAAATGGAAATTATTTTGTACTTAATACTACAGCAAGCATTAAAATCTCGAGCTCAGTCAAACTGACTACAAATTTTTTACGAGTACGTAAGCTTTCGAATATGCATGTTACATTTCATACGAAAAATCATATTCTACATTTTTGATTTTCTTTCTTTACGAATCTTTATCTTCATCTTTCTAACTGGCTCTAGACGATTAGCGATGACACATCTTTCAAATAAGCAATATTCCAACCAATATTCTTTTTGACATTTGAACGACAGTGTTCTAATGAAATCACATCAATCATCCAGTCTTCTTACATATTCATACATTATCAAATATCAAAGAATGCTTTCGAAGTAATATTCACGAAATCCGTTGCATGATTTGTTACTTTTTTATCATGATTTACGTCTTGAAATGGTAAAAAAAGCATTTTTAGGTACTGTAAAAGATTCTTGTAAAACAGAATTAACATGTTTTTAAACGCGTTAATTCATTAATTAATTTTAAAACTATTAACCTAGCCTTATTAATTAAAACTGCCGAGCGTGCCAAGTAATTATACATATATATTGTATGCATATATACTATGTCGCTTTATATGACTGCAACCTTTTATGAAAGCGTTATAGCCTGGACAATATAAAGTAGGACATGACTCGTGGGTGTCCCATAAATAAAAATACAATAATAACGATAGAAAAGCACAAAAGAAAAATTGTCAATGAACAAGATAAAATACATCTTGATCCGAATAAAACACAATCGTTATTTGTGTACCTAAATCCATAACAAAGGATAAACAAAGGCTTCCAAAAGATATTTGGAGCGAGATGAAGTGTTATCTTTATGAAAAACCGGTATCGGATAGAACGATTTATTGTCGTCGAATAATATTGTCGGTAAAACGAAACCATTGATGAATATTCAACTTAATGCTAAAATAGGTTTTTTTAATTGTTGGTGATTCTGTAACTCGCACCCCTCTTCATGCACATATAATTATATAAACTTATATATATTTTTACCCCGTTATACGAATAAATCATATAACATCATTACGTGACCAGGATAAATTATTGATCTTTCTATAGGATCTTTCTAAAGGTAATAATTAATCATGTTCGGTAGGACCTTATTTACGTTGTGTTTATTTAGTAACTTGATTCTTTTAGGTGTATCTTGGATCGACAAATATTCACTAGTCATGGTATAAGCCAGAGATAATGTCAGATTGCTTTCTTATTAACTAACCCCGACTCGCTTGAGACGGGCTCAGAGTATATAGTATACTCCCTCTCACGCTTGTAAAGGGCTCACAATATAATTTTAAATTAATATCCCTTCTCTCTTGAAAAGGGCTCACATCAATTTTACATACCCGATACAAGGCAACAGCTCCCCCACATTTTAAAAAAAATGTAGGGAAGGCACACAGCTCCATGAAAACACTCACCAACGCCGTGTGCGGTAAGCGCCAACCAACATATTGCGCCCCCCCCCAGAAGAGGGACAAAAAGTTGGGGAAAGGACCGAAGTCCATTGCAAAGCTGTTTTACCAGCATAAAGAGGGCTTGGCCCCTTGGCAGTGCGTAAGCACAAACTTTGACCGAAGTTGCGCATGTCAATGCGTGTAAACGTCATACAAGCCGACGACAAATCCAGTCTTTGTGAATGTACGTCAATACGGTTTTGGGCATGTGTTAAAGATCAGGCACTCTGGCCCTATGATATAATAAGCCCTCCGTAAGCGCCACCACTTTTGCCAGATCGCCGCGACTGCAGACGTGATTGTTAGTGTTTTGGCATCACCACCATTAAAAAGGTTAGCACGACATTTCGTCGCAGAGCGCGTTATGAGTCACTGCTCACCCCAAGGGTATGGTTAAAACGTTGCACGGCATCGCCGCAGCCTTGAGAGGTTTTCTCCCGCCAGCTACCATCCACATGAGGTAAACGCATATGCTCCACCAACCATTGAAATAGTCAGATATAGCCATAGTTGTGATTTTTATGTTTAGCCATCAGAAGGGTTTATAATTGGCAACATATAATTAATTGTCAGTGTCTCTGACGTTGAGTATAATGTATTTTCGATCAAGTTTGTCTCACCCACCAGCAAGTTGCCATTATTCGTTCGAACGGTGGGAACTTTACTGAGATTCGTTAATAATGATAAAACGTATAAAGAGGTCAGACAGTCTGCAGTTCCGTCATCAGGAACCCGACTTGGACAAATCTACTGAGATGTGCATCAAACCGAGACGCAGACTCGGCCATTATGAATAGCATCGTCTCCCAAGCAAATGTCGCAAGACGCAATGTCACCAAATGCAACATGCATCAATCGATCTAGCGCAGGTCAACACGCCAACATACAGCCTATCCGCATACACAGCAGACATCATCACCTCGAACCTCCGTCAACCAGACTCATACGATGCAATGATATTAGGCGCAGATCACCCCGCAAATACCACAAGACGCAGTACTGCATATAGCCGCATGCATCAATGTGACTATCGCGTAGGTGGCACACCCTCACACCACACCAATACAACTCCAATCAACTTCAGCTCCAAAGTTTAGAATATACTCGGAACACGAAGTGTCTAAACATACTCTTTCACGATCCGAATGATAGTCGACGTATCATAGCGTAAACACTAAGACGCCAACCACCAACGGACCCCCACCCAAGCCAAGTAATAGCCAACGTATCATAGTGGAATACACTAAGACGCAAGCCACCACCAGACTCCCCAAAGTCAGATGATCAGTCGACGTATCATAGTGCAACACACTAAGACGCCAACTACCACCAAACTCTTACTATGCCGAATGACAGCTAACGTATCATAGTGATGGTCACTAAGACGCCAACTACCACCAGCTATCGATGATATGTCCCCCACTCAAGACATATCCATTCATGGTTCCACGTTTACCGTAGACCATGTCGTCGTACAGAAGTACCACGCAACTCCATAGTAATATCTCTTATAAAGTCCCAAGTCATTCATTCATTGCTCTTCATTATATTTATATATTTATTATTTTTTCTCTGAGCCTTCACATATTATTACTTTTATCCATTAGACCTTACTTCCATATGATATTGGTATGGGACGTTCATACAATGTACTTTCACTATAGTACTAAGAGTCGCGATCGACCTCTGTACTTATATATGTACGATCATACAATTGTGTCCCCGCACGGTACATAATACTTCCCTTAGAAATCACTAAGTATGGAATTGTATTTAATTGACATAATAGTGATCGTATCTTGCTATATTTTTAATAAATATCCTTTTTGAGTATTTTAAGTGATTTTTAACTATTTTTTATCAATTTTTGGTAATATCATTTTCTCATACTAACACTTATATTTCTTAAATTTAAGTATATAATATTAACTTTTATTGTGACTAAACGTTCTTAAACGTTTTACTTTCATCTTAATTGATCTTTATTATGACTAATTAATAATAATATTTATTATTATTAATAGGTCGTTACAATTCAACACAACTGCGGTTTTGCTTAATTTAATATTTTTAAATTATAAAGATTATTATTATTATTGCCTAATATCTATTTTTGCGAAAATATCGAAAATGTTGAACGTAGAGGTGGAAAACAAAACGTTCGTACGTTCAGACTTGATAACGAAGGGAAGCAATTGAAATTTGAAAGAAAAATATCCATTTTTTTGGCGTCAATAGTAAATCATAATTTGAAAATAACTCACTGTCAAACTCCGAAAAAAATTAAAAATAGAACAATTATTTAGTTTGTAACGTGAAATTACATGATCAAAGATAATAATGACCTTAAACAAGATTACAAATGCCGAAGACGTGGGTTTGATTTCCACAGTGGCGACAATCTTTTCGTACTTTTTCTAGAAATTTTAATCTTAAGTACAGAGATTAGCACTATAAAAAATTTAAATTTCTAAGAAGCAATGGCGACAACTCTCGTTCGAATAATCGTTTTAAAACAATCTTTTCGTACCTTTTCTACAAATTTTAATGTTCAATCTTAAGTGCAGAGATTAGCACTATAAAAAATTTAAATTTCTAAGATTAGAAATATGGTGGAAACAGTAAATTGGTTAGATGATTGGTTGGTTACTTTGTAACTGAATCTTTAACATATACTTTTTTTAAGGCAAATATACAATCTTTATTGATGTAATATTTACAAGATTAAATCTATCTAAAATTACATATTATCTAATAAACCTAATCCACGCGGCATGGTTCCATGAATGCTAGCTGCATTTCCTCGCTGAATAGTTATGCTTTGTTTACCTTTGAGCGAGAAAAGAACCAGCTCTCTTGACACCAGCCGCGGCGTTAAGCCTAGGACATAAACTTTTAAAAAAATTTGACGTGCGGGGACCCCACGGACCTAAAGTTTCAACAGCAAATGGCGCAAATACATAATCTAAACATAAAGACTCATATTTGCGCCATTTACTTACTTCAGCTGCCTCCGATGCCGCCCCGGCCCTGACCAAACTACCCCTTAGATGAGAGGCAGCCAAAGTGTCTACACAAGTATCGTCCCAAACTAGAGCTTTGCCTTTCTCCCGAGGGATCAATGTTAAACCGTCGGGTCTCTTACCATCGTCGCGAAAAATGCCACAGGGCTCTAAAATGTATGGAACATTGATGGAAACAAGAGCCCTACGGAGGATGTCGTTCAGGGAACCGTGGTGGGAAAAACGGCTAGCACTTTTTTGACAAGAAAGCCCGTGGAGACCACATTTGTCTACACTGACACCACACAGGCATTGGTGTGGTTGACAAATCGGTGTTCCCAGACGGATTCCTACAGCAAGGCGTAAGCTTTCATTGTCAAGTAAAGTGCCCAAGTTACTTGATGGTAAAGCGTGAAGCCAATAACTCGATTCTTTAGATGAGACGCCTAGGAAACGGGCACGCTCTAAATTACTTTCTAAAGATTGAAACGTATCTCTCTGTACTCTCAACACCAAAGGAACATCCCAGTGTTTTTGTAGGTTTACTTCCAGTGGGATATTTTCGTTGGAGCAGATAGACAACCAAGATATCCTTGCCTCCTCTGCATAGGAAAGTGCTGAATCGTGCTTAAGGATGTTATCACATAAATTATTTACGCAATGCACGGAAGCAACTTCCTTGCTTCCGTGCAGGTAGAGCGACACTAGAAATTTTCCTTACACCGATGCCACCAAAACTAATTGGCAGCGTAGCTTGTCCAGCTTAATTCATTAAGATACAAATTTAGAATTTTTTCTAGAGCTGATTTAAGATGGAAATAAATTTCGTTCAAGAAGTCATCGCATTTCTAAACTGGACTCGAGCGAAAGAGGTACGAAAATTTAGGTACAATAATACAATGTCGGAAAATAGTAAGCTCAATATGCAAATTTAGTAAAAACAATTTGTTAACATGATCTAAAAATTGATTTAACTTTAATTTTCGATGAGGTTCCAAACTTGGTATCAACAAAGTATATAGTCAACAATATATACTTGAAGCATATATTGTTGACTCAGAAATATTCCTATCTCTTCGTTTTCCTCGTCAAATAGAACCACTAAACAACTTTTTTAAAATTTAATTATTTAATACAAGCTGTATTTTACGCTATTTGCATAAAATTTGGAAATAAATGCTTTCGTCAAACTAAACGATACATGAAGACATTTATTTTGAATAAAAGTAGTAAACTTATACAAACTATTTTCAGTGATGAGAATTCAAATTAAAAGAGATTCAGTGAATTGTCCATTGGAATGGAATCTGAATCTCTTTTTTAAATAACTTAAATTTACATTGAGATATGTTTATATTGTTCTTATTTTTAAAAATTGTAAACATTTTGTTTGAGGTGATATAATAACACGAAATATTACATTTTGCATTAAAACGTTTTGTGAAGAAAGTACCTGACTAGTTTTATCTCTGGTGAGCTAGAAATATTAAGTTTTTTAGATTATATCAGCGCCCACGGTTGTAGCGAGGCAAACACGCTGGGTCATTGCACTTACACAGATATTAAATATTTACAAGATTTTTAAAATCCTGTGAATATTCTTAATATGATATCATCTTAACTTATGACAAATGTTGTTTTCGCTTTCAGCAGTACAGACATTTCTTATACAGCGTGTCGATACAATAGCAACAATAAATGAACACACATATAAAGGATAACATTTTAAAATTGTATTAAATATTTACATTATTTAAAAACAATATTTACCGAGTTATTAAATTTTCCAAAACAAACACTTTTTGAACACCCTTACGTATAAAACTGTAACGTAAAGTTCATTTGTAACGGTCACAAAGCATATGAATGGGTTCAATGAATTTAAAAGTGATAAAACATACTGTTAGAAGGAGATATTTGTAATTCGACGCTGTGGCAATGAATGAAAAAGTCTCTGAATGTATGAATCAGTCAGTTGCAGTTGTATAGGATATTACAATTTTTGTTTTCTTTTTTACTTAATTAGTTTGTTTGAAAAATATTTTTTTAGTTACGATTTTTTTAACGTTTAAATTTTTTATGATTATTGGCAAGTAGCGTTAGACGTGTGTTCATTTATGGTCGCGGTTGTAACGACACGCTGTATATTTCTTGAGGCTCAAAGATCTAATCTCTGCTGACTCTAGTGAGTTTGCTCTACTACTAGACTTAATAAACAATACTAACTTTCCTCGTACTTTATATTAACTTATGGCAGTGATAGCCCAGGAGTTAGGCTGTCACACTGTCTTGGGAAATATACATCCAGATCCAGAACAATTATCGCTGGATTTTTTTTAATATGAAAATTTGCCAAGCGTCTGCTCGGTTCACCTGATGTTAAGTGAATACCGCCTCCCATGGACATATGCTACACCCGAGGGTTGCAGATGCGTTGACAACATTTTAAAAATTTGGCTCCGGCCACCTCAATCACCAGACGAAACGCGAAAGTATTTTTACGCCGGTCTTCTGTGAGGTCGTGATACTTACCCGGACAAGCCTGCCCATGTCGTGACATGGTAAATTTATCGTAACTTAGATTTGTCTACTTATGCAAAACCGAAGCGGGTAAGCTCGTAAAAATATCTCCATATTGGGGTGTCCAAAAAGGGTATAGATAAACAACTATTGGTATCTACTTTTTACCGTGTTTGTTCGAAAGAGTTCCGAAGGAGATTTGTGATGTGCCTAACATAATAAACAGGGATAAAATTGTGGAACAATGATATTTTGCTTGGAAGAATCCCAAATTTTTTTTAATTTTTTTTTAAATATTTTTAAGCTTTTTAAACCTAAAATATTCTTAACAAGTAAGATAAATTTAAACTTTCTTAAAATAATATAATGTAGGAGATTAATTTGGTACCCATCAAAATAATTAATGTTTATTAATATTAAATATTTCGTGTTAAGGCAGCAGATTTCTGACTATCTTTAATGAGAAGCTTAACATATAAGAACAAATACCAGCGTGAAGGGAAAGTGTTATACTTCTGCGTTTCGTCTGGTGAGTGAGGTAGCTGGGACCCACTTTATACAAAGGCAACGCATCTGCAACCCTACGTGTGTTGAAAATATCAATTAGCGTCGGTTATTATCAGGTCAACCGGCAGCATGGGTGATGGATGGGGTGAATAATAACAAAAATGTAAGACATAACGGACAACAGAATGTTTATATTGTTAACGTTTAAATTTCGACCGAGTATACGCAGGTCCTTGTACAATTTTTAGTTGAATTAAATCTCCTTTTTACACGTAGCTTCTGCAGCCCCGCACGTGCAGGGCAAGCTCGTCCGGGGAAACGGTGGCACCACGGCATCATAGAAGACTTGAGTGTGGTGGAAGAGTTTCGAATGGTGAGTGAGGTAACCGGGGTCCATTTTTTAAAGATTGGTAACGCATCTACAACCCATTTGGTGTTGAGGCCAATGGGCGGCGGTAATCGTTTAACATCAGCTGAAACGATGTTAAACGACTGTAGCTGATGTTAAACGACAAGCTATCTCATAAAAATCGTTATCGCACGTAATAAAGTCCCGTCCCTTTTGACGTGCTAAGTCCCTTTCTATAGCGCATGTATACAAGCACTAAGGCGAAATATCTCGATTGGGACTCAATCCGGCCGACCTTTCGGCGATTTTATTAAAGTACGAGAGATTTGGCGAAACGATAGTAATAAATATCGAATATCCCCTCGCCCTTTTTTTGTTCAGTATCATATTTAGGTTAATATTAGGTAGCTGAGCTATTGACACGACATGAAATAGCAAAAAGTGATGATGATATCGGTCTTAGGAAAATGGAGCATCCCAAGTTAATAGTATATAATTTAGCATCCTTATCTTAATCATGAAGCGATTGAAAGTTAAAGTATTATTTAAGACGAGAGACGAAAGACGAGAGACGAAAGACGAGAGACGAAAGACGAGAGACGAAAGACGAGAGATTACAAGTAGGTACATTTGCATTAACAAAAAACTAATTTCGCGGCGTCTAGAATCGAAACCGCGTCTTCCGGAATCGTGCCCAGCCGCTACAACTACTAAGCTAAACGGCTGATTGCCACGCCAACGAAATCACAACGTATTTTGACTTATATCACTTTTTCACATTTTAACACGTTAAGTGCGGCACTAGGCCTAAAACGCCTCGTACGTGATGCGATTGTGGTGCGCGTAAGAAAAATTGAGTCTTCTCTGTGGTGCGTTCGGCGCTATTTTAATTATATCTAACTTTTGAAAGAGATGAATATATATCTGATAGGTTCTATTCAACCAGAGTGTATTGGTGTACTCACAACAATACGGGGTTTTTGGAACCTAATACCGCACTGCATAAAGAAAATTCATCAATGTTGCGGTACGAGGTTTTACGCACCTCGTACCTGCGTACGCCGGAACTGTACCCTGCGCTAGCAGCGAGCAGCCAGTTTTGTGTCGCTAGCTCGTCGAGAGAGCATGTGTCACATTTGTTGAATATGTCTAAAATCACAAATCACAATTTGCACCAAAGTCAAATGATCGGCTGGTATTTCAAAAACAGTCGTCAATTTAGATTACTGTTTAATATTTACGTATACACTGATTATTTTCGGTGGTGTAACGTTATGAAATATCAGTTAAATAATGAAAACAATTTTATAAGCTGTACTCAAGAATGAGGACGTTTTTCGGAGTGTTTTTTTTATGTACTAAACTTTATCTCTTCTGATCCGGAAAAGTAAACAAACACGTTTTCATTAAATAAGAGAATTTTTTTTCAATTATATTTCAATGAAAAATTCCGGATGTTTTTATCGATTAGCGAAGCAGACAAAATAGTAAAAAAAAAATACTTACTGAATGTGTTCAGTACAAAAGAGCGCTTAGATTGTTTTAATGAAAAACACACATGAAGACTCCTTTTGTACATTTATAATCAAGTAAAATTGTAGAAAGAAAAGTGAAATAAACTTCATCGACATTTTATTTTCCCAATACTACAAAATTTGCATAATTCTTTGAATTCAGTGCGCTATGGGATGCAAAAAGCCCCTAATTTTATGTTACCTACAGTTTCTAAACAAATCATGCTATTACCGTACGGCCTCGGATATAAGTAAGCTAATACATTCATAATAATGAACAAAAGAAAGTATTAAAATAAATCATTTATTTGGACACAAACAAGACTTAAGTTTCTGAAACTGTGTGAACCCCGCACCGCAATTCTGATAGTTTAGTACAAGGCTTAATACATTTCGATCCGCGGTAACGGAAAGTATCGATAAAACAGCAGTATTTAGGACACATTTTTACACAACGTTCTCTAGTCCCAAACTAAGCAAAGCTTGTACTATGGTTACTAGATAACTGATAAACATACTTAAACGTACTTTTCTTTTGTAAATAAATACATATTATAGATAAATAAACACCCAGACACTAGAAAAACACAATATTCATCACACAATATTTTTCCAGTAGTGGGGATCGAACCCACACCCTCTGGCGCAGAAGGCAGGTACACTACCCACTACGCCATTCGGGTCTAGTATAAAATCCTCATATTGAGGTCTTAAAAGGCTTAAGCAGTTTAGACGTGTAAAAGCTAGTGGACCAGACGCTATACCGGCGTTAGTTCTAAAGACTTGTGCAACCGAGTTGTCTCCTGTTCTGACACGTCTGTTCCGCCTCTCATTTGAGACTGGAGTAGACCCTAAGTCCTGGAAGCTGGTAAATGTGCAGCCCATTCTAAAAAGTGTGGTAGTCGTGCTGATCCTGCCAATTAAAGACCAATTTCAACCACCTCCCTACTCTGTAAGACTATGGAGCGTATATTAAACGCCCGAGGCCCCCTAGAACAATGGGGAAGCACTCGCGGTCCTTAGAAAGCTTCCAGATATATAAAATTTAAATCTCACCCACTTTTTCTGTTTGATATTGAGGAGTTTCCAGATGTATCTCCGACGTCCAAGGTCGAATACCAATGAAATAATATGGGGCCACAAGAGAGCTTAACAAAACACAATGCAATAATATATTTTTTTAAATCGGTTCATAAATGACGGGGTACTATGGTAACAAACAATTAAAAGAAGAATAAAATCGATTTGAGAATCTCTTCCTTTTTTGAAGACGGTCGCTCCTACATTTTAAGTTAAAAGTTTAGTTTGGGTGGTTTGACATTCGACCTATCTGAAATTCGAACTAAGATAACACGAGATAATCCGTTTGATAAGTTTGACAACTTAATGAGGCGTGGAAATATTCACCCTCAATAGAGTGAATGAGAAATCGGTTTGGCAATCTAAGAATGCACTTTAGAAGAAATAAGGTTGGTGGATTTCAAGTTTTCGGGTAAACATTTCAGCCAATAGATCGGTGACGGGCTGTGAATAGCACATAGTCATAGTTAAAGGTCGAAAGGTTGTATTATTTTGTAAGTTAGGTTACTGTACAGCTGTTTATGGTTATTATACTAAAACTAGTGAACTCGACAGACGTTGCCCTATATATACGTCTTGAATCCAAAAGCATCTTTTAAATAAATAAATAATAAAAAATGCATTTTGTAGTGGACCGAATTGTGTATCTATACAAATCTCGAATCCACTTGAACACACGCGAAAATTTTCATTAAAATCCGTCCAGCCGTTTAGGAGAACTTATACAGTCATACACACACACACACACACACACACACACACACACACAGTTGTGTCAAAGTTTTAGTGCTTATACTCCTCTGTAACGGCTTGACCGATTTTGATGATATTTCATATGTAACCTATATTCAGTAGGTATGATAATAGATTTATAACAATTTTTTTATATAAATTATTTATAGGATAGACCTACAAATAATTTTATAGCAAAACAAAGTTCGCCAGGTTAGCTAGTATACATATATAAAGATAGATTACGCTTGTTCAGAAATATAATAAACAGGGCACAATATTTTGACCCCTCTTGGATTTGCATTAAAAGCGCAATGTCCTACTTTTGCAACGTCGTAGGTTATGCCTGGTAAGGCGTAGAGGTATATCTTAAGTTGAGGACTTGAGAAATGCACAATGTGGCGCAACAGGATCCTTAGTTGCTCAATAATTAGTGTATTGTGTGGGTTCACGTATTTTTGTCATCTTAATAATATTTCATATAAAATAAATCAGATTTGATACCGAAGTTTTCGTCCTTTGGCTTTTCAAATACTTAAATACCTTTAAAATAAGCCTTACACAAAACAATTTATAATTTAATTAATTTTATGTAAAATTTACTTCAGGTTTCGATTCCTATAATTATGGATAGAAATAATCGTGTTTGCGTATAATCATTAACCTAATATAATAATTGAAATATGATTACATAATACATACATACATAATGCTGACGAAGTTTTGTCAAGCCTATTTAGTCCTAAAGATGATGGTGACTCTATTCGTACTGGTTTTCGGCACAAATGTCCAGCAGTTATTCTTGCACGTGAGAAATCCGGAACCGTCACAAATTAATACTAACCTTCGACCTTCAGCTCGCAAGCAAGATATCGCATTAGCTGCGATAAGGCTGGTAGGTAGATGGAATATTCCTTCCGAAATTAGTGCAGCTACCAATACCCTTTGGTATTGCACTCGGATCTCATTGTTTCCGTAATTATTGCTCCACAATATATTCTTGCTTTCGTTTATAGGGTTCTGTACCCTAAGGGTAAAATGGGACCCTTAACGGAACTCCGCTTTTTGTCTGTCCGTTTGTCACCAGGCTGTATCTCATGAACCGTGATAGTGAGACAGTTAAAATTTTCACAGATCAGGTATATCTGTTGACGTTATAACAACAAATCTAACTAACTAATCTAATCTAATCTAAACAGAATAAAAAATGTTTAAGTGTTTTATAGGTAATGGTACGGAGGAACCCTTCGTGTGGGCGTCCGACTCGTACTTGGTTAGTTTTTTTTTAAAACGTTTCTGGTTCCGATGGTATTTAGTTAATTCATTGTAACAGTGTCATTACAGATGGTCGATAAGTAAAACGTGCCTTAAATCTGCAATAGTGGTAAGAAATATCGTGGCATGACTGAAGGTTACCTGGTTTGTAATTGGAATAGTGGCAAGTCACAGCCTTTCGTTGTACCGCGATGAGAAGCCAGTTGTAGGCGTCACGACACGACGCGTCTTGGGCACGCCATGCCACGATAATTTATTCCTAAATGACTGTCTATTTGATCACGTAAAACGTTCATTAAAGACTTCGCCGCACTTTTCCCATACTTTTATAACAAGAAATTAATCAAAGTCATGGAGTTGTCGCAGGAAACAATACAACAGTCAGTCACCTGGAATCTGTAAGTCAATATTGTATTAGGTGATAACTGAGCTGGCGGTTCACCTGATGTTAAATGAACAACCCATGGACATTTGCAACACCCGTGCAGATACGTTGCCACCTTTTAATAAATTGGGCCCCGAGTACCTAACTCACCTAATGAAAAGCAGAACTGTAACACTTCCACTTCACGCTGTCTTCTGTGAGGTCTCCGGGCGGACCTGCCCATTCGTGCAACAGTGAAGACTGTAGCGTAACCCTGCCACAGTTAATCTTTCTTCTAGTTATGGTTACCAGAAGATATTTTAATAATAAAGAATTCCAGTAACAGTAACTAGAAGAAAGATAATATATACGTAACTTTAACAGGGACATTTAAAATTACATAGGTACTCGAAGTTGTAATGGTAACTGACATCTTCTTATCCTTTAAACGAGCAATTTTTGTATATATATATAATTGGAATCTCAGAAACGGCTCCAAGCGAGTTTCATGAAATTTAGTATGTGCGTAGATTCGGAGGCGAAAAATCGATCTAGCTAGGTTTCATTTTTAGAAAATTTTCTTTTATCCCTGTTTTCAGGGAATGAAATATATCATTCGAATATGACGGTAAATTTCGCCGCATAAAAAAGTGTTATAATAGCTCGGTCGGTAATCGGGCGGCCCCAAAACAGACGGCCGCGGTTCGTATCACGATCATTTACACACTTATTTTTTTATATATTCCAGATCATTGCTTTCTTTATTTTTTATTTTTTGTCAATTTGTTATTTTGTTGTTTTTTTCCCTTTTTTTAAAGTTCTTTCTTTTGTGTAAACACCAGTTCATATTTTCTTATTATTACGTCGGTAAGATCGAAAAATATTATGCATATTTCATTACTCAGTAATTTGTATCTAAATGTAATTTCCAAAATACACGATTTACCAAAAAAAAAAAACAAACCGGTTCCTCCAGGTACTTTTAATTATTTATGAACCGAGGATAATAGTATATTGTACAACCATCACTTTTGTATTGTAATTTGTTATTATTAGTGCATTGACCATAGGTATGTCATTGTCAATTAAAATTTCTTGCAGTATACGTGTGAAACATTGGCTGCAAAACAATTTTCTAGAAATCTGCTCTTGTTTACTTAGGCTGCTTGTTTATAGTAGAATTTGTTTATACAAATTAATGCTTTGGAAAGTTTTTGGTATAGATAGTTTTCAGCCTCGTTTATCAATGTTAAAGTAATACAGAAGTAGCTTGCGTCTTAGAAGTTTTCGGTACTACAGGTTTAACAAGCCCAAACTTGTGGGAAAGTTTAGTCACTCAAAATCCGATTATGCTTATGCTACCACTCTACCCTAAGCGAGGTAAGAATATTTTTTCCAAACGTCTGATTTAAATATGTAGATTTTGCGTTTTCGTTGTTTTGTTGTAGTTATGATCTTTCGTTGCTTGGTAAATTATTGTATATAAATGAATAACAGATGTTCTCAGCAGAGGTTATTAACTTACCTCAAGTTGCAAATAAGTCTTACTGCAGAGTTTGCAGCGCTGTCTGGACTTAGCATCTACTCATGAGCTAAATTTCAAATATCGTCGGTAAACGCAAATCTTTATCGACTAATAAATTCATAAAATTTAACAAAAAAAAGCCGACTTCAAACCGGAAACTAAAAAACATTAGTAATACCTATAACATTTGAGGATTTCTCTGGAATGCCCTTGCGATACCTTATTTCCAACAAAAAAGAATCATCACAATCGGTACATAAACCACGAAGTTATCTGTGAACACACATAAAATATATATATACGGTCGAATTGAGAAACCTCCCACTTTTTTGAAGTCCGTTAATAAAAGAATACAATTTACAAATCGTTTTCCCTAAAGATACAAATGAAACGAAGAATAAAACAGCGTTTTCTTTCGTTTACAAAGGACATTATTCAAAGTTGCGTTTATATCTCATTCGTTGTATTAAATCCCGTTGTATTGGATACGTACCGGTTTGATCGAACCCAAGGCGCAAACCTTCTAAATCTCTAAGTAATCATCACTCTGAATTTCGTCGAGATATATTTTCAATATAGGCAGAAAGTTTTATCCGTTTACTCTTTGATTTTTAGAAAACGTGCGAGCTTTTATTTGTAACAAACATATTGTACACAAATTTCACATGGCTCGGCACCCTTATAATTGTTCACAAAACCTTTTTCCAATTTTAAAACTAAGAATTGTGGATTGACCACTATTGTTTTTAAAATGGATTGCTTCATCGATCGCTGGATTGAAAATGACAATAATGGCATTAAAGGTTTGTAGATCTTATTTTAGAAAAGCCATTTGTAAAAATGTTAAGGAATGCAGAATTTCGTTATATTTCTCCATGTTTTTGTGTATGTACATATGTATATAACAGACAAATATTAATGTTTTATGTTTTATGTTTTAATTACACTGAGATGTGAGTGATTAAAGGTTTTTTACCAACATTAACGTAAGTCTTGAAGGCTAGATTGCTTTTACATAACTAGTTCACCTGCTACTTAACACTTCAACAGTATTTACGAGTACCATCACAAAGTATGGTAGTCAAGTACTGGCCAGTTTATGACACAAATTAAAATTGCTGTGCAAGAAGATTCCAGTTAAAAGCGCACCTCATGACATTTTTCCAAAGTATGTAGTATATTTTCCATCGAAATGTAATTAATATATCGTTAGTTAATATTTAAGACAAAAAATAAAATTGTTGTTTAAGAGTTTAAGAAGTTTCTTATTAAATAAATATTCGCAGAAGTCACTCAAAATACTTTCTGTACCATAGGACAGAATAATCTACTGTCGCACCTTTAAGTTTAAACATTTGTTGCAAAGAATTTGCCAATAGTAACGATTCGTTGAAAAAGTTAGATTACTTTGTAATAACTTTATGACGCTTTTATTTTCGCCTTGCTACTGAATAATAGGGAATACATTTTACCTTGTACAAGAGTAAAGTTAGGCATATGATTTTGGTACAGTTATGTACGCAATATTTACTGTCGTTATATGATGTAAATTAGCTAAATTATTCCAGTATTTCATAACTATACAGCTAAAGTCATTAAATTAAACGACTCACTTCAAGCCTAAGATCTATATGGAGAAAGTATTAGGTTAAAGCCCGCTACGTTATCCCATGCGAGAGACCAGACTTCTTATACCTTGGAAAATATTTTTTCCTCCATGACCGAGACCAAGGTAAGTCACCACTCAAATTTGCAATTACTAATTAGATGGGCTTTTCGAGTGTACTGTATTGAAAGCAAGAAGCTTGCCTCTACGCTACCAGGGCTTTAACTAATTAATTGTTTCAATGACAGACAACCCGATTGGAACCGTGGATAGTGAAACTGTTTTTTTGCTCCAGAATGTACAAAAAAAAAAAAACATTTTTAAATATGTTTATCAGTTATATATATATACATATATATATATATATATATATATATATATATGTATATATATATACACACACACACACACACACACACATATATATATATATATATTTATATATATATGTATATATACAAGATAATAACAGTTTTATAGCTAATAAATAATATTTTTTATCAATGAATAAACCCTTTGAACAAATACATGATGTCCTTTCATTTGGTTAAAATTTTGAAAATATCTCATTCCATAAACTCCTACCTTAGCCTTGGGCAATCTGCGAAGACAGCTAGTCTATAACGCAGCGTGGATGATCCTTTCGTAATGGAAACGATGTAAAGGCTGACGAAGGCGCAAAACCAAATAAGATATAAGGCAGTGACTCGAGAAATAGTGCATTGAATCTTGATATTAGAAAATTCAGCTTGCGTTAAGTTGCATCCTAATACACGCGTATTTGCGTAAGCAGTATTCAATATTTTCGTTTCTTCCAGTTATGCGTAGTTTGTTTGCGGAGAAAACGTGTTTATGCGTTGAAGTTGATCCGGTTTACCTAGAATTAGATAGTAAATTTGTATGAAGCTTAGATTTGATGCTTATGTATGAAATATAATAAAATATATCACTTAAATGGAAAGAATGACTTAAATTCCAAGAAATTTGACGAAATATAAAATATTAAATTTCCGTTCCAAAGAATTGGTTCACGACACCCGGGCCTAAACCGTACCCTTTCCGACCCTTCGGTAATTTTATCAAAGTCCGCAGGAAGTGCTTGTGGTGCACATCAAAAATCCCCGTTGCCTTTTTTATGAACGTCGTGATTAGAACGAAACGGGGTCAAAGCGTTGCGACGTTAACGCTATTTACAAGTTCTTTTGTCAATTTGTGTAAGGAAAACAAATAAAATAAAATAGTACTACATGAGTGCAATCGTTATTAACACAATAACACAATACTTGGATCTATCACTCCAAGCAGTCACGTTTGTGATCTGGGATTTGATGTTAATTTTTGTTAGAACAGCATTTTTAATTGCGATGTTAATAACTAGTCTTACGATCGCTTTCCTAAACTCGATAAGCACTTAAGCAACAATTTAAAGCACTTAAATAACAGATTTATTAATAAGACTACTAGGCAAACAATTTAATTTAATGATCATTAAAGCCCTAATAGTACTTTCGGCGTATGGGCGTTTATCTAGATTATCTATGTACTGTTGCCATTTGCGGAAGGGGACTTAGTTTATTGGAATATTGAAAATAATTTTCTCCTCATCTTATAGCAACTGGTGTAAAGTGCTTTCTTTCAAAGGTGAAGTATAAATAATCCAAACTATTCAACAACGTGATGCAGCGAGCATGACACTGTTTTATGTTCACTTGACGTTAAGTGAATACGACCACCCATGCACATCTACCACATCCGATGAACGGAGTGTTACGTGTATGTGGTGATACGGGGAGCAGGGTAGTTAGATAATTTTAATTCGTCAATTAACTAGTACTAGCAAATATTCTGCAGTGGCTTATTTAATTCCAGTTCGGGCGGGTCCTTACGGGGAGGTGTAAGCTCATGTTACAGAAGATCGACGTCACACAAGGTACACCCGCGTTCCAGGGCGGTTCTCACCGCCCCCAGCCACCGATAAGCTAAAACACAGTCGACGGCCATCGGGGTCCCGGTCCGAACCGCAACCTCGATGGCCCTTAGATGACATACCATAGTTAAACGCACGCATGCGCACATGCGCGGCCTTACCCACAGCGGAGGGCCCAAACCTGTGGGTTCTGGCTAGCCTACCGGTTCTGCGTCAGGTGAAGCTTTAATAGTCTCGGAACTGAACGCAAAAACATCAGTTAATACAAGATACAAGATACAAGAAGATCGACGTGAAGTAGGTGTTGTCTGAGTTTCGTCTGATGAGTCAGGTAGTCGCGACGCACTTTATTAAAAGATGGCAACGCATTTGCGACTCTATGAGTGTTGAAATTCTTCTCATGTAAAAAAAAAGGATTAAAAATGAACCACAATATAAAAATCATGTAAGTACATTAGACGATTCTCTTGTTCTTCCAAGCGGAGTGGTTTCATGGAATTATATTTTAAGCAGCTGTGAATCGTAGCTGAATTTTGATTACACAGTCTGTTTGCACTGTTTGAATTGTCAAAGAGGGGTTAAAGAACTGTTATAGACAGACAGGGGTGCGGTCTATTTTTAAGTTAATAAAAATGGATTTCACCTCCGCCTGTCTGTTTTCAGATACTTTTTTTTACTTTAAGTGACAAGGCGTTGTAAAATATTTCAGACACATATTTGAATCACGTGTATATTATGTTTATAAGAAATATTTTTGTTTATTATTGTTGTTGTAAATAACATAAAGGTTCATCTGGTATCTTAGCGTTTATATGATAAGAAGTTTTACAATGCTTATTTTTTAATATTAGAACCACGTCATTGCTTACCTGGTGTACGGCGTTACTTATATTTCTGAATTTTGTATATAAAACATTTTCAAGTTATTCAATTATTATGTAGCGACATTGACGCGCTCTATTCTAACTTAAGGTGGTTTAGTCACAATTACGGTTACTAAGTTTATAAAAATCGAACGCTGCCTCGAAATTACTAAAACAAAAAGTACTAAGCCAACCAGATGGCTCATGAGACATTTTCTGAAACCATTTATTGAAACAATTGTTCAAAGCTTAAGTAATAACTTTTCTATATAGCCAAAACATTATTTTTTAAAATTAAATACACAGCACATGAATTCTAAAGTCCTTAACTAAAATTCCATTCAAATGTTGCTGATACAAAGCGTGTAGATAAAAGTATTTGGCAGCGGTTCATATCCTTGTCATTCAATGAGAAAATTCAAATCGACATAGGAGCACGAATATTAATGCAATTGAGATAAAAGGCGGCGAAAAATATGCTTAGCATAATGCCCCGAAATCCATCTATATATATATAAATGGATTGCTGTTCGTTAGTCTTGCTAAAACTCGAGAACGGCTGGACCGATTTGGCTAATTTTGTTTTTGAAATATTTCTGGCAGTCCAGGGAAGGCTATCGTTTAATAAGAAATTATGGAACAATTGCATGGTAAAATAGAACTAACAACAATTTTAATTTCCCATACACACTGTTCCTACCTGTCAAACATTTTGTGTGTACGTTCCCAAAATTTCTTTTTCTATGGGTTCAAATTCCCAAATACGCTAGAAATAATTTATATCAAAATAAACTCTTTCCTCCTATGCTCCTACACTCTCAAGCTTATTTGCTCATTTCTTAAATTAAAAAACGCCTTTCATCGCCTGTTGATCTGTCCGTCTGTTTGATTGCCCGGACTAATCTCCGAAACGGCTGAACTGAATTTGATGAGACTCTCACTATCGATAAGTATTCTTTGTCTCTGAAATATTCTGGGTTCTTGTGTAGAAATTGAGAAGATGTAGGAGTTATGGACAAAATAATAAGTTTTGCGAACAGATGTATCACTAGCGAACTATGAACAAGTGTCACGTGAAGAAAAACTTATATTTCAGTATACCATTTCCAACACCAAGCCTTGTAACTCGTTTTAATTGTTTTATTTTTGAAAATTCAATCTGTACAAAGAAATTAAAATAAAATGACGTGTGCAAATGTGTGGGAAGTCGATGCATGCAGGTGGCTCAGGGTCGTACTTCGTGATAGTCTTCGGGGGAGGCCTAGGTTCAGCAGTGGACTCACAGGCTGAAATAATAATGATTATGAAACAAATAAAATCTTATATATGTAATCGGAATCTCGGAAACGGCTCCAGCGATTTTCATGAAATTTCGTATGTGCATAGATTCGGGGGCGAAAAACCGATCTAGCTAGATTTCATTTTTATAAAATACACTATAATCCATGTTTTCAGGGAATGAAAACTATCATTCGAATATGACAGTAAATTTCGCCGCAAAATAAATTTCGGCAATGAGACGGCCCCAAAACAGACGGCCGCGGTTTGTATCACGATCATTTACACACTTATTTTTTTTACTTTTATTCTATACCAGATTATTTTCTTTATTTTTTATTTTTTTTATTTCCAAAGCAAAGCTCTTTTCGCCAGGTATTTTTAGAGGCATTTAATTTTCATTTGTAACATAATAAACTTTTCAAATTTAATGTTTTTATTTAAAACATTTATTATAAAAACAATTTAAATTTTTTTAATTAGATTTTTCATTCCGGCTAATCTTCAAAATGGATGGATCGATTCGAGACTTCGATAGGTAGTAAGAAGTAACGTAGGCTATTTTTGTTTTAGAAAAATACTTATGACAAATGCTTTAAAATTAAAACTCATGCGATTGTAAATAAAATTAGAATATATGTTCAGTTTTATTGGCAAATGTTTGCGTTTGTGGGTTGGTTCGTATAGTATCAAAATAATTTAGGGCGCGCACTAAAAAAGCAGAGACCAATTTCTTTTCACTTAATAAAACCAAGTTTTTTGAACTAAATGGCTTGTTGAGAGTGTAGGCATAAATTGTAAATTGCGTGAACTGCGTTACTCTGTGTAGAAATATAAACTTATATATAAATATAAACTTTTCGTAAAACCGCAAACTAAAATCAAATTTTCATGCAGCTAAGACGGGCGATGTCGCGGGTGCCAGTTAGCATGAAATATGTACTACAACAGTAACAGTAAAGAGTTAGTATTAATTAGATCATATTGCTGATGGGAATCAAACACATGGAATTAAACAATGATATAAAACATACCCTATGTTTCATTAATAAGTAAGCATTATGTTTCATGACGAAAAACCGCCTGGGTTTTTGACGTATTGTTAATAATTTTTTCTTAATAATTTGCTTTTGCAAAAAAACGCTTTTTCTTCTTGAATATTTTTTTTTAGTTGTTTCTAAAGTTAACATTTACTCACGTACACTGTAACAGTTTAAGCCCAATTTATGTTATAATAATGCAATGTCGATTAACTGATAGTGGAAATGGATATTCACAAATAATCAAATAACAACTAAGGTTCTGATAGACGTCTTTGAGTTTAACCGCGCTAAATAATTTAGCGACTGATTTCCATCTTAATAATTAAATTATTTACAACTAAAATGTTCTTTAAATTTAAGCTATTTGCAGCTAATACAAACGCCAGGACCCGAATAAAGCGTACAAGATGATATTTTGATTAAATTGGAGCTTTAATTTAAAAAGTGAAAGTTGATAAAACCATTAACCATTAACATGTATTATGTTATTATGTGTAACATTTATATTTCTTGAGACGGATGACCTGGCGATCTTCATTACGTCTAAATAACAAAGGTGTCTGAAAATAATATGCTGAGACGATCAATACAATGAAAAATGTTTTGGACATTGTATTTAACTTATTTATTTATTTATTTAAAGAACGCTAACATAATGTACACTATTTAAGACTAAGGAAATAAAATATACATCAACTGTTCGATAGTGTCATAACAATTAAAGGCGCTGACAACATGCAATATGATGGGTGAAAAAAATACAAAATTACAATTGTTACAATAAATGTGTACAAATTGTTACAAAATACAAAATTAAAATAAGAACTAAGAAATTGAAAAGAAATTAAAAAGGAGATAACAGTAAAAAACAATGATAAACCGTGAAAAATAGTGTAATAAATTTAGTATGATTTAAATATGGACTATTAATACTATTTAAGTTTCTACAAGTAAGTGGAAATTTGTTTGACAATAAACTTGTTAAAGGTAACTAAAAGAAAATTTCAGTCAGTCTTTAGTAAGACCTTACCATACTTTTTTTTAAAAAAAATCACAACAGTGGCAAAACAGTGTTTTTATTAGTAGATTATTATTATCAAGTTATAAATAGAGAAATATGTTATTTAAAGGCTTTTGGTTTTCTTTATTTCCCAAATTAATTAAAGGAATTGTCACATATCTCGATTTGATTACGAAGTTGAGGAACGAAATTACCACTACATCTAGAGACACATACTTTTTAAGCAACGTAGGAACCTCATCTCCATCTCAGCGGAGTATAATTTTGATGGCAATAATTTCCCAAGTACCAAGTTTGTAGCTAGTGATAGCATTACTATTAAAGCTACCTTTTCTATATTCCTTAAACATGAAATGTCTGAAATAGAAATGACTAAAGATATATTTAGCTATTTCCAACAAAAGAACAAAAAGCAAGCAATATAGTATGTAAATAAATGAAACTAGTTCTTTTCCCTTGACATTTTGAATGCTTTGCAACACTCATGGTCACGATGCGGACACCGCAGGGGATTAAGCGCAATAAAATTGATGGAGATAGTTTTGTTTATAAAAGTTCATAGTATTCACATATACAGCGTGTCTTTACCAACGCGACAATAAATGAACACACATATAGAGGAAAACTTTTTAAAATTGTATAAAAAATTTACATTCTTTAAATATCAATATTTACAGAGTTATTAAATTTTCCAAAACAACGAATTTTAGAACACCCTTACGTATAAAACTGTAACGTAAAGTTCATTTGTAAAGGTTACACAGCATATGAATGGCTTGAATGAATTTAAAAGAGACAAAACATACTGTTAGAAGGTTTGTAAAGCGACGCTGTGGCAACGAATGAAATAGTCTCTGAATGTATGAATCAGTCAGTTGCAGTTTTATAGTGTTACAAATTTTGTTTCTTTTTTACTTAATTAGTTTGTTTGAAAAATATTTTCTTTTAATTATGGATTTTTTTTACGTTAATATTTTTTTATGATTATTGGCAAGTAGCGTTAGATGTGTGTTCATTTATTGTCGCGATGGTAACGACACGCTGTATATAAGTAACGGTGGTAGGGCCAGGCAACAGTGTTCTCTGTTGCACGAATGGGCAGGTCCGTCCGGGCTAGTACCACGACCTCACAGAAGACCGGCGTAAAGTAGATGTGTTGCACTTCTGCGTTTCGTCTGGTGAGTGAGGTAGCCGGGGCCCACATTATTAAGTGGTGGCAACGCATCTGCAACCCTACGAGTGTTGCAAATATCCAATATCCATGGGCAGGCGGTTATCACATAAAATAAGGTGAACCGCCAGCTCGTTTGCCACTTCCTCACATAAAAAAAATAAAAAACTAAACGAAGTCCATAAAACGTGTAAGGTACGTATTTTTTTAATGTTCAAAGTTGGCACCCGAACGGATGTTAACGATGGCAGTCGAGTTTCGGATGGATTACTTACTATTTGCCAAACTTTATAAGCGTGGTCTCCGGTTGCCTTATTTACCAGACGTAACACGAAAGTTTAATACTTCCACTTCACCCCGATCTTGTACAGGGGTGTTCTCCTCATGAGCTTCCCTATTTGTGCAACAGCAAAAGCTGCTGATCAGCTTTACCATAGATAAAATCATTAATTTTCGTACGTTTACAAGTCAATTTTCATATTATTACAATGATGTAAATTCATTTTTTTATAGTGCTAATCTCTGCACTTAAGATTAAACATTAAAATTTTTGTTGAAAAAAGGAAAGAAAAGTTTCTAAGAAAAGTAAGAAAACGTTGTAAAACGATATTCGAAATTGTTTGTATGCTGAAAAGGATATAACAATGGATGCGCCAAGCATTGCTTCAAATGCTAAAAATAAAAGGCGTTGAGAATTTCGTCGGTGTGGCAATTACCCGTCAGGCCGCGAATCCCGAATACGGGTTCGATTCCCACACCGGCGAGAAACTTTTCGTTCCTTTTTCTACAAAAAATTTGATAACGATGTATTTATAATAATAACTTTCCAACCATATAATACATAGCAAGTACCGATGATGACAAGGATATTTGTGAAGAAAATAACGATTTGTTCTCGTTGATTATCCTCGTCGTAGGTGAGGTTATGTATCAACTATTTTTATAAGTGTATGGAAAATTAGAACGATTCAAATGATCATTACCACTAATTGATGTTCGGCTACTTTCATCTTTTATCACCGGATGATGAGTATATCATAAATATTTTTAATTTACATTAGTCCTCTGCATGCCGAACCTTTTTTCTACGTGAAAACTTATCAAGCGAGCGAAGCCAGCTACACCTGATGTTAAGTGAATACCGCCGCCTATGAGCATCTACAAAATTTGACGGCTTTTTAGCTGTGTCGACAACTTTTAAAAAAGCGGACTCCAGTTACCTCACTCACCATGCAAGACGCGAAAGTATAATAATTCCACTTTATGCCGCTGTTCTTTCTTACAACTACTATACTACACATTCATGAACTGCCGCCGGCGGCCTTTTAGGACAGTTATGACCTGGGAACCTTCAAGAAGAGAGCATACTCTTTCCTAAAAGGCTGGCAACGCATTTGTAAGCCCTCGGGTGTTGCAGATATTCATTGGCGGCGGTAATCACTTACCATCAGGTAATCATAAAAATCATAAAAAAAAATTAAATAGCAGAAGCTGTTGCGTGGCATCATGAATACCAGTTACAACTTTAGCAGAAAATTTTGAATTTACAAAAATACGCAGTTGTTTTTGCCAATCACGTTCTTTCAAAAAAGCTTGTTAATCTTTATATGTAATGTTAGCGTGGAATAACATAAATGTTTTTAAAATCTATCCCTTCCCGCGTTTTTCCTGACTGTCGTAACAATACAAATTAATGCGGTACAGAAATCTCATTTGAATTTAATCCTATTACTTCAATCCACTCGAATGATAAATATTTATGAAGTTCCAAAAATCTTCTTGTTTATATTTGCATTGTTTTTTACTTAAGACTTATCCAATACTAGTTATATATAGCAAGAACACTAGAGCTATCACTGTTATTGTAGCTAATTTTATTAATCACAATCTCACAAAAGACAATTATTTCCACCAACGATGTTTACTTTGTTATTATATATAATTTTATTCCTTGTGCCAATTGACTTTTTGTTATGACTTTTTACGACGTATATGACTTTTTGTTTGTTAACGGTTTAATTAAAAAAAAACTTTAACTGTAACAAAATTTTTGACATTGAACTATAGGTAAACTATAGTTCAATGTCAAAAACTTGTTATTGGTGGCCATGGTTGGTCGAAGTTCGTCCCTTTGCAACAAACTCGGTGTCGTTGTGTGTGCGCGTCGCAAAAATTTTACTCTCAATTTTTTTTTACCTAAAGAAGTATAACTTCAATAATAGAAAAGTTATGTTTTATTGTATTTATTATTATTAATAAAACAAAATTGTGTTTTATTGTTGTGTATGTATTTTTATATAGTATAATATATGTATATTTGATTCGATCACAAATGCATGCGTTGGAGATTGAGCAGTTGATCGTGGGACAGATCCAGGAGAAGCGCTACAGGGGCCGAATTCCAACGCTATAGAGTAAAAGTATTGTAGAGGCAAAAGGAGAAACTCTACAACGATCTGTTGAACTAGCGCAGGACAGGCGCAAATGGAGACAGACGAATATGGAGGTGCCACTCACAAAGAAAAAGAAGAAGCTCTCATAATACAATTATAACAAGAAACATAAGTCTTTTTAGAGTGCAGAATAGTTTATGTGAAAAGAATAGTTTATGTGAAAAGCTGGTAAGCATAAGGGCCGCGGTAATCATGTAAATAAAGTTAAGTGATTACCTCAGCCCATGGAAATCTGCAACACTTGAGTTGAGAGCTTTGTTTGCGTTGACTTGCGTTCAAAAGAATATAAACAGTGTAATATTTACTATTCTAATAACTGATGATGACTCTACTGATGACTCTACTTTTATAACTGATGCGCGCACATACTGACAGTCAACGTCAACGTATACTGGCATAGGGGATAACATTTTAATTTTTTTTACGCTGAAGAAGCATAAATACGCACTCGTTTTTTGTGATTTATTGCGCATAAATACGCACTTGTGGTTTTGTGATTTATTGCGTTTGTCCACACGAAATTTCTGTACTTATCTCTTGGATAGTCTACTCAGTCTTCTACTATAAGATCACTTCTTTGTCAATATTTTTTTCAAAACTACGACGTCTAAGGCTGGCCGGAACTAGGTTCATCTTTGAAGCTTTCCTGTACACGATTGAATTCCGCCTCCCAATTTATAATAGTTTACGAAGCAGCAGATTAATAACAAAATCTAATAGGTGGATCTCGCTTAGATCATTTTAATTAAACAACCGTAAATGCCAGCAATGGGAGCATACAAACATTTTCTCTGTGACAATTAAACTAAAATAGTGAAGTTCAAATATAATAGTTATACTGTGCTTCCCGGAAAATCCGGTAAACCTGATTTTCAATTGCAGAAGCTGTGCCGTTTTTTTTTTACCATGGTAATTTTAATTTTTTTTATGTGAAAAATTGCCAAACGAGCAGACGATTCACCTGATTTTAAGTGAATACCACCGCCCATGGACATCTGCCACACTCGAGGGTTCCAGATGTGATGACAACCTTTTGGAAATTGGGCTCCGGCCATTCATTTCTTTTATGTTTATATTTCCTCTTGATGTTTTACTTCTTCGCCGAGCAATTGGTATATTAAGCACTTAAAATTGCAGTTGACAATTTGATTATTCCGCCTCTCGGGATTTAAGTTTGCCCCAACATACGGAACTAAAGGCGAGCGCTCGGAAACAGAGATACCAGAGTTCGTAAGAAGCACAGTTGAATAATATAATATAACCTGTTATCATTGCAGCTATTGATACTTAAACATTTGTTTTATGTACCTATCTAATCATTTCAAAACAAAAACAAGGTTGAAAAATATACGCAAATAATACCAGAAACAACATTATTCTTGTCAAAATTTTATGTCGTTTGTGAAAAAAAGTTAAGTCTAAAATAATTCGTAATTTTGTTGCAATAAATTCTTAAAAAAATATATGAATATTTTTCTAATCTCATGTCTTGTTTAAAGTTTATATCTGAATAGCCGACGATTCCATCCATTGTATATCGCAACTTCAAGTTTGCACGACAGAGATAAGACACGTATTCAATTTTTTTTCATGAATTCAGTTTTACAAAACAAGTTATCTATTTCACTTACATGACAATGTTCGTAATAGTTATATTAATTATAACATTTATTACTATAATATTCCATATATTTATTTTTTAAATATATGGCGTTTAACTTATCATATTAGTGTTATTTAACGGTTTTATCCAGCTTTTACAGTCAACAGTTAATATACTGTGGTAGGAATGGAATTGACGTAGGGCTTCTATGAAAATTGATTACTTATTCTTTAATATATCCATTTATTTGTAGATAATAATTAAAAAATTATAACGAGATTTTGTAAGATGATGTCTCATCAATAAAATAAAAAAGAGCGACATGGCTATTTCCATTTGTAAAACTTAAAATAGTATTTTAGATTGGATTTACCAGGAATGGCAGGTGAGATCACTTTCGATTCGAATTTAAAGAAATATAAATTATTCTGTGTATTTACGTATTTAACAAAATTCCACCATTAAACGTGGCAAAGCGATGTTATATTCTCTGAGGAACGGCATATCTCATAAAACAATACGATATTTCAATTTTATGACAGGTCAAGATGAAGCGATAAAAATTTCACAGAAATAAGACAAAAACTCTTAGTACTCGTATAATTCAGATACTAAAAATATTAATAAATTGTAATAATTGCTTTTAAGAATGAGTAAACTATTATTAAAAAGATATTGATTTATTTATAGCTCATGCACATAAAAGATGTATAGAGGCGGACTTAAGGCCATCAGCATTAAAAGATATTATCAAAAATATACATATTTTATATATTAGGTTATAGTGGTATGCAATTTTAGAGGTGGGCGAACGTTCAAGTGTTATAACTGATGACAGCAACCATCATTACTCATGATCATTCCCAACACCTAAAGAATTATGAAAGCGTCGCTTACCTTTTTGTGACTTACATACCTTATTGCTGGCCTTAATAAATTGGGGAATATCGCTATCAACGGCTTATTCCATGTGATCGCTACCTTGTGACGAAAACAACGCGAAGCTCACTATTTTGAAGTTTCTAGCTTGGTATAATGATGGAAATAAAAATTGGGGACTTGCCTCTCAGACAACTCCGAAAATAGTCATAAGCTTTTTAGTATTATGTTACACAGATTTTTTTTAATAAAATAATAAGTTTATTGGAAAGGGTATAAGGGTATGGCATAAAAGACTTCTTTCGAAACTTCCTTCCTATGGGCTTCTCGAGAAATTGTTCAAGGATCACCAGCTTTTTGGGAGATTGGATAATCAAGGTTGTCGTCGACGGTGCATGTTCTGATCCTAAATTTGTCAATACTGATGTACCACAAGGCTGTGTACTATCTCCTACTCCGTTTCTGCTGCATATCAATGACATGTTGCAAGTCGGCAACATTCATTGTTAGGCAGACGATATAATTGTGGATGCCTCGTACGCTGGCTGTGCTAATACTTCTCGGAAACACGTCTACGAGAGCCGTAACAAGCTTGTGTCTGAAGTAGAGAATTTTTTAACCGGTCTTAGACTGGGGTCGACAACACTTAATCCAATTCAACCCCAAAATGAGACAAGTTTGCGCGTTAACCCTTAAAAGTTTCTATTTGCCGTATCTCCTCATTTTGAGAACACTCCCCTTTCTACGAGTAGTATCGGAATACTGCGCACGGAGATTTCGATCAACTTCTAGTTCCGAGGTCTATTGGAAGGTATGGCCATATTGGCCTCAAAGAAGTTTGGTGTGCTCAGCAAGGCGAGACAGTACTTCACGTCGGCTCAACGCCTAAGGCGCAAATTCGGCCCCACTGGAGTACTGCTCTCATCTCTGGGTGGGAGCCCCCCATTTCCAACCTCACCATTTGACCGCATCCAACGTAGGGCGCAACAAAATTCTCAAAAGATAAATGTTACAGAAAGTTTTTTTTTTACGTTTAGTGATTACAGCCGTCGCCCTCCTACTGCGTAGCCGAGAATTTACAGGCTGGCTACAATAAAGCGTTGCGGTCAAAGGCAGACAACTCTATGACGAGCAAAACATTAACGCAAATATTTCCTTTCGTTTTAAAGGGTAGATAGCGATTTTTTGTCAACTGCTATGTCTGACGTAAAGGCGTCAAACATTCCTCGATTAGGGCTCCACTTGCTAATTAAATTCGTTTATCTAAATATATTCTAGTCTCATTTGTTGTGAAACTGCGATTATGTTATTTGTGTATGTCAAAATTGTTTAAATAAAATAAAATTTAATTGCAAAAGTTTTTAATTTTGGTTTATAAAAACATATTTAGGTTTAAAAAGTTAATACATGATTTTTTTGACTATTCCCATTCGTTAGCAAAAATTAAACTTCCTGTTTCAATTTTCGGCAATATGTATCTTATAATGATTGCCTAATGATGGAATGCAATTCATGGAATCTTGTTTCCCTACTTTACTTTGCGGACATATAAAAATAGTATACAAGCTTTCACTACAAAGAACGGCTAAACGTCGGTGGTTAGGTGAGAATACATTAATTTGAAAAGCTACATTTTTATTATATGTTTAGATAGAAGAAGAAAATATTTTATTAAAAAAGTAATGATATTAATCTCATAACAACTAATAAACCGAAATAAATCGACATAACAAAAATAAGCGCCAGAATATTGGCGTGGTATATATGAATTCATATGCATCTAGACGTAAAATAGATATAAATTATGGTTTTCCATAAAACGCTGACGCCTCTGCTCGCTGGCCATCCGACCAGCTGTAAAAATTTAATGCGCCACTTCACTATCGATCTTCGATTGCCCTCTAGGGACTCTTTTAGACGTCGTTAAAACGAGCGTGAACGTTACACGAACACTAGATCCTAGAAAAGTTGAATCAAATAGATCTATGACTTTTGAGCTCATAATTTTCATACAAATTTTAGGACAGACGTGTACAGAAAAAAATATTTGTGTTCTCTTTAGAAAGCTACTAATGTTAAATGGATGAATTTACCGTGAATAAAATAAAATGTTCCTGAACAAGGCACACTTTGTTTTATATGATCATGTGTAATGAATTATTTTGGTTATAGTTATATGTAGCCTTTGGTATCCTAATTCAAAATGGAAATAATAAAAATACAAACTCGTACACCGAACAATTCCTTATCTATCTATAACATTTGAAACACACATCGTTACAGCATTATATTTTATTAGATCATAAACATTGCTGTTAAAGCCCGTGTCGTGATATAGCACGAGTTATAAAAATGATCTCATCTTCTGTGTCTTGGATAATTTAACTTCAATATAAGTTTTTATTGCGACGTTCTATTTGTTTGCGGAATAATGAAGTCAAAATATTTATAAATGTCTCGGTAGAGTCAACTCTACACAAATGCAGTTAGACGCAATCTCTTACTCAATCAGACGTTGGAAAATCTCATCGGACAGTCTAACTTATTTGTGCTGGGCGTCGCTTCTGAGGTCAGGCTTTTAAGAAATATATTTGTGCTACATTACGTATTTTCGCTTATCAATGAAAATAATAAATTTTGATCTGGTGTGGATTGTACTTTGGGTACGCAATATCAGTGGTAATATATAATTATAAGTAAATCAGAAAAATATTTTTTACATTTTTTTTACATTTAATTCAATTTTATAAAAAAGAAGTTATATAAGTCACATGAATGATAATTCAAGTAAAAAGTATGTTTACGGTAACTACTATCCAAAGTATGATATTTTCTTAGTTTTAAAGTAAATAACGTTGTGTAAAAGTATGTTTAGAAATAAAACTTAAATGAAAAACATTACATAAACTCACCGAACACCGCAGGTTTATTTGAAAAAGGGAGAATACAATCATGAGTAAAATATTAACTAGCTTTCCATATTTTCGGATTACTTGCATATAAAAATAATTAATTATTACTCCTCCCGTTGTATAAACTTACAAAAAGAATGTAAATTGTTGTAACTTCTGAAATGGCTAATTTTTTTGTGAATTGTATTTTGTAATGTGATTATTGTATGCTGTGAAGTTTCCGAATAAAACAAAAAAAAATTAAATAAAAAAAGAATCTCACATTTGTGCCCGATTTATAGGCTCACAATCTGACATGATTGGTACTTATACAGCTTAGTGATACATTGGTAACATGATCTTAGACATAGATGTCTAAAGTAGTCATGAGAGGGCGAGAGTGATTCTTTATTTCAAATTTTGCTTAGACGTTCACATGGATTACAAAAACGTGAAAGCATTTGCCGCTAGACAAATTCGGTGTTTTAAAAGCTAGTAAAAGCCAGATTTTACGGTGTTTGCATTGCAATCATGTGCTTAAAACTGAGTAATAATTAAATAAGTACTAGTATAGTGAAAAATTGTTGATACATCTATAAACACCATGACAGATGTGTGCTCACGTCACTTGTATTTTTTTGGCAGGATGTACCATTGTTGGCCATAGGGGCCTTTACAAATCCGTTTGACTTAAGGTGGTCGGGCGTTCGGGACGCTTAGCCAGAATTTCAGTTACACGTTATGGTGACTAAGCTCAAGGGCTCCCGATGGAGCCTCGGCTCGGGCCGTCACGCTATTATATCGTATATTCATCGGTTTGGGAGGTCGCCAAGCTCTTAGGAACGGAGTGACTGAGTGACGGAGGCTCAAGGGCCTCTGAGAGGGGCCCACGGCTTGGGCTGTTACTCGTTTAGCATTTCGATTCGAGGGTGCCTGAGAAGGCCAGACAGGCGTCGCCTGTATTTGTATGCGTTTTTTAAAGGGATACCTAATTTGCCATTAAAATGTGCAAATTTTTGTATGTATTGGTTAGTTTTGTTTTCATTATGTTGAATGGCATTTGTATATTAATATATGTTTTGATACATTATAGTGATAATATTTGTAACATTTAAAATACGGGATATATCAGAATGAAATTCATCGTACATTAAAATACAGATGTTAAATATGTTAAATTAAACTAATTTATTAGTACATGGTACATACTAGGATAAAGTATGGAGGAACTTGGCACTATGGTAAATGACTTAAGATTATCTCCCAACGGGTGGGGTTTAACATGAACATGTACATGAAGATGATCATGTTTAATGTCAATGTACACGTATTCCGGTTGTTGTTGTGAGCACTGTGCTCAAAGTTGTTGACGACTAGGTTTACCTACTACAGTCCGGTAAAACTCCAACTTCGATGCAGAGGTCAATCGGCGAATTCAACTATATAAATAAATAAATATCATCAAGACTAATATACCTAAATGTTTGAAGACTAAAGTCTTCAATCAATGTCTTTTGCCGGTGTTAACCTACGATGCCCATTGTCCATCCTACCACTGATATGCATTTTATGTATGTTATTTTTTATACATTGATTTTTGATTTTTGTATATTATCGATGATAGTCGAAATTAAAAATCATATACGGAGGGGCACAATGAAATGATCGGGAATAAGAAAAACATTATGCGCGGTATAGCTAAATTGTATTTTTTTTTCGAAGTATTCTCCGTTCAACTTAATGCACTTTCCATTCGTGCAAACCAATCATTAAAACAGTAATTCCAGTGTGAAGTTGATGTTGACAAAATGGCTGATTTGTACGCTTGCACAGTTGCTTCGGGGTCTTCAAATCGTTGACCGCGTATAATAAATGTTTCATTCTAGGGAATGTAAGGAAATCGTTTGGGCTCAGGTCAGAACTGTACAGAGGATGGCTCATCAGCTCTACGTTTTCCTGCTTTAAAAAATCATTTGTCTTCCGAGCCGTATTATCGTGATCTAAGATGATGCGACGTTTCGCGGGTTATTTTTTCTGAGTTCGGCTATCATATCTGGAAAACAAACCGTGATATATCACTCAGCGCTAACCGTTCTGCGTTTCTGTAAAGGAATTGCAACATGCCCCTTTTTCGAGACAAGCGTAGCGACCATTTTCTTTGACACGCTGCGGGAGCGAACCACTTTCGTTGGTTTGACCTCGTCTTCGAAGACCCAAACTGCTGACTGATGTTTTCTTTCAGGTTCGTATGAATTAATCCATAATTCGTCACCTGAGACGATATTATAAACGGCATTTGACTTCCCTCCGTTGAAGTGTTGCAGAGTATTCCGGCAATCTACACGAGCCGCCTTTTGCTCTTCGGACAAATTGTTGGGCGCGAAACTAGCTTTCTTACACACAGATCGTTATGTAATATTGACTGAATTGCAGTCATTGATAACGGCCCGAATCTGCTCGTATGTCACATGACGGTCATCTAATATAATAGTTCGCACAGCTGCGATGTTTTCTTGGTCGACCTGCAGAAGAAACAGTGCTGAGCGACACATGACCGCGTCGGAACTCGGCATACCAGCGGTATATTGTCGTTTGACTCGGTGCTTCAACATGATAAATCGAAACAAGTTCGCTGAGACATTTATCTTGAGATAAGCCACGACGAAAATTGTGATAAATTATAACACGGAAATGTGCACGCGTTAGCTCCATTTCTGTTAATGATGTGTCAACTTTAAACCAACGTAGTTTTTGTTTTTAAACATTTTTTTTTAATGTGAATGTCATTAAAATTTTAAGAGGCCAGTATTCATTGTAACTCAATCCGAAATATTCCATTCCCGATCATTTCAGTGTGCCCCTCGTACATGCGGAACATTAACAACGCGATCAACGCAATGGCGTCTTTACTTGACTACGATGTATAAAACATACACTACATAGTATAAAATAAAGTCGTACTGCTGTCTGTCCGTCTCTATGTATGCTTAGATCTTTAACCCTTCCATTGATACCGTGCCTTGTGCGGAACATCACCTTGTAAAAAATCTAGCTAAATAATCATTAAAAAATAACTTCAAAAATAAAAAAATCATATACTACTATTATTCTTTTTTTGGTAAAAAAATATTTTTTCGACCTGGCAAAACTAAACCTGTCAGTTTGACTGCTACAACGGCGTCAAGACGTCGTGCCTCTTCAGTGCTCAAGGTAAAATAATAATTTCATTGTTTTTTATGCTTTGTGGCTGTAAACATTTGTTGTAGTATGCTCCTAAAACTCAAGTTTACCTCACCTTGTGTGAATTTCATCACTATTGATTGTTTTACATCACTTTTGCAACCTCCGTATATTGGTGTTCCACGCATGGTCCATTGCCAATTGCAAAGGACTTTTATGATTCATTGGTATGTTCCTCGGGTGGGTCACTGGCAATTGCCTTTGGATGATATAGATGAGACGTTCAAGAAGACAAGGACATTAAAAACTGGACAAAAATGTCCCTTGTGAAATAGAATGACCATAAAGCAGGCACGTTGATCAGTTCATACGTGGGTGCCGATCCCGTCAGTAAAATTAAGAGATACTATAAAGAAGCCAAAGCCAAAGTTGATGTAGAGTGTCCAATGGTCGTAAAGGCGTATAACAAATACATGGGGGGAGTGGATCTAGCAGACATGCTGATCTCGCTGTATAAAATTCGCTTCAAATCCAATAGATGGTATATGGGTATATTTGCCCAGTTGGTCGACATATGCCTTAACAATGCCTGGCTGATCTCCAGAAAAACGCAGAAAAACGCAGACTATGCCTCTGAAGCATTTCCGGCGAGAAGTTTATGAAGAACTAAAGAAACTCGGTATTTAAAATAAACCAACGATTCCCATGCCCTCAAATCCCATCAAATATGACGACGTTGGACAATTTCCAGATACAAGAAATGAATGAGGTGGTTGTAGACATTTTCAACAGAAAACCAATGTTTTTTTGAAAAATGCAACATGACGCTTTGTTTTGTTCCTGGAAGATATCCTAGAAACTGTTTTCTATCGTTTCATACTAAGAACTAGATTTCAGTATAGCTTTTTTGTTCAAAACCCTTAGTAGGTTTATTTATCCAAAAATTTACAATATTTTCAATTTGTTCTAGTAATATGTATCCGTACCGTATTACTTTTTTTCCATTGTTATTTTAAGGATCAATGTATCTAAAAGAATGCCATATCCAAAATTAAAGAATTAAATTTGATATAAAATATTTTTTTTATTTACACATTCTTACCCTTACATTAGCAAAGTACCACCCAAGGAACATTCATTAACACAAAAGGAACCGAAAAAGATTGGCAATGTTCCATGTGTGGTACATCAATTTTCCGGAAAACTGAAGCTTACAATTTTTTTTTACTAATTTTTAAAAGTTTTTTACTAACTTTAGAACAAGAGTAAATCGATAGAATTACCAAATCCAATCAAAAATAGGTCTGCCAATCCAAGAGTTAAAACTATGCAACGGATCTTGATGCGGTTTTTTTACTAGATTGATGTTTCAGGGGAAGGTTTATGTGTATAATACATTGCACCCGTGCGAAGCCGGGGCGGGTCGATAGTTAATTGTATAAAAATGAATTTACGAAACTTAAATGAATCGAATCAAGATAGTTTGTGATGTGATCCAGTTTGCCCCATCTGTTTTCTCTAATTAGTTTTCACTACACAGAACGTTATAATGTTAATTACGTTTAAATACGTTGTAAATTACGTTTACGTTAAATTCTACGATCTGCTAAACGTACTGACGGCGCGAGCGGTGGGCTGAGTATACATTAATTTTTACGCATCTGAAGCGAGGTTGCATTAACATGCCGAGCTTGGAATCTGGCCTATCTATATAATCTGCATATATTTCTCCAAGGTTTCATTTTATGAATGTAATTTTATAAATGGGAAAATATATGTACCTACTTAAAGTAAATTTAACAATCGTATAATAAACATTCATTGTTTTATGATAACGAAACAAAACATAGCAAATTCAAAACATTTTAAGAAAATGTATATTTTAGAATATAAAGCAGCGTTATTTCTATAAACACACATGTCTATTAAATCCATAATCACTGCTATACATACAGTCTGTTTTTAAATATGATTTTTTTATGTGAAAAGTTGCGGCGGTTCACCTGATGTTAAATGAATACCGCCGCCCAGCTACACCCGAGGGTTTGCAGATGCGATGACAAGCTAATTCCTTCTTTTTAATAAATTATTTTTGTAACATTTATTTGTAAAATTATTATATTTCTGCATGTATATGCAGAAATACATACACTGATATTATATTACAACTAAAAAATGTTTTGTGTTCCTACTGAAAAAGATAATTTGAATTTTAGGTACAAAATTACACAATTATCAGTTTTTATTAATAGTTGTTATTACGATAAACTGTTCTAGATCAATTGAAATTAGAATAACCCTTAATTGAAATCGAGGATAATTAAAATTTTAAGTAAAAATTACTAGAAGGTGGTGAATAGGGAAGGAATGTTAGAAAGTGAAAGAGACTTTGCTTGTATGTCCCTTAATGAAATGAAATTGAGAGTACTAGGAATTAATTACAAAACGTCCCCGCGGACTATTCTATATGTAGCGTCAAGGAGTGATGGGTGAGTGTTGAGAACGAAAGCACGTTTTTATTAAGTGCATAAAAAATTAAAATCCGGTGGATGTACATTTCACACTATTTAAATAGCAAGAAACAGAACTACAACAGCAACAACTATACCTGCGACTAACGCTATTTGAATGTTTATAAAATCCTGTATTTTATTTAAAGAAGTTTAATGTCATATGTTTTGCATTTTTGAACATATAGAACTCAATGATTTTATTTCATACAATTGAATAAATGTTTGCCGATTGTATTTTGTACATTATAGTTAAACGTTTTGCTCCTTTCAAGTAAGGTATTTAAAGGCTTTGTAAAATCATCTCCTTGTTAAATCTAAAATAATTAATAGCTTTAAGGGAATTAGAAGTAAACATGTATTTCATTCTAATTAGTGTCTTACAATATAAAACAATTCATGAAATGAATTTAAGTTATACTTGGATGATTTCATTGGTTTGTAAATTTAAATCATAATAAATAAATCATTAATCATAATTCATTAAGAACATAATTATCATTAAGAGCATTGGCAGTCTTATGCTATCGAGGATTTTAATCTGGGAAGGCGAGTTTGAGTTGCTGGCGAGCATTGGGGAGTTAAATGCATTCCCCTCCGTGCACCGTCCGTGCAACGGAACGGTAACGGTTTTAAAAAAAGCTTGAAGACTAGGTTTTTAATAGAAATTTACAGTTTATGTGAATTTCGAATTTAGATAATTAACACCAATATTAATTAATTATTTAATAACGGGCCCGTGAGAATAACATAAAACAAGGATTATCATTAATTTTTTTTATAAAACAAAAGGACAACGAAATAAATGTGTTAAGCCAAATAGCAGATAAACAACCTATTATTTTAAATAAATTCCTTTGCCATATCCGGTGTGTAGGCTAATTATAAGGGCTACGTAGTAGACGGGCGAATTATAATTTGAAATTCATAATTTATGCAGGACAAAAGAGTTGTTTTACACCAAACGGGACAATTTTAATGCAAATAACGAAATGCGGGTAAAATTTAAGGAACGTAGAATAAAAAGTTTAACCAAAATTATATTTGGTGTAAACAAAAACATTAAAGGCTTCTGGGGAAAATTGACGCGTCTTGTCCATCGCCCAATGAAGCTTTATTCACTATTATCTCCTTTTAAAATCACATATAACACCCAGGGACCAGACTGCCTATCGAGATCGAAGGGTCGATGTAAAAATATTATTATCAACCACCATAAAGCAATCTTTGATTCGTTTATTTTGCGTGCATTGAATTGTTAAGAAATAAAATTGCTTTTCAAAATGAAATAGTCTTTGTGATAGGCATTATAATGATTTGAGAAAAAAAAATACCTAAACATTTAAGTCTTCATGGTTAAAATAAAAGGGGAAGAACACTCGTGGAAATTTTCTGTCATCTGGCAACAGAACAATTGCTGTTTCGCCATAGCCGTCGGAAACACTGCCTTCTGTAAGTCTGTCGCCTGTAAGTCGCGTTTAGAACTACATATTTTATCAAGGATACCATTTCACGGTAATCTATATTCGAGTTCTATAAACCGAACCTTTAAAAGCTTAATAAACGTGAAGGAGCATGGATCAGATGGCTTCCGAGCAGTGCCGTTTACAGATCTTTGGTGTGGAGTGTGCGCATGCTCCCGAGGGATGGTACTAAAGTTGTGCGTATATCTTTATGTTGGTAAGTTTTTGTGACTCTTATTTTGGACTGGAGCACTGCACAAATCCGGAGAGTCGGTTTAATTTCAATCAGTACCCAAAAAGGAACTCGCTCTGATTTCTATGAACTAGATAGTAGAGCTTTATTCGAGCATCGATAGATTTATTTTATACCTAGTATGACACCTTATCTCGAACATAAAGATGCCCCTTCCTTAACCCCATCATCGGTTCGATTCCCACACGGTTGATATTTGTTCACAAAATAAACGTCTCGTCCCGCGTGGGAAGGTAGCCAATACCATTACCAACATGTTGTGACCGCTCAGGTGGGATAAGGGAGAGAAAGAAAAAGAAGTTATTTAAGGAGACAGTAATAATTTTAGGTGGTAGGGCCACGCAACAGTCTATACTGTTGCACGAATGGGCAAGTCCGTACGGAGTAGTACCACGACTTCACAGAAGACCAGCGTAAATTGGAAGTATGACAAATACTTTCGCGTTTCGTCTGGTGAGTGAGGTAGCCGGAGCCCAATTTTCAAAAGGTTGTCAACGCATTTGTAGCCCTCGGGTGTGGCAGATGTCCATGGGTGGCGGTATTCAATTACCATCAGGTGAACCGTCTGCTCGTTTGGCAACTTTTCACATAAAAAAACAAGAGTTGCTCCTTTTTTAAAAAAAGATCAAATTACAATATAAAATATATATAACTAGCTGTTGCCCGCGACTACTTTTGCGTAGAATAGGCTGAAGGCTTAACATTCAGACAGAGAAACAGATATACATAAATTATGTATATAAATTATAGCCTATGTCTTTCGCCTTTATAATATTAGTAAGGATAATATTCTTATTTTAGCCTACGGTGAGTATCAACAGTATTAACTCCACCATAGTATACTATACTTCTATAATATATTTAATAGTTATACTTTTTTTTTAATCTTGAGATTGTACAAAATGTTGTGCCTGCTTAAAGAAACAAACTTCAATCGAAATTACAACAATGTGAAAGCAAAGAAAAATTAAATTGTGTTATAAAAAGAAGAGTAATACAAGTTCATAATACAAATCTCTTTGAATTTGCTCTCATTTTTTTGGAATTAAAAAGTTCGATTATCTTAATAAAATAGAAAATTGATAAAACAATCATATTATGAATCAATTGCACTTGGAATTCGTTTCACCATTAAATAAAAAAAAAGTTACCAAAATTTACCATTAAATTACAAAAGATGTACCTATAACATAAAGAAGTGATTTTCAAAACAATTTTGGAACCTTTCACAATTCGTTTTTTACTATTCAACCTGTGTGTTATTGTAAGCGGTACAAAGAATGGAAGTTAATTTAAGTGAAGAACGCCTGGAACTGACTTTAAATGTATTATATGTAAAAGTACGTAAAACGTGTGAGTCAGTGTCGCAAAAGTAATTACATTTGTAGAGGAATGTTTTCAATGTAGCGTAGCTATTAGTTTTTAAGGAAATGGGTAGCGTAATAATCATTTCCTTTAATTATAACGGTGTTGAGAATGTGACCTCAGTGTAAATAAGATTCTTTGAAATATTTTGAATTATAACACGCCGAATTATTCTGCTTTAGTCTGTCAGTCAGTTTAGTGGAGTTGATCGTAGTTTCAGTTGATAGTTGTATTTTTTTGGTTTTTTAGGGTCCAATAATGATACCTGACAAACCCATGTTATTGTGTCAAAACATATTATTGATGTTTGACAAATTACTAAGGGAGATTTATGGACTAAGTTCATGATGTTGTTTCATGTCACCTACGAACTTTACGGTATTTATTTCACGTTTATTATTATTTTAATATGCCAAAGAAGTACAGATTCTTACGCACGTAGTAAAAAAATTGTGTTTTATGTTTATAAATTAATTTTAAACTTGTTTACAACCGTATGAAAATCTTAAAATCATTTATCAAGTATCGTTTCATAGTTCTTGGGGTAGCGTACAATGCCTATTTACGGTATCAAGGTCAAATGGTGGCAAGAGAAAACCGTAAGTTTTAATACAAATAGACCTTTGTAGAAGGATGAGATGAAAAAAATATTGAAATAATACTTTCTTTACTCTGCCGACTTGTTCTAGTGCGAATGAATTTCGTTCTTCTTTCAATCTTACAGTTAGTAAAGTTTATACCAAAAATTACACTAATGAATTATTATGTACAAAAAAAGGGTTTTAACAATTTTACTAAATTTATCCTAGAATTTTTTTTCTATTCAAAATATTTTTATTTACATAGCCGCTTGCGCGTTCTTATAAAACGGCGATATTTTTACATAGAAATGAATACGTTCGTAAGTTACCCCTGGTTCGGAAAGCAGTTTCTGTTAAGAGAATACCGGGAAGAAACTCATACAGTTGCTCTATTTTATAACGAATAGTTTACAATATAATAGGACAGATATTTTAGCTCAAATATTTTAGCCTACGTGAGTATCAACAGTATTAACCCCACACATTGGCGTCGTCAAGATATTCCGCAATGGTATAATTAGCCATAAGTTCACTTTTAATTTAGCGTTTAAATTGATCAAGTGGCAGATTTAATATCTAATGTGGGATTTTATTATACGTGCACACACTTTACTCCATGAACGACTAGAAAATTATAGAAAATCTTTTCAAATGGAACCTATAATGGAACATGTCTTTAATACTTCTTGTTAAATATTGTATTGAGAATTAAATTAATTAGCGGTCTTATGTTTCCCGATAATGATTCCCGTCAGATGAAGCTTTAATAGTCTCGGGACTGAAAGCAAAACATCAGTTAAAAAAAAAGATGTTCGGCATGAACTAATACTATATAGTAGATACACTATATGCAACAAACTTTTCCTCAGAGTCTAATGTTTTTGACCTCAGCTTGGATTTCTAAACTTTAGAATTCACTTACAAATCGATGATGGAAAACTAATAAATAAGTTATTTAATTGGATGGAGTCCAATTAAATAACATATTTATTAGATTCTTGGTCTTTGACAATAAAACCACAATAAAAAAACATAAAGCAGACATGTTCAATATTTACGCAAAAGTATGCAATGGAGCGCGTGTAGAAATTAGCAATCGTACTGGATGCAGTGCAACCGCTAGTTTATTGGCTATTTCTGTTATCGATAATTGAGGTGAATGTTCTAACTCGGTTGCAGGAGCATAAATCAGGCTTGTCGAATGTACAGATGTTTATCATTTGTCTTTGTGATTCATTTTTTGTTAGAAAATAGCTAGCTCAAGTGTATTGGATCGGATGGTGTAAGTTAATTTGCTTTGCAAACAATTTTAAAGGGTTAAGGTTTGTACTTTATGAAGTTATTACGATAGTTTTTGGCTGGTTTCAGAGGCAAATTAGAGCATTACAGCTTCTTTTATTTTTAATTTGGAATAAGGCATAATATAATAATTCTAAATATAATTCAGGGCAAAATATTAAATCCTACATCAATCATTACATCTATACAAATATATAAAACTGAACTGTACATACTTGTAACGTCTAATTAAATGCTTTTTACTAAAATGCACGCATACGTATGAAAAGCATACATATGAAGCTATTTAGGGTAAACATATTATATAATATGTATACCCTATAGAGTGATAACAATTATTAAACACTTACAAAGATATATATAATATACAAGTATATTTAAATGAATACAATAGATAAATAAATTAGATTATTTATTCGGCGATTTTCGAATTTCACTAGGAAGGACGTTCCAGAGTCGTCAGTTACTTACTTCGCTAAAAAAAAATGCATTTTTCTAATACCCAGAAACAAGGCAAGATATAAGTGATGATATATCAAGGATCGTATTTGACTAGAAGTGGAGTTTCGGAGTTCCGTTCGATATTGTGCGGGAATCGAGCCCGCGTCTTTCAGAATCGAGCACAGACGCTTTAACCACTGTGCTTAAAGGCTGATTGTTGAAAATTATTGAAAATCTCAACGTCTTTTGTTTAAAATGCGTTAAAGCATTGAAAGAATGCTAAAAATCCGTTATTAATTTCATTACAAAATGTTTTATCAAAGGTATTTAGCAAGTGAAATTAATGATGGATGCAAATATTCTCATTATGGTTAATTAATTAGGGTTGAGTTGGTAAAAACGTAAAGAGAATGGAGAATTTTAATTACATGGATGTCTTTTTATATGAGGTGGCAAGCGCGCTAGCGGTTTATCTGATGTTAAATGATAACCGCTACCTTTTAATAATGTGGACCCTGGCTACCTAACTCACTAGACGAGTCTTCTGTGAGGTCGTGGTAATTACCTGGATGGACCTGACAATGTGTGCAACAGCGAAGACTGTTAAGTGGCTCTACCACCAAAAGTTATTACAGCCTGCTTAAATAATTTCTTTTTCTTTTTCTCCCTTATCCCACCGGGGCGGTCACAACGTGTTGGTAATGGTATTGGCTATGTTTTTACGATCAGCCGCCTACCTGTCGTCAACCTTCCCACGCGGGATGAGGTGTTTGATTTGTGTACAAACATCAACCTTGTGGGAATCGAAACTCCTGGCCCGGCGGAGAAGCCAATAGACTTGCATCCCGGCGACCGCACTGTCCAAATCATTTGTGTTGTAATGAAACGTTATCAAATTTAGACCTCAAGATACTTATGATAAAGATGAAGAGCTAGAGATAGCGTCTGCGTAATATTTGGCATGCACAAGCTTTTGTACATGTAAAACAAACAACCGTTTCTTGAGTGGTTTTCTTCCTTACGACTTAATAGTTGAAGGTTGTTAGCTTGTGGTTTATAAGTCCAGTCATAAAAAATATAAACACTCGAGCAATAAATTACATTTCATTTTAATGTATACAGTTCCTTAAACGGTAAATATTTCTGGTCTCTTTAATAATTTTTCTGTTTGCAATTGGCTTAAACATGAAATCCGTTTCCTTTTAAACAGCTTTCTTTGCTGCCCTGTAAAATAATGGAATTTTCCATGATGGAATATCTAAATATTCTTAAAAAGATATTTATAAAATATTCCTCGAGTGACAGGCAGTTTTTTTTATTTTCCTTTTATCTTTATATTCCACTTAATGATTTAATCCCATGATGTGATCTGCTCGTAAATTTCTTAGGTTATTCTTCAATTTCAACCAAAGATTATAATTTTAATTATGACTTTATTTATAAGAAGATAATAAATTTTTTACATTAAGATGAAAGTTTTAGTCAATGTATACAGATACGTCTCCTAAAGGATGAGCACGTTGGACAAAGCGAGCGGATATATTGCGTACCGACTCTTACTATTGATACCGCGCTTATAAAAAATAAGTAAAAAAAATTAAACTCAATAAACGAAACTGGAAAAATCTAAATAAATGGAACTTGAATTGACACTAAATATTGATGTTGCTTTTTTCGCGAATATTCAGTACCTCACTGAATTTTTAATTTCATTATACTTTATTTTAATTGTGAAATACAATTATTACAGAAACGATATAATAAGGTTATCTAGTAAACCTAGTACACTTGGCCAGGTGCCAAGCACCCTAGCTGCATTGCGAATTATGCCTGAGCGAGAAAAGAACCTGCCCTTTAATCAACTAAATTATTATAAACCAGTTGTACTATTTTTTAATTAATTTAAAGCGTACACGTAAAGAAATCTATACACCTATATTTATTACAATTTGTGTTCACATCCAACCAAAAAATCTATAAACGTTCGGGCTTACGTGTCAACGCAATCATGCCCACAGATGATTGACGCTTCAGGTTCATGAATTGGCAGTTTGTAATTGCTTCTAACCGTTAAAGGGTGAAAGGTAAACTTTCCAAGTAACATTTGATAGAAAATGATAGTTTATCGCGACAAGGGATTTAGCAAATTATGCTAGCTTTGGATATACTTTAAAGTTATCCTTGCGTGCGTCGTATTGCCTGTTTAATTTTTTGTAATTTTCATTACCGATCTAAAATCCTTCGCATCTTGCTCGTAGCTATCGCACTTATAGCCACGCAAGAGCTTCTGCTGTTGCATGAATGGGCAGGCTCGTCCGTATAAAGTTTAGCGTTGCCTAATACTTTTAAAAGTTGCTAGCCCTCACGTGTTGTGCGCATGTTTGTCAATTTTTCACATTAAAATTTTTTAATACAGGAATACTTACGGTGTACGAAAACCTTTTTTTTGTATCCCACAATTTTTCTAATAACATAAGAACTCTTGGCATGATATTATTAATTATTTCTTAAACTGCTTAAGCTGTAAATATAAAACGAATTCATTTTTTAACTATATAATTCTCTTTTATTATGTTTATTCAAGTAAAAGCAACTTATGCTTGATGCATAAATAAATTAATTTAATTTATTTTGATAATTATTTACATAAAGGATTTGCATTATCAAATAGCATTAATGGATTGTCCTTTGTAGTACTATCTACTTTTACAGGGATTATTACAGCAAGACGTGACTGGCGATGATCTATCTAAGCACATCGGTCATAATGCAAGATATAAAATCTTAAGTCCTAAGAAATTTCCTACGTGTCGACTCCTGTGGTTAAATCAGCATAAAAAAAGTACAAGGGTGACACTGAAAGTTTTTAGAACTGGCCGGTTAGAAACATTGCCAATGAAAACTTGTTTTGAATTTGAATATAGAACTTTTTAGTAACCTAATGATTTAATATTGCATTCATTTGTCAATTCTTCGCCATGCAATTCAGTCTCTAGACAAAACTGATGACACCTAAATTAATTGAAAGCAAGAAAATTCTAGGTCCATGATTTATTACGACTTTCGCTGTAATATTACTCAAAAATAAACCTATGAAACAAAACACCACCCGAAAGACACCCTCGCAGGGATTGGTGTCGCGAAATTTTTAAAAAAGTTCAACGGCGTGACTCTAATGCTGTATTTGGCATTATCGCAGGTGAGGAAAGTTGGATATATTGCAACAGTGGGTGTTTCCTTTTGAGGATCGGCCAATTATAGTAAAGAAAGGAAGAAGTCGAGGAACATAGATCGACGCTATCATCTTTGGCCCTGTTTTTTGGTCGGATAGATGATTTTGCGACAGTTGTGCTGGAAGATAGAAGGGCAATTACTTTAAAGATATACTTCGAGATATTCGCTTTACGAGCACTGAAGACGCGGCGAGTGCGGTCGAAAATGCCTTAGAATAGACCCCTAAGTAAGAATGGGCCAACAGCTTTTCTCAGTGTTTCCAACGAATGCGAAGATTTTTAGGAATGAAGAATAATAGTTCGAACAACAATAAAACTATTGGAAATTTCCTACATTCAACCGTTTTATGAATTTTTAAAAACTTGTGACCCACGTAACAGCCCATTGCTGGGAAAAGGCCTCCTCTATATAGATATTACGACGTAGTCCATCACGAGACCCCACTGCGGACTTTAGATGTCTGAAAATTTTTTTTTGTTATTATTTTGAAAATATGCGGGTTTCCTCTTGAGGTTTGCCTTCACCGTTGAGCACGTGATAAGCACTTAAAACTGCAATTAACATTTGTTGCCGGTACTGGGATTGGGACTCAGGTTGTTCGAAAATTTTATTAAATGATTTTAATTGATTGACACTAAGTTGACACGAATTCGTATCCCGATATTTATGGTGATTGGTGACCTAAGAATAAAATAGTTTATGTTGGTAATAATTATGTATTTTGAGATGTATATTTTTTATTTTTAAATTAAATTAGGCTTTATAGTGCTGTTCTCTGCACTTAAGTTTTTCTACTTTGTGCTTATTTTTTTATCTATTTTTATGTTAGTATCTTTCCTTGTTATTGGTTAATCTTCAAAAAGAAGGCTCTAGAGTGCAAAAGAAAGTGGCACAAAAATACCAAGTTAAAATGGACTGGCCTGAGCTCCATATCCAAAGAAGGCTTGTCTCCACGGAGGCTTGTCTGCCTCCATTCTGTTCTTTGACTTAACTTCAAGATGAAGATGTGTCACCATTGACGGGTGGCACATTTTGTCATATTTTTGACCTTCATAAATTGAGAGCCATAAATGGTTGTCATATCAATGAGGTGAATTATGTGTATTGCTTAAGCAAAAAAAAAAGCTAGCTTCTGTGCTTCTTAAATTTTCGTCGATTTCAGAGACTGTATGAGATTTAATTTCATCATACTCTTTATTCGACTATACAACGCGATATATTTTACAATCTATAGGTAATTTAGTTATTTTTATTTAAGAAGCATTTGGTTAGAACATTATTTTATTTATTTTTTATCCTCAATATTTTAACCTGTTATTTTTCCCACTGTTATATTTATCCAAAAATACTAAAATATAAAAAATAACGAATGAAAAAAAGAAATTCTCAAAAACATGCGTGTCAGTAAATTAAAGTAATGGAAGGAATCGGTTACGTGTCTACATCACAATATTTGATTATAAATTTAATACATTTACGAAAAATACCCGTGATTAACGAATAATACATTCATTTTGGGGTTAAAATTATAAATGAGCGCAGCGCGTAATATTTTGAGATTTGGCAGTGAAATATTGCTAACGACAAAGTACGAAAAATATTGCAGCAAAGAAAAACGTTTTTTCATTGAATGTATTGTAAACATGTAAAACGTTTAATGACTTATATTAAGATTACGGATAAGTTAAGTTTACCAAACTTATGGCCAATTTTATTGAAGACGTGAGTAAATTTTAATTAATAAATTAATATTTAATTTTAATCAGAAATAGAAATGGAACACTTAGGATAATTTACAATATGAATAAATATGACATATTATAAAAAACAAATAAACTCACCATCATCGTAGCGGTCCCGAGCGTAGACACGAATACGTTAAGCAGATATATGCGGCTACTAACTTATTAGTTTATATTCTAAAGTAACTTAAACTACTTCTAAACACTAAAGAGGTTATTGACGATATTGCTTAAGACCCTCGAAGGCTGCGGTGATAGTAGTTAGCGAGATGCGTTACTTTAGCGACATTTTAGCGATCGCGCTGTCGCGATAGTTCACATGGTGGGAGGCGCGTCTGTGCAGCCTGGTCGGCGGCGCAAGGCGGTCTGAGGCGTGCCTGCCGCCCGCCCTAACACAACTTGCACTGCCTAACTTTGCGTTGCGTACGCGAAAACTTCCAAGGCTCCATTGATACGGGCCCGCTAACACATAAGGCGTCTGAATGGATGTGGTGACACTGCCGGCTATGAACACGCATGTTTCGAATATGGTTAGTAAGAATAATGTTAGCAATAATCTTTTGTTGTATATATTATAAAATATAACAAAATAAAATTTAACTTTTTATAAATTTTTTTTATAAATTTTAATTTTTTATAAAAGTGACAGATATTTAACTGGTTCAACATATATACATATTTGATCAAGGCTCATTTTTTTTATGCGAAAAGTTGTCAAACGAACAGATGGTTCACCTGATGTTTAGTGAATACCACGGCCCACGGACATCTGCCACACCCGAGGGCGACAGATGCGTTGACAACCTTTTTAAAATTGGGCTCCGGCTACCACACTCACCAGACGAAATACGAAAGTATTTGTCATACTTCCACTTTACGCCGGACTTCTGTGAGATGTTATATGAAATTCAATAAAAATCTTTCCGAAGTTTCAGCACGAAAGGAATGAGAACAACATATTAAGACATTTCACATCAGAACAATAATTGTACATACCTATGTTTTAATCTTATCTTTACGCGAATACTACAAGTTGTGTTTTAACTAGTTTATTTGTTTTTAAACTCCCGATGTTTACAATTTAAAATAAGAAAAACGGTCTGTGATAAAGTAACTGTAAAAATTTTGATTTAGCGGCAGATAATGCTGGTAGTCGTAAATTTTGATGGTTTAATTTCAAGAAGATGAAAAATAAATTCTCGTGCTTAAATCTTCAAAGGAGATATTTTTTTTAAATTATCTTGGTTTTTACGAATCGCTATTTTCATCCATTTTTGGTGATGAGTAGAAAATTAATATACACATGTTAACATATACTTATGTTTGAATGTTTTAGACACTTTATTTCGATTTAAAAAAAATTGACAACAAGGTTACTCGTAAGGAAATTTGCTTTAAGCATAGTATTTGAAAATATATTTTGTTCTATTAAATCCTAACAAAAAAAACCTTGAATCTTTACGATGTAAAAGAAAATGTTGTTTAACTAATTTCAATGTGATGGATCCAATAAATATACTCCTTTTATGAAAGACATTAGTGGTTACTTAAAACTACGTATAATCACCATGAAAAGTTAAGGTACGCTAAGGATCTTGATAAATATCCTGTCTTTCAAAATCCTAATTATCTACGAAGCCTATGAATGCTGATTTGTTGTCGAATCTAAGTAATGTTCTTATTTAAGTTTTCCCAATCTTTTTTCCATCAACTCTTACCTCATTTCATAAATATTATTTATAGACGTATCTATATTTCGTCTATATTTCGTTTTTATATGGTATGGCTTATTTCTTCTGTTTTATTTGATCTTTGACACAGCAAAGATCAAATAAAACAGAAATAAGCCATGCCATATAAAAACAAAATATAGGAAATGCTCGTTACATTTTATACCAGTTTTTATTACTCCATTGATAAAAAAAATTCCCAGTATATATAACGACGATATTTTTGCGGCATAATTATCCGAATATTCGATTTGTTAGATATTCAAACCAATCCGTATTTGGGTTGTTGTATGTTAATCATGGAGCTAAGGGTCAGATTATTCCGCTTCGCCGAATTCACCGCAGCGAATTTCTCTTTGATGACAGGCATATTTAAAAATCTTTTAGACGCATTTCAGTAAGCATTGTCTATCAATCAACCATGAAAGCATTACTGTAAGCTTGTGTTTCATATATAATATCTATATACATTACTTTTGTATATTGCTATATAATTAAAGCATTATAATATTTGTATGCCGACCCGTGGAAATGTGCCGGAAGTCGCAGGATTGTGGCAGCCTGACGAGGAGGCTATGTTCAGCAAGTGATTCGAATAAGCTGAAATGCTGAAGATGATAATGATGCATATTCTTGTACGTAAAAGATTAAAAGTTTAAAAAGTACTTTATTATTATTATTATGTTGGGGATATTTCTTTGTTTTCATATATTGCATATAAAAAATAAATATTATGAATAAAAATAAACATATACATATAAATATTGTATATAATACATACATAAATAGGACCCAACCAGACGGAAGCCCTCGGCAGGGGAGACCAAACGGCCGAGGGTTAGGGTGAAAGGGAGAGAAACCGGCGGACGATGCGGACGGTATCGAGGAGCACCGCTTTCTGCATTAGAGCTTGGAGCGTTCCGTCCCGGAGTCCCAGTCGCCTCAGATGTCCGGAGAGGCTGACTGGGATCAACCCATTCGCAGATACGACTATTGGAATAATTTCGGTCGGCACACCACCCCACATGTCGGTCACCTCGTGAGCCAGGTCCAGATACTTCGTCTTCTTATCTGTTTCGGAATATATGTCATATGGAATGGTAATGTCGACCAAAAATACTCGCGACTGTGCCCGGTCCATCAACACGATATCAGGTTTGTTCGCGACAATCGTCCTGTCCGTGATGATGGGCCGGTCCCAATAGAGCCTGGCGCGGTCATTTTCGATTTTTTTTATTATTATTATTATTATTTGCATATATATATATATATATGCAAAAAATACAGACACTAAGAGATACAAATCAGACACCGAGGGTCGAATATTGTTAATGTTTTTCGACCGTATGTATGTATAATTCTTGGGCACGCTTTACAGCTAAACCTCAGAGCAACTTCACATATGAGGTGTAAATTTAATATAATTTCTATATTATCTAGTATTGCAATGAGGTTTAAATATATACAATTATCGTCGCGAAAAAAAACTAGAGGAACAGTTAACGTTTTAATGCAATAGTTCTTGGTTTCATTTAATATTTTTATGCCTGTTTAAGCCTTTTAAAGTTTTATTATTCATATATACTTATAAATAAAAATAAATTGTTTTTATTATTAACTAAGAGTTTTAAAAAATTCTTATAATTTCACATAACTCAAGAATATTCGATAGTATTTGCGTAGTCTTCTTCATCTCATTTATTTCTTATGTCTGTCTATCTCTATATATAAATATGGATCGCTGAATGTGTTGCTAAGCACAAATCTCGAGAACAGCTGAACCGATTTCGCTAATTCTTTTCTTATAATATTAATGAAGTACGAAGATTGTTCTTACGAAGAGAAAAATAAAAAAAATCCTGAAAAAGTTTAAAAACAACACTTTTCTATATTCACATACAAAAGATTCGTAATGATACTTAAAAGTCTATTTGAACTTTTATACCATACTATAAAGTTTAAGTGTTAGTGAAGGGTTTCCGGTAGGCAAAACAATTGAGTGACGTTAGTACCGTATAAATATTAATGTCAATATTTGTGATATAAAAAAATGCATTGCTGTTCGTTAGTCTCGCTAAAAGTTGAGAGCCGCTAGACCGATTTGGCTAATTTTGGTTTTGAAATACTTGTGACAGCCCAGGGAAGGTTTAAACGATGAGAAATTATGGAAAAATTGCATGGAAAATCGAAATAGCAACAATTTTATTTTCCTATACAAACTGTACCTGTCAACCTGTCAACTATGTTGTAACCTGTCAAATATTCATGCATGCGTACCGATTCCTCTAACAAAACGTAGTTTTGCCATAGAAATAATTTATATGGCAAAACAACGTTTGCCAGGTCAACTAGTTTGTGATTAATATTTATACGATAACAAGTTTATACGATAATAAGAGTAATGTTACTTAAAAACAAATTGTCTATAGTAAAAAAAAAGTTTGTGGTATTAATCTAGAAAACCCATGTTTCTCGCATAGTCAATTGTATGTTGCCTGTTCCCCTGTTGGAAAACCATCTGATCTGTTTGTTTACGCGCCAGGTAATCAAACAAAAAATATCGTGTACCATAAAGTACTACAATAAAAATGAAACTTAATTTAGAATGAGTAAAAATAAAATGAGATATAATAAGTAGGTATCATAATAAGAAATCAAAAATTGTAGTTTACATTGTGATTTTTCAGTGACTGTGTTTTATAATTTTTATTTTTTAACATAATGTAAGTGTTGACTTATCAACTTTATTCTTTCTTTTTTTATCTCACTAGCTGTCTCGGTGTCCCGAATAGCAGAATAAGTATTTAAAAAAATTAAAGAATCGACTTAAGTAGGTTAGGCCGTACGAAGTTCGCCGGGTCAGCTAGTTTGTAATAAATAAAAATGTAAGCTCATAACACAAAAATAGTTTCAATAGAAATTTTACCTAAAAGAAAATAATGCGGCAACAAAAGATTTGGGAATTTTTGCAATATTTCTCGTTTCTTATACGCATATTTCACCGAATTTAATCAAACCTTGTGCTCGGAAAATTGATGTTAGATTTATACATTGTTGAATTATTTTACGGATTTAATCGCGTTTTAATTACATTTTTAAAATCGTTCGTGATCACGGGACAAGCAGATGATCCATAAAATAGTTTCATTCAAAAATATGTAATATTTGCGTAAAAACAAGAAATCAATATGCTTTTATAGCTTAAATAAGAATTAGCTTTTTATTTTATGTTTATTGTCACAAAAGTGTATGTTAATTAGGGGATGGGATGGGCTCCTGCAATACAGGATATCCTAATTTGGGAGTCAAGGCGCCATTAAATGTGTAACTAAAATCACATTTATTATTAAAAAAAATAAGTAAAATTTATATTTATTCCTAGCGCTCTGTGATTGTTCTTGATTTGGTTATTAATTTTATCCTTACGCCTTTGAGGACGGTTCGACAAAAACTTGATGAGATTAAATTAATTGCCGTTTTATTTTATGTTACATAGTATTATTATTAGTAATTTTATTTCATTGAAAATAATGATGAGTCAGAGAGCTCAGAAAACGCAGCTTTGAATCCTGGCAACACCGAAAATTTAACTATCAACCTTATTTTTATTTTCATATACAGTCTTCTGCTATAATTAAATAAAAAAAAGTATATATGTACTTATGTTCGTACGTAAGAAGTTATATTTCTTTAGCTTAACAAACGAAAAATAACTAAAAAATTTATCCCCTCTGCCAGTACTCATAGGTTGTGAGAAAGATATAAAATGCAAATGATAACGGTTTATTCAAACAACTTCGAATTATAGGTAAATATCCAAAAGTTGTCCCTAGCTGTCACTATATTACCGTGAAGTCGGAGTTAAAAGCGACCGCTTTACAACTAACTTCATTATGTCGCTGTTTGACTGTCGGTGTGCGTGCGTATCGTCTTATTCTCTCATAACGGTAAAGGTTATTCAAATAAGACCACTCTGTGTTTATCGGTGGACGTAAAGCCGGAGATGCGAATTTTGGACTCCGAATTGGGACCGGATTTATAGGCGACGCCGGTGTCGACTGCGTTTTATTGGAAATTTTTCTTTATTATGTTCTTGTATGTAGAATCGATATGAAAGGGCAACGTCCACTTTACTTGGCTCTGAGCTTAAATATCGTACGAATGTTTATTTACTACGTCATCCTTTTCTTACATTTATTACATTTCGAAGACTGACATTAGTTTCCGTGTTTTAGTTAAAGTAAGGATTTTTTTTTAACCAGCACTAATTTAATTTAAGAAAATTTTATAAACTTCTCATTCATCACAATTAAAGTAACAAGAGTATTCTGTCTTTTGCCTGTTTGAAAACAGATAAATAATATAATATACACAACAATTGTGCAACAAACAAAACATTTATATCATTTGTACAATAGGTTTTAGAACAGTAAATTTGTCATCAAAGACGGTAAAATTGTATCTTATAATTGCCTTAGATTAAATTAAAGAGGCGAGCAAATGAATTCTTCAGGGAATTAATTACATCTGAAATTTTGGATAGCGCCTCGGAATTTAAGAAAATTGAATCCCATTACGTTTTTGGGTCATTAATTATTAAGACAACGATTCTGAATGGACACTTAAAAATACATAAAAGTATTTTCAGGTAATTCTCAAAAATATTCTAATGATTATGTACTAAATGTAATTTAGCTATTAGGTTATATGATGGAATAGAAGAAATTTTTGTTTCTTTTTCATGAATTGTGGTAGATATATTAAATTGACTTTGGGAAAGTTACGCAATAGCTTCTGCCATTGTACAAAGGATTCGGCTCCTTTAGGAAACCGGCGTAATTATCTATGTATAAGCATTCCTTAAAGTTTGAGAAAGTAACTGCAGCACCACAAGATTTTAGATGTGTACGTACGGGTAGCGGAAACTGCTTAATATCCTTTTCCTTTTTATTATCTTCTTCCAAGAAAATATAGAGCGTGTGAATGTTGCCGATTATATAAGCGGTAAATATATAGGTTCATACAATATACAAATACCAATTTAAGTGCTTGACGGGGTATTCTATAAGGAGGCTTAATTAAGGCTATGCATGTCAAGTAGAGGGCTTTGGGTCGGATTATTCCACTCCATAGATTACAGGGACGGATTTCCCTTTGATTAAGTTCAGACAAAAAGACGCAAAAACTGTTCCATCAGCACATTAAGGTTGACCTTAAAAGTAATCGTGTAGAAACCACGAGCATTTCTTCGCCTATCAAACCCCTACATAATGCAAAGATCCCAATGAAATATCTAAAGTATATACGTACATACACTTTTTTGTTATGCGAGAAGCTGGTAAGCGATTTTAGCATTTGAAGGAATGCTTGGCGCATCTATTGTTATATCCTTTCCAGCATACAAACATTGCTGCGCCAAGCATTGCTTCAAATGCTAAAATAACAATATAGAAGGAAGGCGTTAAGATTTTCGTCGCTGTGGATCTCAGCCGTTTAGCTCGGTGGCTAGAGCGTCAGGCCGCGAATGCCGAAGACGCGGGTTCGATTCCCACAGCGACGAAAATCTTTTCGTACTTTTTCTACATGTTTTAATTGGTTATGATTATTGAACCTAAATCCAAAAGTTCGATTTATGCAAAGTGAAATCATCTACGAAAAGACACGTGATCAGATCGTGATAATACCCTGATCCAATGCTAGGGACGGGACTGATGGTAGATTATGTATTGTAACTAAGTACATACAATGTACACAGTAATTATGATTCAGCGGATTATCAGCCTACTATGTTAATGCATTTGCTTAACGTTATAAATGAGGGTGTTAAAAGTGTACATACATTTAACAATAAAGGGAGACTTGTCATGATCACGCATTATATTTTTAAATGATACAAAAACTTTTAATTGCACTGAGTCAGCGAAATCCCTGCTGAAGATAAATTAGTGCAAAATGTTATAGAACATAGTTGTTACTAATCACCTTGGGTAATCTGTGCAAGCCCTTCCGAAATTTCACTTTTTGTATTTGAGTAACGGTATAAGTACACGAAATCAATATTTGATGTTATACCATCTTAACAAAATGTATATGTCGGAGAGTGCGGAAGATTAGCGATACTAACGTCTTGGGTAGGAGCTTCTGGTGCAGGGTTCAAGGCGTAGGTCACGGTCAATTAAACCACAAAGATACAATAGGATATATCTTGTAATCTATGTAGATAGTCAATTAAGTACAAAGTGAACCAACGGTCCCGTTTGGGAGGTCCGAACTATATCGGCCTCTCTAATGACCATTTTTTTGTAACTCCGTAACCATTTCTGTAGTATTACTTTACTCTATGTCCTATGTCCGTAACACTGAGCCCAAACTTGCTGCTCTCCCATATTTAAAATGTAATAGTTGCCCTCTCCAAACGATTCCCATCACGCGACTCATTACGTCACGGTGTTCACTCCTCACCGTTACAGCAATATCAATTGAGTGACTAATTATTGCTAAATTATCGTAATCGACGACATATATAATATGATATATTCATTGTTGTCCAATATCATTGAATCACTGTCCTGTGATCAGAGATTTATTCAAATTCAAATATTTATTTGCCGTAAATAGGGTTACAACGTCTAAATCCGTTAACAGGTCTGTCGCTTTAACCCATTTTTGTTGTATAACACCATGCAAATTTAGCTTTAGCAATAGAATTGCCACGCTGTCATTAAATAAATATAGTAATAGTATCTAACAAAGTACATAATAAAATCAATATAAAAATGATATTAAATTACCACTAGTTATAACTGTCATTAACCATTATCGTTCTGAAAGGAGCCTAAGTTAAAACTATATCAAAATCGTTACATAACTATACAAATATTGTTATAAGTTTTTGTCAACAGTTTTTAGAATTTAAACGTCACTACAATCACATTGAAGAAGAATAATAAGAGCCGTGATCGGGGCGGTCGCCTTTAATTTAATATACTCGAGCAATCTGAGTTCGATCCCCATTACCAGCTCCAATGAAATTGTCAATTTTAAGTGCTGAATTATCACGTGCTCAGCGGTGAAGGAATAATTAGTGAGGAAACCTACATATTTTCGAAATAATAACGAAAAAAGAATATTTCGAAGATATGTGAAGTCCGCCAATCTGCAGTGGGGCCGCGTGATGGACTTTGCCCTGATACCTTCTGTGCAGAGAAGGCCTTTGCCTAGCAGTGGGACATGATGGCTAATACTTTACTTTATAATCAAATTAAAATTTCAAACAATCAAATAAAAATTTCAAACAATCAAATTAAAATAAATTTTCAATAAATAATATATTGTCAATAATTATTAAAATAAAATATAACAATCTTATAAATTTTATTTGATGTTGATTGATATGTCTCGTAGTTTTATAAAAAAATTATGTGTTCAATTCTTTTATTTCGTTAAAATGGCTTCCAATTGTCATTACAACTTACAGTAATTTGTCACTCATCTTTATTAAATAAATACTTTAATATTATAAATGTTATTTTAATTCACCCATTCATACAACTTTTTTTTAAAACAATTTTTATTTAATTAGGTTGTTTATTAAATATTTTTAAACCCATTGCAATGCAACTATTTTGTTACATTTTTTTGTCCTTGGACAGACTTATTCTTAAAGACATAGTTAAGAATAAGTCTCTTTGGGTCCCTTCGATTGCGTGGATAAACTTCGCTAATTTTAAATAGGTACATATCTTTGTGCACAAATATACCGATTTTGAAGATATCATAAAAACTTTTAACATTTTTTAAATCATTCTTCAATTCACCACGAGCTTTCAAGTAGGTAGTTAAAGTAAACAAAAAGAAAAAAGTGTACGGTACTCGATTATAGTTCACTTTCTTAATGCTGAAGTGTAAACGTCATTGGTACAGTTTTACTGACTGAGAACTACTATACCCTCGTCAAATCAAAAACATACAAGTCTTTTGTAAATAACAAAAATATAAATTTATTTATACACAAGTCCGGTGAGTGAAACATTAGGAGTGAGCCATCACTCACTTTTTTTTTGTTATAGATACATGGGCTGCAGTAACAACTTAACAGCAGTTGAATTACCTGCATGTTTGTCAATTTCTCAAATAAAAAAACGCTTTATTTACGGGCAAATTTCTGACGAGACGGTCACAAAGTAATGTCTTTGTCGACATGTGCAGCCATCAGAAAATTCTGACGGGAAAACAAGTATAAATATATATGATTCAGAAATCACGTATATTTATACCAGTTTTTCTTACATGAAACATGGATAATTCCTTTAAGATATTTTCTTGTTCATTTACAGATGATGGCTGATATTAAACTGGTGTCTTTAACAATTCACGGCTACGGTCAACTTTAAGGAATGAAAATATATGAATATTATACTCATTTGATTACTTTTAATCATAGACAAAATATGTACTTTCCTTTTAGATCTACGTTAGTGCTGGATAGGTGGCGCTGGTCGCAGTCATTTTTATCTTTTGAACCATATAGGTCGGATTGATATAAAATTTTGTATACATGCATGTAGCAACATTATAACGCCAACTAATATGGTTACAATGGAAACTGACAGATGACCTTAATGAGGTTTAGTTAAGTCAATTAAATTTTGAATCATAGATCCAATTTATTATAAACACACTATGTACAACATGAGAGATTTATTTTTTACAAAAAATTACGTATTAAAAATTTCTTTTAAAAAAGGAAAAAAACATTTTTCTAGGTAAAATGAACACTGAAGCACACCGGGCACTAGTCATATTATAATTAATGGAAATTCAAAAAAATTACATTGAACTGAAAATAGCATTACATTCAGCAAACAAATAGACTCGACGCGATCCAATTCCAAAGTTCTATTATTCAAGTAAAACTTACAACACGATAGCTGACATGAAATGCAAAAACGCTACTTTATCTTTAAAAATTGTATTACTTGTTTAAATTGTCAATTTAAATTACTAATACAATTTTTAAATAAGAAGATAAATGAACTAAAACTTTCGGTGTTGCGGGATTCTACCTGCATCTTCGAGTTTAGCTTCTTTTTGATTCTATTTAACGTTGAAAGTTTATCACAAATAAGAAAAAGTAAAAAATGCTTTATTTATTCATATTCATAGCTTTTAATGTAATTGTTGTCATCTAACCAATCATTCCTAGAATTTGAGTTATAAAAGCGGATTGTTACATTTGTTTGATAAGGGTATAATGTCCTGTCTAGAAAATTGACACTTGTACATTACACCTAAAGAAGCTTGATTTTCGCACTGATGGTTTGTGATAATTTGAAATTATTTATACAAATAAATTAATGTTCATATTTGTCTATAAAAAAATAGATTATGGAGGTTATACTATGGTAGGGCTACACCACGTTCACCACGGTAAGTAGCATGACCTCACTGAAGACCTGCGTGAAGTAGAAATGTTATGCTTCTGCGTTTTGTGGGGAGAGTGAGTAGCCGGGGCCCACTTTAGTAAAAGGTCGCCACTCATCTGCAATCCAACGGCAGTTGCAAATGTCAATGGTCAATGGATATCACTTAACATGAGGTGAACTGCCAGCCGTATGCCATCTTGTCATATAAAAGATTTAGGTTTCTTACATGATTTTATTCATGCGTATACGAGCGGTACAATTACCCCGAGGCAATTTACAATTATCAATATTGGATTTCTCCCCTTTTTTGGCTTGCCGACATATGGAGATTTATCCCGTTAATTAAAACAGGTGGTATCAAAATGACAGCGCTATTGTTTACCAGATAAATTAAGTGATCTTGCGATGGTAATTAAATTAAAATGAAAGTACCGAATTTCATGATAGGAAAAATACAACCGTATTATAATACAAGACTTAAAATTACTTTTATAACGGAGAAATATACAAAAATGAATAACACTCACGGGTACAAATTACGAACTGGTGAATTCATTGAATGGATATTTCACACTAAGATACTCTGTGGAAAATGTACTTTCATGTGAACATTGCTGTCAAATGCACATCTAAAAAGCTATTCTCCACTATTGGCCAATTACCAATACTCACCTTAGTAAATGTTCTACAAACAGTAGAAAAACTAAACAACATAAATATCTTTATTGCTTCACTATTCTTGGGGGAGGCCTATGTTCAGCAGTGGACTCAAACAGGCTGTAATGATGATGTTGAAGATGATACTTGGCTTACAAGCTAGGCAGGTGACATGATTAGATATAATTAAAAAAGTAAAATTAAAGTATCAGTAGCAAAGGCCTGTACAGTGGGTATCAGGGCATAGTCCACCACGCGGCCCCACTGCGAATTGGCGGACTTCACATATCTTCGAAATATTTTTTTTGTTATTATTTCGAAAATATGTAGGTTTCCTCACGATGTTTCCTTTCATAGCTGCTCACGTGATAATTCAGCACTTAAAATTGACAATTTCATTGGTGCTGGCACCGGGGATTGAACTCAGGTTGCTCGATTATATTAAATTAAAGGCGAGCGCCCGGACACTGAGCTACCACTTAACACCTTAATTCAATGATCAAAAATATGATAGAATATTAGCCCTAGCTGACGATACCCCGTGCGCTCTATATATCAACGTCATCTGCGGGTGCCTCAGTGACCCAATGACCCAGGTACTTGAACTGCTATACCCTTACGATACCACTACCATTAGCCTGACAGAAAAAATATTTAATACATAAAGCCCGCTATTAATATTATCAATTCGCTCTTTTTTTGGTACGAGACTCTATGTGTATCCGCATAATACTCACCTATCTTAAACAATTTTCTTAGTTGAATTGCCTATAGGCTCTGCTTTGTATAGGCATGAAATTAACAATGCTACTCGCATAGTTATTTTGCATTATAACAGGTTATTTTGATTAGGTTTGTTAAGCAGGTCAGTTAAGTTTGTAAGTTTATCAAAGTTATGATCGCTCAATTGCTTGTAAAATTTGCTTTATTTAAATACTTCAACACAACGTACTACGAACAAAGTGGATTAAGGTAATCATACAACAACTGTTAGAGTTGATCCCATCTTAAAAAACTTTGGTTTCAATTTTTTACCGACAAATCTAAGGCACACACAAACACTCTTGCATCCCTTAATCCTTCCTATAATCGACTATGGCGATATCAACTCAATAAACACAATCGGCTTCTGAATAACTGCATTAGACTTACTATCAATCTCTATAACTATGACCATGTGTCTTCCTATCGTTCTCAACTTCGATAGTTACCTTTTCACCAACGCCGCTTCTTAGCGCTAACCACCCCTTTATTCCTTTCTTGATTCTTCTTCAAGTCCTCACTTAATATCTTCACTTTCAGTACATTTGTACAGTTCATTATAAAATCTTCTAAGTGCTGCCTAGAAGACTAGATAGAGTATGTGTGTTATATACATCTGGTATAGTAGATTATTTTATGTTTATATTTTTATTTTTATAATCAATATATATATGAGCCGTGTGTCTAAGCTCTGTATAGAGGAGGCCTTTGCCCAGCAGTGGGAAATGTATAGGCTGTTACTTTACTTTTTTTATAGGTTGAATGGTAGATAGTGGTTGACATTAAGTATCGCTTCGCTTATTTTATGTGCATGAAGAACCTCAAAATACATGACTATATTTCGACTGGAAAAATCGTCTCCAAATTCGTTTCTTTAAGAGTGACACTTATTTATCTCCTATGTGACTTTTTAAAAAAATGACTTTTGAACATGTTTTCAAATTTAATACAATTTGAACCCTCAACATTTCAGAAGTAGCACGTGCTTACGTAAGAATATGCATACTGCACGTATATCTTATTCTTTACGTTAAAATATGCATGAATTACAAAGTGATTAAAAAATGTAGATGACATTGTATGATGTGCACGTGGTTTATAAATGAAAGGCGTACCAATTTTAACCTTAAAATTATTACACAATACATAAAAACCATTTAATATTACTTTTATGTGAAAAGAAATTTAAAAAATCGGAAATTTAAAAAAGGAGAATATTTCAATGTACTCGAAAAGTTACTTTAATTAAGGCAACGATGAGATAAAGCATTATTTTTATTGGTGCTAACTTGATAGGTTAAATAAGAATTATTAGAATAATACGTGTAAATCAATTTTTAAAAACCAATATTTTTATGAACCTGTTTTCACAATTTTTATACTAAATTAGGTCTTCTCATGATTGCTTATTCGTAAAGATGAAGAGAGAGAATATTGAAACCATTAAAAATATTTTATTTGAATTAAACGAGATCACTTCTCGAGGAAGCATTGAATCATTATATAAAAATAACCTAAAATTATGCAATATTATACACAAAATAAACACGGCTTAAAGTAAGTAAATCTTAATATTACATAAACAAAAGACATGAATAAATCTAGTTATTTTAGCAGCTTAAAATTTAGGTACAATTTGTTGTTGAAAAACGTTATATTAATCTAATATCCAACTCGGCCTAAATTAAGGACCCTGAAAGTTTATCTAATATCTAAAATATCATTTTATATATAATCAAGATGATTTCATGTTATTTTCTTTTTAAATTTATACACATAATAGGCTGTGTTTGCACTTTGCAAATATAAAAAAAATAACTCTCTCTTTCAATTCTTATTTTCAACATATTAACATATAAAATATAGCTTTAAAACATAACTTTTAAAATGAACAATTAGGCTAAAGCAATTCAATTCTTTTTGAGAAATAATAAAAAAAAAGAAAATATGTAGGAAGGAGTAATATGGTGATTAACATATCGTTACATGACATTTAGACAAATGTGTCTATATCGTAAATGTCTTAAAATTAAGAGTTCAATATAAACTAGATGATCGTCATCTATTTGTACGAGACCGCAGCAAGCGTTTTCACAGGTGTTTCCGCACGTCGTGCACCATCAGGTTCTTAAGGTAGTTGTCCTCTTCGGCGAGGCACTCCACGATATCGAAGTGATCGAGGTCGTCTTTTATCTCCAAATACATGTGTTGCATCAAGCAGGTGTTGTGGAGGAGCTCGTAGAACTCCCTCGACTGCTTCTTGAAGGCGGGGCTGTCGTTTTGCGCGGCGAGGATGTAAACCCTGGTCCTCCTCGCCTGCAGATGCGTGAAGCAATCGAACAGCGGTGACAGGGGCACCGCCCACTCGTGCGGAAGCTGTACCGCGTCGTTCACTGACGTGTGGACCAGTTCTCGTAAATCGTACACTCCCGATATGAGGAATGCTCCTTGCAAGAGACGCGAGCCCGGATTGTTCTCGAAGAAGTCGGCGTTGCTGAGCAGCTTCGCCACTAGGTGAGCACCCGCCGAGTGACCCGCGAAGTAGACGCCTCTGAATTTTCGAATTTAGAACGATAAAATTTTATTACACGAAACCAAATCTAAATAAACATTTTCTAATAGCTTGTTCACGAATAGAACAGCTTGACCAAGGAAGAATCACCGTCTTACAAGACAGGTGTGGAGTAAAAGTTTTTATACTGTTGCGTTTCGTTCGGTGATTGAGGTAGCTGGAAGCCCACACTCTGGTTCACTTATTATTCTGTAGCTTAGCTATCATGCGCCTGAACGAGTGGGTACACCTTTTTACTACTTTAAGACACAAAAACAAATTGCGTAACAGAAAAAATTTAACCGCGGAAATGGTAATGTAACAAAGCACCAATTTTCGAGGTCGGAGACGGGATTTCGACCTTGATTGAATCAAAGCTATTTTTAGTATCGTCTTATTTTCGGCAATCACTGACATTACCAATTCACGTGTGTATACGTACATACGCGTGCATTTATTTCAACGACGAACACGTTTCGGTTTGTAAATTTTTTTGTCCGAAATGAAAGTAACATCGCCATTACGAAGGTTTTTACCAAATTATAAGAAATTTATACATTTTCTGTTTAAATGACCGTATGAAGAGGGAGAATATCTCTTCTTCATATGCATCCATTTAAATATTATTACGTAGTCATATACTATATTTAAAATATGAAATATTCATGCAATGAGCATTGCACGTTTTTAAAAGTTAAAGGCGTTGACTCCAAATGGGATTAGACGTGGCAAAAACTCGAGCGTTGTTTATGTAGGAAATTCAAGATTTACCTTGAACCCATCTTCTCGGCGTATTCAAATACGAATCTTGCAGCTTTCTCGACCTGGTGCACTAGTTCGGGCAAGGTGAAGGCCGGGCACAGATCGTAGCCAATCACGATGGTCTTGATACGGGAACGGTACAGAGGCTGTGCTGGATACCTGGACACCTCCCGGGATAGCTCTTGCCAGTAACCGCCATGAACGTATACCAGTATGGGGGAATCTGCAAAAATATTTGTATCATCATCATAATTTGAGGACTGCGTGGCGCAGTGGCCAAGGTATTGGCTGCGGCGTCGGGGGTCGTGGGTTCTATTCCCACACGGGACAAGTATTTGTGTGACCCACAGATAATTGTTTCGCATCTGGGTTTGTCCACGTGAAATTTATGTTTGTAAATCGTCCTAACAACACAGGATAATGTTATCCTAAAATGAATAATAAAACGACAATAATTGGTGACTATCATTGAAAAAGATGTAACTAGATAGATATATTGAAGACACATATACCGAGCCGTGATATCTCAGTGTCACACTCTTTTTCTAAACGATTTTATTTATGTTAAATAAAAAAAAAAAAAAATTACTGTTTGGGTCAAATCTATTAATTGAAATTTGACCCTCATCCTGTTGACGGATTAATCTGAAATACAATTTAATACATTCGTTATCATTGTAAATCCAACATGATCACCGCTACAAAATGGCAGGTTATTTATTTATTTATTTATTTATTAACAAAACCTTGCACTAATATTACAGATACTTAACCTAATACAATAGTGCGGCAATCTACAATATAAAGAAAAACTACTTATTCACTATATCCACTACCAATTAACAATACAACTTTTTTGAATACATATTTACCCAGGTTACCCGCGTTATTCATTTTTTTATTATTCAAGGTACTCGATCAACCTGAGTTTAAAGCTCGGTGCCGGCGCCAATGATATTGTTAGTTTCTAGTTCTGATTTAGCACGTGCTCGCCGGTGAAGTAATACATCGTGAAGAAACCTGTGCAGGTTTCCTCACGATTCCTTTCGAAATGACAACAAAAAAATGTTTAGAACACATGTGAAGTCCGCCTATCCGGTAATGTGGTAGACTATACCCTTATACCAAGCAGTAGGACATAATATATAGGCTTATCTTACTACTTTACTTATCTTTACTGTAAATAAACAACCAAGCCAGCGCATCGCAAAGCAGTAGGACGAGTCACCGGAAAAAATCATTAAATTTTTGGTTGTTTTAAATATCAAAATATTGCTCAATCTACACAGATTGTCAATATATAGCTCGGAGCTCCTTCTAATTTTTTTGCATTTGTTTTTTGAAATTTATCGTTAAATTTATAGTTATTTTCGTCACTAGAGGACAAAATGACGTCGAAATGATGACGCGATGTCGCCCCTATAAAGTAATAATGTCTTTGAAACCATCGCCCATTGAAATTTTTCCACACCCGTAGTTGCATATGACTTGTTGATGCTACCTTTTAGTAGTGTGTCTTGGCTATCTCATTCACCAGACGAAATGCAGAAGTATAACACTTCCACTTCACGCCGGTCGTCTATCAGGTCGTGGTACATACCCAGTTAGTGCAACAGCGAAGATTGTTGCGTTGCCCTACCGCAGTTAAAATTATAAGTAATAAATTATTTTAATAAAATATTTGATTAACAAATCGATTAACAACACTATTCTAACGCTGCCAAACTGCATTGCTACCAAAACATGCTTATTGTTCGGAAAGCCTTTAGTGACGAACGCATCGTTCTTTAAATTATGTGAAAATGGAAGGTTAATTTGCATTTTTAACCTTTAAAGAAAACAATCTTTATCTGTGTACAAAAATGTAATCAGCTCTTGTTGCGTCTTCTCAATAATTAGTTACATTCATCTAGTGTTACAGAGAATTTAATTGAGGTCGAGGTAGTTGAGATGATGACAACAGGTAAGGACTACCGCCAACCGCAGTCACTGATGACAATGTCTCCAGGGTTGAGTGATTATTACATAAGCATCGGAGTATCACAAATCGATAGACAAGATTCACACTGAAGTAAGAATTTTATGGCAAGTGGTACATCAATCCAACAGGATCACAATATAAAGAAGGTTGTGAAGTAAGAATTTTCCTTCGGAATTAATCCTCGACCTGTTTCAGGTGGATATATGCCCCAAAGTGAAGTTTGAAAAATCGTATATACCTACTTTATAACTTTAACAAAGCCGCAATAAACATGATAGCTAGAAGTGTACAATTACTTTCCCCAACTATCTTATAACGTGGCATAGTATTAATATGCTGCGTTGGATTAATGTTCTTGGGCTTTTTTGTTTGATATTAAAATGCTTGTGGATGAAAATTTAAATCATCTAGATGATGAGTTTAGGCTACTTGGTTTTCGACATTTCATGTGATTCGTTTTAAAATGTGTTGAAAGATGTTTTAGGCTTTTAGAATATGTAGGTTTATTTCAAAATTGCAATTTAAATATTCTAGTTGATCTAAATTTTTGGTTTTGCCATATTGCTTGCTGTCTGAATTTTGAAATAAAACCGGTTAAAATAAAATACTTCTAGCGACCTAGAGTAAACCGGTTCAGGCTGTTTTAATTTAATTTATACCAAAACTCGAAAATTTTATCTTGTTTCGACAAAAATAACCAGAATGCAAGGGAATGTTAAATAGTAATATATGTATATATTGTGTACAAATGAATTCAGAAAACATTCCTTCTTTAAATTCATGCTGTCAATGTGTTGAACATAAAAGTTTGCTGTCGTTGCAGTTTGCATCGTTGCTGGAACAGTTGCACTAAGTGAAGATTGCCGCCAGAGTTTTAAAATTTCAAAATGACTGAATGAAATGGAGAATGTGGATGGATGAAAAATTATTGAGAGGTTATTTTTTGTTAAGTAGCCTATTGGCTGGCTTTACTGTCAAAAATAATTAGTTTAAAATTTTCAATAATGGTGATGGTCTGAATTCGAAAGATTTAGTTTGATATAATCTAGGAACAAAGTTATGATGTAACTACATATATAGTACCAATTGCTTAAGCATAATAATCATTAACAGTTCATGTCTGCCCAAGAATAGCTGAGTTTGAATGGAAGTATATTGGCCAAATTAATTAAAATAATAAATAATTCATTTTCTCATTGGAAATATGCTTATTTATTATTCCAGTAGTATTTCAGTTATTGAATCTGGCGTTGGAGTGCCACTGGAATAATGTAAGCCGGAACAGGAATGTACCCAGTCCAGTGAGCTATCTAGTCCACAGGTCCACTTTTTCATTCCAGCTTGCTCATTCCAGCGCCACTGTAATAGTGCAGACCCCAATTCCATTACTAGATTAAATGTATTCCCATATATTTCCTAACACTGAACCCGACTCTTCGGTAAACTTCAGTGTTAGGAAATACCTCTATAGTTTATTTCTTTGTATAGAGAACATGTGTTTGGGTAATCATTCGGAATTTCTTTCACTACATCGTTTACTTCTTCTAACACCAGTGAATAGTTTTATAATAATTTTGGAACTCCTTTGTTGAAATTATTATCACTGTAGTGTTGCTAATTACTAGTTTTTCAAAAGATTTTGATTCTTTAAAAAAAACTGGAATAATGCAAACGATATAATCCACCATCGACTGAAGAGTCAATTTCGGTGGTAGTAAATATTTCTGCACTTTGTTTCTTTGTAAGAACATCTTGACGTCAACATCAACATCTTGGTGACTCCGTCGCGCAGTTACGTAAAAGTAAGCGTTACGTTGTTTAATAAAAAGAAAAAGAAATAAAAAAATCTGCGTGCGTGCGTGTCACAAGTCGGTTTCTTAATCGATATGATATAATCCTGTCCAGCATTAAACTGTAAAGGCCCTAAGCCCAACAGTGGTTCATCAAGCTCAAAAAAAATCCAGTCCAACACTGGAATTGATTGATTTGCTGGATCACTGGGCTGGAATAATGTGAACCAGGCACTAGCTTATCTTCTAGTTATTTAGCCTAGGCAATGTTATTATAGAAGATTTAAGCAAGATTCTGTGATACTCTAATGTCAAAACAATCAAAGCAAAATATTTACATATTTTAATGTTATCGTTGTATTTATCAATCATTCATTATGTTATGTAAATACGCATAATGAGCCCGGAGATGTCACGCAGTCATATTTCAACTACATTTGTTTGCATTTTAGATAAATTCGAAGCTGCTTAATTAAAGTTATCAGTGATCGACTGGATAGACGAATTTTGAAAACTGATAATTTAATAATGTTTTATTATTTTATACATTTTGATAAGGTAATAAAATGGTTGTCACTTGATATTTCCGTTTATGTGAAGTGTATATTTTCCATTATTATTGATATTGATTCAGCTAGGTACCATATTATTGATTTACTTAGTAACTATTTATGAAATATATAGAATATACTTAATAAGTATATATACTATAAAAAATTACTTAATAAGTAAATAAATAATAAGTATAAAAATCAATCAAAATCAAATGTCTTTATTCAACATAGGAGCATTACACTCACTTATTGATAGTCAAAACACTACCACCAGTTCGGAAAAGAAAGCCACTATACTGAGAAGAACCGGCGAAAGAAACTCAGCGGCCTTTTTTTTTTAAATAAGCAGTTTGACATAATGTATATGTAAATAATGTATATGTGTATATGTAAACAAGCAATACCTGGCTTTGTATACCAACATTGCTCTTAATAAGATCTGTATAGTTTTCCCATAAATCAACCCTCAACCAATATTGCGTATTATGGGCAGGTAGTGATTATTCCAAAAAAAAAAATTAAAATTGTTATGTAATATTTTAAAATAGATATGGTCTTTCGAAACAACTCTGACAAAAACGCAAAAATAAAAAATTGCAGTTACAACACTATCATCACATGGAATCCAATAACTCCGATTTCATTCTTATGAAGCCGGATATTTACTAAGAAATTTTGGCAAAATCTTTCTTATTAACTTACAGTAATAAGATTGGCGCTGGTTTATATTTTAATTTAACACGAGAGTTGAAGATATTGTCTTATGTCTTACATACATATATAATACTGCCTTGTTTTTCTATTTTGTTGCCTTGTCTTCAATTTCAATTTTAGATTTTCAATTGTTTGTGATTATAGTATTATATTGATGGAAAAGTTCATGGGCGGCAGTAATCACTCAACATCAGGCTTACCACCTGCTCCTTTGCTAGCTTTTCACATAAAAAAGGTCTGATAGGTTTAGCTCAGTTGTCAATCCATCAAAGTGCCAAGCTACCGTAACGAGTAGAGTGATTTCTTTGAGTAAAGTGAATTTCGTATTCTTCCATGAATGTTATTTAAAAATTCGCTCATCCTGGTCAGCCAAAACGTTAAAAATTTGCCAAACAAATTGCAAATGTCAGGCTCTCAAGTGCCCTGGGGTACCTGCCTTACTTTTATGTAAAACCGTCTAAGGTGACTTGTGCTACTTTAGCCCGATGCAGATCATACACTCAACTGAGTTCTGAATGTCTGCATTCGATTCATCGCTGTTTTCAATTATTTCTGACGCAATTTTAAAATACTACTCTTAAAGCTATGTTAGACGAACGGCGATAGATAAAGTTTATGACCTAATGAGCTCTCCGAAATTGACATGAGACGTTGACGCTTACGCACCAGCATTGCTTACCAAAAAAATGGTGCCATTATAGTAACAGTTAGAGAAAACGAGTTAGCATTATTAAAAAGTATTAAAAAATTTCATCACTCACCGTTTGGCAAATCTGTGCCCAAAATGTCCAATTTCTGCCCGGGGGTAGAACCATATTCGATTTCCAATTTATGGGGAATGTTATTGGTTGCCTTTTCGCTGGCTGAAACGAAACAAACATTATTTACGATCGCTCATTGTCTCTTATTTCTGTTGACTCAAACCGTAATGGCGGTTTCGAGTCCAAAATAAAATAAACTTCGACTTATCTATACATCGTGTCTGCAGTTTGTTTTAACATAATAGTAAGGCACCTACTATAGTCTTAAAGGGAGAGTCGGAAGTTAAATGGTGAAATGGTAGTGAAGTAAATTAACTAGTGGTTTTGTATAAATTGTTAGAAATTTCGTTTCGAAGCGTGGATAATAATTTAAAAGTCATCAAAGTAAGCTTAAATACCAAGATGTCGCTCAAGACCTAATTTATCTGAGACACGATGCCCGCCCGTTAATGATCTCTCCAATAAAATCGTGTCGACCGTAGAAAAAGTGAAGGAAGGGTAAAATTATGACCCGAAAAATACACTTTTGTATGTTTATATTCCAGTATGGGTAATGATTGGTATTTATATCAAATAATTATTATAATAAATAAATTCGTAAATATTTATTTTTGGATAAAATCCAATTTTTCTAGACTTAAATGCTAAGCCATTTTAACTAATACGGTTTACCATAAGTTCTATTTCAGAAATAAGGTTCCAAATATTATTATGGCTAATATTAGTATGGATTATTCGCATCATTGGTGTCTAACATGACGTTTTTTTTACCTGCAGTGACAAATTGTACATGATGTTGCAGCACCTCCTGCGCCGTGGAGAACCTTGTAGACCACATACTCGGCGAGTACTCCTTCTCGAGGTCTATTGAATCTGTGATCACCGACATTTTCTTCGAAACCTGGACCAGATAACATGGTGTTTGTGTTTCTTACGATATAACACTAAATCCAAATAGTTTTTATTGTATTTTAATGTATGTGGAAGTAACATGACTACAAATTTTATTTACCCTTATTATGAGTAAAAATGGATTTCAGTATTAACAATAATTTGCCTTCGTTTGTATGTTGTCTATATGAATTACACTTGTAACATTTCAAAAATATTTCAAACTATTGTCTTTTTATAGTAGGTATAGATCGCAGTTACACACAGTAACAACAGTTAGTAAACAGTTTACAGAGATAGTTTATGAGACTTATTTTTATAGTTGGTTATATTTTAGTTTAAAGATATTGAATAACGATCAATAATTTATTACTTTTACTAATTGGTTTTGCTTACATCAACACTAAATGTGTATTGCTAGCCAGCGATTTGAGGGACTTAATCTAAATAATTAGAACTGATGAACTGTTAAATACTGAATGACGTGGCATTATGGTGTCAATGGTTATCTCACTAATATCCTGCCACTGTCCAAATATCTGTATGATCCACAAATAGTTGGAAATCTCGAATGCATTAATGCACATTTTCTCCGAAATTTTACTGTATCGTAATCTGCGATCTATTCATTATATATATTAGTTTCGAAATAAGATGATTATAAGTTTATAGTGCCAACTCTTTTTTTCTATGTTTAAATGATGTAATATTTATTTAATTCAATAAGGATTTCAAACATTAGCTCAACATTTACAATGTAAAGGCCCATTTACATGGTGCCAGTTTCTTGCCTGTTGTATACAATTAAATTGAAGCAATAAATGAGTTGCATGGTCTAAACAATTACTGCGCGCAATTTATTCCATTCAATTATTGCTCTTGTATGTACAAGATAATGGCATCGTGTAAATGGGCCTTAAATGCTGTATCTTATGTTGCACAAATGTTCTTTACCATTACTATTTGTGCAAAGAATCTTATCAAGCTGATCTTATAATTGGAGGCAATATTTAAGGAATCATGTTTTAAGTTTATATCAATCTTAAACCATGACGTAATTACTTTTTATTAAGAATAAAAAATGAGATAAGTAATATGACTCGATGGCGCAGTTGCTAAGTTGTTGGCTTCGATGCGAGACCTGGGTTCGATTGGATGGGACAGACCAGAGTGGATGGGACCTGGGTTCGATTGGATGGGACAGTCCAGAGTAGATGGGACCTGGGTTCGATTGGATGGGACAGTCCAGAGTGGATGGGATCTGGGTTCGATTGGATGGGTCAGTCCAGAGTGGATGGGACCTGCGTTCGATTGGATGGGACGGTCTAGAATGGATGGGACATTCTAGAGTGGATGGGACCTGGGTTCGATTGAGGCAGTTCAGAGTGGATGGGACCTGGGTTCGATTGATTGCATGAGACAGTCCGTTCCTGATATGGGTGTTTATTCCCAAGTAGGAAGGTGACGGTTGGCGTTTAGCACTTAACATCAGGTGAACCACCAGCTCGCTTCGCATCGTCGTAGACAAACAGCCAAAATCACTTCTAATACCATTACCCCCCTCTTATATGTGATAAGGCAGGAGGATGACGATGATTTATGAATTAAAAGTGCAATGCACAATAAAATTAAATGAAGAAAATAACATGACATTAAACTAATGGATATATTTTTGAAACCAGAAAACTGGCTACACCGTGGTCAAAATAATGTACCTGACAAGATTATGTAACGTTATCTTAATTGAATTGTAATGGTTTATACCATCAGTGAACAATTACGTCAAAAATAATTGACACAAACATGAAGGAGGAATCGTAAAAATGAAACTAAATTCAAGCGGTTCTTAAAATTGAAGTAAAAAAGCAAACTTTTGCAAAATCACCATCAATCAAGGGAAAAAAAGTTTAAGATTAATTCAGACTTTCTGACATTTATAATTACTTAAATATATTTTATAATAATAAAATTTTCTTTTCAACAAAACGCTTGTAATTAATTATTAAAATAAATTTGTCCCTAACAATTATTATATAAAAACAATTTTCACACTAAAAAAATAGTTAAGAAAAAAATTTACGAATATCAGCTCAAACCTTCAAGTTTTCCGAGTCGATCGCAGCTCTGCGAATCCATATCCATTTGAGGAACATTTTCAGCAAACTTAACATAGCATTTGGTTTTGTCATATTAAAAAAAAAACTAATAACCGTTTCCACAGTTTCTATTTTATAATTAACACGTTTAGATATGATATCACTTGAAAATGCTGTAACTCTTATGGCGTTAACAAGCAGAGTCCGTAACAAACAACTTTTTTATCACGTACAACGTTAGCGCAGACAAGACGGATAGGTTTATCTAATCTACACGATGTAGTCTGGCTTTAAAACTCTTATACTTCTGCTAAATACGCTGTCAAACCGCTAACCGAGATCTAGCTAATTCCTAGTCCAGCACGCGAGTAAATACCGCGAAATACGTAACTGGAAACGCACAATAAAAAGGAGCGTTGTGCAATAACACACGCATCGTATAATCGACGCAGACACACGTCTACCTGCGAATCAGCAGTTCGAGTTGAACGGAACATTTTTAACGTTGCATTTTAAATTAGGCCTGATATACGGCTGACTTAATATCCAATGACGTTTAATACATATTAGGAGTGCTGTTCATCGGATAATTACGTATGTAAACAGTTTTGAGTTGATTTGCAACGCGTGTTTGATTAATAATTATAAAGAAGTTTATTTATTCTAAATAGGCTGGGGATAACGGAAATCATGAAATACATTCGAATTTTATAAGGCAATCGGTCACTAGGAAATCTTGTTTTGTATAATATGACATTATTTCACATATTATTTATTATTCACTATTTATTATTCATATTTATTCAATAAAATACAATAAGAGGGACATAACGTTTATGACGATAATGTTATGAAAATAAATGATGCACAAACCTTCTAGTTTCAAGTATACGACATATTACTTAATTTTTCTTTTCTTTTAATTCGTTACATACTATTGGTAAATCCAAGAAATAAACTTGTATTTTAATGATGAAATGACTGTTCTTTTTTTTCTTTCAAGTTTTGTATTAACTAGCTTTATGATAAACTCCCGCTGCTACGTCCGCGTGGAATAGGGGCAAGGGACAGATATCTATACTTATAATAAAAATGTAACTTCTCTTTGTCTGTACATGGGAGACATTTGAGAAAAACTATTAATAAAGATCCCCCTTTATCAACCGAATAGAACCCAAAACAATGGTTGTTAAAATTGTTTTCTGTGTGTATGTGCGTTTGTGCGCATTAATCTCAGAAACGGCTTAACTGATTTGGGTGCAACTTTCAATGATGCATTGTAGTACTTTACATTACTTAATTTTAGTGTTAGTTTTATTCAAAAAGATTCATAAATAAAAAAGTTATATCAACTTAAAAAAACGTAAGCGCTACAGCTAAATTGGATTAAACTATAGTTAACTATAATTATATTATGGTCTGTAAAATGATGATTGTTAGATTATATAAATTTAAAAACCAGGAAAGTGCGTGTCGCAATCGTGCAAGAAGGGTTCCATACCATAATCTATAAATAATTATGTCTGTTGAATGAGAGCCCCACTTAAAAAAAATATTCTGATTTCCTTTAGTTGTTGTAATAGCGTCAATAGAAATACAGCATCTGTGAAAATTACAACTGTCTTAATATCACAGTTTATGAGATTTTTATTTTATATTTTATTTTTATTTCACACAAAATCCACAGCTCTTTGTTACATCGTACGCACATCTTATGATCTAAAAGCAGTCTAGCTTGCATCTGTCCTTTTGTTTGAACTCGTTAATCTCAGTGACTACTGGTCCGATTAAAAATCTTGCACTGTTAGATAGACAATTTATTGAGGAAGGCTACTTTTTAAGCACGATATAAAATGTGGTACATACGGGCCGAACCGCGGGCGAAAAGCTAGTGTACAATAAAATATCACTTTAAATACCACATTCAAAGTTTTGCCTTCTGGGAAACAGTTACTATGGGTTACACAAATAATTGTCCCGTGTGAGAATCGAACCCACGACGAAGGCAATAAATATGAATAATAAATAGTGTCAAGGGACAACTGCGCCATGGTCAGTGATTAAGCGAGTTGTATTCGCGAAATAAACAAAATTTTGTTTGAGCCACACCCAGTGACGATCTCAGCTTGAATTATGCGCCTTTGTAGAGAAGTTACGTTTAAAATTGAATCCGCCATTGCACAAATTTACACCAACATTGCGCGATTTTTTCTTCATGCTATATCTTATCTATATTACTATATATTATCTTTATGCTATATGCGATATTTATGCTATAATTATGATAGTTATATATGTTATTAAATGTTCTACAGAGTGACAGGAGATCAACGTTATAGACTAACGACAGGTTTCAATATTCTATCTACAAATAAAATTGGTTACTAGCGATAGGTATTTGATATTAGCTCCATAACACTTACGTCATTATTCTATCTCTAGTAAACAAATGTATCTGTAGATTGAATATTGAAACCGACCGTAAAATCAACTCGAACCTTTGTCAATTTTGATTACTGATTTCAGGAAATTATTTGGAGCAAACAAGTTCAATGTAAGAACAAAACCTATCATTCATGAATTGTAAGCAAACCTATTGAATCGTCGGAGCGCAAATATAGATGAAGCAACAACTTTTTTTAACTATAAAATGAAAATTAAAAAGAACAAATTTTGGAAAAACTTGTAAAGAGATCGCTGTTTATGATGGTTGTTCTATTCATTAAAGCATACTTCGCATTTATAGCGCTTCACGATAAAGAGGAATTTATACATCATTTCACAGTGGAACGGTTATATCTAGTTCAGTATTACATTGTAGTTAACGACGTCGTTCAAAACGATAAACCCGACTGCACATGCATACATGCTGTAGCATCACGGACTCTCTCCAGCGCTTTCCATATCTGCACATAAAGAAAGACCGGGCTATACGCACTTGACAGTTATAATCTTTTTGTATATATTTATTATGTTATTAAAAATACACCGGAACCAGTTATAAACAGGTTAATAAATGTAAAATTTTATTGAATCGTTCAATTGAGACGGAAAGTGGACTGATTTATGGGGAGGCTCGAGCCTGCCCATTCATCATCATCGTGCCTAAAGTTAATAATAAATCTTCAAAAGGATTTTTACCTTTGGTAGGGCCACATTACATTCTTCGATTCTCTTGCACGAATGGACAGGCCAGTCTGGGTAAGTACTAAGCCCTAACAGAAGACCGATGTGAAGTAGATGTATTATACAGGGTGGTTTTTCCAAAGATGCCCAAATTCACACAGGAGGTTCAGACTCGATAGTATAATCATTTATTGAAATAAAAACAATTTTTTTTCTAAAAAATTGCCATTCTATTCCCTAAAAAACAGAACTTGTTGACAATACGGTAGTCGTTCATAAATGTGTCGTATACTTTTGAAACAAAGTTGTGTGTGTGTTAGTTACGAATGATTGCACGTAAAATAAATGAGTCGCCCATAAATCACGCATTTTTTATTTGCTTTCAAATGACAAAGAAAGACTATATATCTTATATCTCATAATATGTATGTTATAGTGTGCACAGTATTGTGGAAACATTTTTCACTATGGTAAAGCTACGCCACAGCTTCGGCTGTTGCACGAATATGGGAAGTACCTCGGCCTTACAGAAGTCCGACGAAAGTATTATTATTTCGCCTAACCGAGGTTCACTTTTTTAATGTTGGCAACACATCTGCGTTCCGTCACGTGTTGTAGATGTCCCTTGGCGACGGTAATCACTTACATTAACTTCAGGGAAATTGCCTGCTCGTTTGCCAACATAAAAAAATATTAAAATAAACTTATAGTAACTTATATATGTTCTATAAGCTATAATAACTTTCGTATCAATCGTGGGAAATTTTTAAACATCCCGAAAGAATACTTGGCGCATAATTCAAGAGTTAATTCTTGATTGATTACGGAAAATGCCAAGTCGAAATTTCATTACTGATTCAATCATGAGATTCCGTTTCCTAAGCGAAAGAATAATTATCTTTTGAGCTTTAGGGCATAAATACACTAGACCACAAGTTTTATGATGTTTTATACATCGATGATATAATACAGGTTCTAGGACTTGAACTTTTAAATATATACATATACACATGCTACTACAAATAACTTATAACTGGCTATAAGCAAACTTAAATAACATTCAAATGATAAACTAACATAAAATATATAATAGAACAATGAACCTTAAACTGTAAACCTTAAAAATATAATAATATAATAACTAAAATATATTATTAAAAGGAGTCCCTTCAGGCAAGGTTTCGAAAATCTGGCAACGTTCCACCTTTGAATAGCTAGACTTTCTCTTTCTTTGAGGTAGCTCTTCGCTCCTGTGGAGTCTTAACCTTTTTAATTAAAGTGACCGCATTTATTAGAAAGTGACTTTACCGCAGAAGAATTGCAATTGAAAAAAACAAATATGTATGAAATTACTTTCTACTCCATTTAGTAAATATTTAACATACGGGAAAATTAAATATTATTACGTTCATGCAATCTATATCAAACATAATGGTCTTATAGTCCAATACACGAAGAGACATTCATTCGAAAATCTAACGATTTTAGCTAAGGAAAATGAAAATTTTATGAGTTGCCGATAATGAAATCGATTTCAACGGAGCTCTCGACGACCAGTAGTATTAATTAGTATTAATCAAAATACTAGTGATTTTTTTACCATAGCTTAATGTGAATAAACCCTAACTTTGATTGACACGTTAACCTCATTCATCTTGAATGGAAATCAAATTAGAGCGTTCCAATATAAGAAGTCACAAATCGAAATAAAGAAATGATGCCTGCTTAGAGGTGTAGTAATTTATTGAATATGTTTTTTCGTGTTGCAAAGAACCTGGGTAACCATATTTTAGAAACTATATGTAGTCAATAATCATATATTTGGGTCATAGTAAATTTAGTTTTCTAAGGAAAATTGATTAAGATAAAAAAATATACAAGTTTTTCAGTACGTGACACAACACGGTGGCAAAAATATAAAAAGGTATAGATACAATATTAGGAAAATTAACGGATTTCTTCAGACGTCAGTTGTCAGGGTGTAAAAGATAGTTGTAGAAAAACAAAACAAGTGAATAAAAAAAATTATCGCTAAACTTTTGTTTTATATATTTTCATTTGGAAAATTTAACATTGATTTTATATAGTCAAGAAAATTTTAGTCAGCTTTATCAATCATTACTATAAATTAAAAAAAGTATCTTTTAAATTACATATGCCGTAACAAAATTTGTGCAACAGATATTTTAAAATATTAAACTAGTTTTACCTCTGCTTCTTGTTGTTGAGTTTAGGCTTACAGGAGTCGATTTCATAGCTTACGGAATAATTACACGTCTTATGTAATGAACAACAAAGTATACCTGATGCCGATATCTAAATATGATAATTATCCCATACTGGTCACACGACACCCTCACGGATTTCCTTCAGATCGATTGTGATTGATGAATGGTGACTAATAATCTAAGGAAACCTGAACAACAGTTCTTCGTAATCCGTTTAGTGCGGGCGCAGGTAATTGAAAAACGTACTTAATTGTGGCACAGCGATTAACCTAAAATTGGACACGCAATGAAACAGACTAGAAATTTCATTAAGAAAGGACTAACTTAATCGTTTTTATTTAAATTATTTGAATAACGCATACAAATCGGAAGGGTTTCTTTTATGATATCACCGTAGAAAATTTTGGAGGACTGTAACTGGCTGTACCTACTGTCTGGTTTATTATTTGTATTAAAAATTCTATTTCACTAACTTCAAAACCCATTCCAAAACTATTTCAAGGTTTGAATTTAAACTGCTTCATTATTAAAATACGCCTAGTATTGATACTGACTGAACGGTATGTTCGACGTATGACAATGTGTTAGTTGTCGAAAGACGGTTCCGTGGTCTTAGCTCCGGAACTGGAATCAATAGAGAAAAGCGGAGGCTTTATCTCGTTCCATTAATAGTTAGGTACAAACCCTCAATCTCTAAGAAAAAATGATCCAATTTATGAAAAGACAAAAAATATCTTAACTTTTAAGTTTATTCACATTTTTTTAATAGTTACCTGACAGGTCTTTAGGTGTCACAACTTTAATAACTAGAATTGAAAGCCGGTTCAAGCTCGTGTCTTCTTACTGTTCTTAAAAATCAAATCGTGGCTTTATTTCTGTCTTCAGTCAAGCAAGGATAAAATTAATCCCGTTATTTTGCATTATCAATAATATTTTTATAGACAAATACTGACTTTCTACACACAAATAAGTCGTAAAAATGTTATTACTTTTTAATGAGTCCAATTTTTAAAACAAAAGAGCACATAGATAGAGAATGCTATTGACACAATAAATATATTAAACGTTTTTTTTCTCGTCCAATCCATCGATGTTATTTCCTTGAAAGAACAGTTGGTATGGCTTAATTGTACATGGAAAACTAACTCCTCTTCAAATTTGAGCTGTTAGAATAGGATATTGTACTATAGCTAGAGTTTTGTTCGCATAGCTATAAGAAGTTATTGTAAAAAGTGTATAATATTTCTCAGGAATAAATTAAAGATTAATTAGAAAACTCTTTGGGAGTAGAAAACTATCAAAGCTTTATTTATCTTGGTTTGGCTGATGGTTGCATAAGACTGTATACAAAGTTAAAACACAAGCAGTCACTAACTTGTACAGTGAATGATAAAATTAATCGTAGAATATGGCGTCCGATTGTTAAACAAGATTATTATTACCTCACTTAAAGTAATAAAAGTTGGCAATTTTAAAACAAATATAAAGTTTGTTATTCTATTTGTTCTTTGATATAGCTATCTCTAGCTTGTTACGTTTTATTTAATTTTATTATCACCTAATTTCGTCCTTGGCATTTTTGTAGTAACGTTTTTATATTATTAACATGACAAAAGTAAAAGAATGACAGAATTTTCATAGATCTAATTTGCAAATAGCATCTGCTTTTGTCATTAATACTATCGTTAAGTAAAATGCTAATTAACGATTTAGAAAAATATATTCAATAATGAATAAATTATGTTAATCGTGAATCACACATATGTATAGTCATGTAGATGACGATACGTATGTACCGTCGACTTTACTTGTGTGTGTGTGTGCAAGTATAGTTTTTTTGAAGCTATACTTCTATTGGCGCGTTTGTAAAAAAAATTAAGATGCGGTTGCAAAGCGCAAACTTCAACCAACTTCATGGTATTACCATGGCAACCAATAACTCCTTTGATTATATATGTCTAGATGGAGCAATGCTAAAAAACGGCTCTCTCAAACTGTCTCTAATTGCGTGATATGTGTTAGTACTACTCGCGTACTTAATGCAAACAAACTTTCAAGGTGTGCGTGTTTAGGGAAGCCTGCTTCAAATTATTAACTTACGTTTTCTCGATTATTTAATATGATGAAATTTAAATAAAATAGGTTCAATAAAGTTATTACTTGGTAGATTACTATTCTACCAAATAATAAGTTTTATTTATTTTAATAACAACAAAAAATTCAATGAAAAAAAAAATGTAATTTATCTAGACTAAGTCCAATTAAATTTTTGGTAAGTTTTTTGTTACGCGGAATAAAAATTGCTTTTTTGTCGTTCTGACAACTATGATCTCAAATATTTGGCATTTGACTAGGATTTCCAAATTCAAATTTATTTCAAACTAGCTGATGCCCGTGACTACGTCTGCGTAGAATAGGCTGAAGGCGTAACATTCAGACAGAAAGACCGATATACATAAAAATATGTATATGAATTATAGCCTATTTCTTATTCTGATATATAAGCTATATTATTGTAAAGTTTCGTTAAAATCCATTTAGTAGTATTTATGTGAAAGAGTAACCATCCATACATACAAACTTTTGCCTTTGTAATATTAGTAAGGAAGTAAGGATTTAGGCTTATATTTTTCTATTTATGTTAGAAGGAAAGAAGGAAAGGTAAGAATAGAAGCAGATCCTTCCCAAATCACGTCAGAGCTAGCGGCACGCTTCGCGTGTAGCTAGCGTGAGGTTTGGTGGACCAGCGCTGGTTTTTTTTATGTGAAAAGTTGCCAAGCGAGCAGACGGTTCACCTGGTGTTAAGCGAATACTGCCGCCCATGGACATCTGCTACACCCGAGGATTGCTGATGCTTTGACAACCTTTACAAAATTGGGCTCTGGCCACCACCCTCACCACGAAACGCGAAAGTATTATACTATGGTATCATACATTATAGCTTCTTGAGATCAGGTCAGACAATAAGGGCAGATTTATAATGTCAACAATTGCAAATCACGATGTAAAGCTCGATTTTCAACAATAGAGACCGGTCAATTGCTCTAGCGCACTAAAAAAAGCTAGACTTTGCCTTGAGGCAGCAGACTCACACTTCACGACAGACGATCGCTAAATTAATTATGCTTGCTCATTACAAAAGGAAAACTCGTTCACTATCGAGTTAATGAAGCGCTTCTAAAAAAGATATTACTAAGAACCTTTGGTTATAGTTTATTAAAATAAAAGACCAAAATTAAGTTTTCGATCATGAATATATTAGATCGATTCAGAAGATATGTCATTTTTTCATAATGTATATATAGAAAAGAATTTAAATTGCAGCGTGCTATTATTCGATATTAACATAATATGGTATAATCTCGACTTATTATTTTTACTTACATTTGTTGAGCCCCTGTTGAATTCGAAACAAGCCAGCACAAAATAAAGACAATTATGAAATCGAGATTCTAAACGAAAGCGAATCTGTCATTGTTTACAAAGCTATCTGATTGTCGTCATTGAAATATGAACGAGACAATGGTAGGTGGATTTCTTTTTTAGCAGTAAGATATACCTGTTTCGTCTACAACAAATAACAATGGTAATTGGAGTAAACTACCGTGTCACAGTCGGTGCCGCTATCGAACTTTAAATATTTATAATGGTAGCAGTATTTATTGTCTCGGAAACTGAAGCGAACGAATATATAGCGTGTCGTTACAACCGCGACAATAAATGAACACACGTCTAACGCTACTTGCCAATAATCATAAAAAAATATAAAACGTTAAAAAAATCCGTCATTAAAAGAAATATTTTTCAAATTAATTAAATAAAAAAGAAACAAAATTTGTAACACCCTATACAACAACAACTGACTGATTCATACATTCAGAGACCTTTTCATATGTTGCCACAGCGTCGCATTACAAATCTCTCCTTCTAACAGTATGTTTTATCTCTTTTTAATTCATTCAACACATTCATATGCTTTGTGACCTTTACAAATGAACTTTACGTTCCAGTTTTATACGTAAGAGTGTTCTAAAATTGTTTGTTTTGGAAAATTTAATAACTCTGTAAATATTGATGTTTAAAGAATGTAAATGTTTAATATAATTTTAAAAAGTTATCCTCTATTTGTGTGTTCATTTATTGTCGCGGTTTTAACGACATGCTGTATAAGTAAATAAATATATGGTACGTGGTATGGTAGCATTTCGCTCTTATTTTTTATAAAAAAAATATTTTAATCGATAGAAAAAATAACCGAATCAATAATGACGAAATTAAAATTGTCACCGACACCTTAGATTTTAAGGAGAAAATCACGCTACGATACCGTCCTGTTTGCGGATTTCGTTTATATATAGAAACTAGCTGCTGCCCGCGACTACGTCTGCGTCTGCTGTAGGCGTAACATTCAGAAAGACAGATATACATAAAAACATGTATATAAATTATAGCCTATGTCTTGTTCTGATGTATAAGCTATATTATTGTAAAGTTTCATTAATATCCATTCAGTGGTATGTGCGTGAAAGAGTAACAAACATCCATCGATACATACAAACTTTCGCCTTTATAATATTAGTAAGGATTTGCGTTCACTGCATAATTAATTATGACTTTTTTGATGAGTATATGGGTTTTTGGTTATTTATTTTAATTTATAGTAAAGCTAGAAGAAACTCACCCGCTTCACTTGAGGTAAAGTAAAAAAATACCGATCAAGTGCGAGTCGAACTCGTACGCTGGTCGCCGAGGTTTCCGTACCCATTATACCGGTTGGTAAATAATCACCACCGATTTGCTCAGAAACGAGTGGACCTAGCAAGTGGAAATTTATACCAGATATAGATCTCAATTTATAGTGCCTATAAGGTATGTAAAAATTAGGGTCCCGAGTCAACACGATAAAAAGATATAGGCAAATTTATGTTTTCGCGAAAAGAACGAAAAGAAATTTATATTTTCGCGACCAAAATGTATCTTAATTTTAATTTTTTTTTATTTTTCGGAATTTTTCCTTTACTTGTGCTGTAAGACTTCGCTTTTAACCAAAATTGACAATTCTAGGTCAACCGCAAGTACCTATTTGAAAATCGGTGTTGATTATTTACCAATTTTATTATGTCGGAATAATAGGTAGGTACGGAACCCTCGGCGTTCAAGTTCGACTCGCACTTAACCGGTTTTTATAAATTGTATTGTGCTGGTCTCCCTGATCAAGTTATTATAACTGGATTAATCATACATTTCTGAAAATCTCCTTTTTATAACCAACAACATTATTTATTTCTCGCTAACACTTGATTAAATTTAACTTTTATATAATTGAAACCGTTATATAGGCTGTCCCAAATTTAACGCAAGTTTTGAATTAAATAGAAAACACAGATACGGATACGGAAACCTTAATTCCGTATCCAAAGGGTAAAACGGGACCCTATTTTTTTTTTTTTTTTTTTTTATGCGAAAAGTTGTCAAACGAGCAGACGGTTCACCTGATGTTAAGTGAATAGCGCCGCCCATGGACATCTGCCACACCCGAAGGTTACAGATGCGTTGACAACCTTTGGAAAATTGGGCTCCGGCTACCTCACTCACCAGACGAAACGCGAAAGTATTTGTCATACTTCCACTTTACGCTGGTCTTCTGTGAGGTCGTGGTACTTACCCGGACGGGCCTGCCCATTCGTGCAACAGCCGAGGCTGCTGCGTGGCCCTACCACCGTTGAAACTATTACTAAGACTCCGCTGTATGTCCGTCTTTCTGTCGTCTGTATCTCATGAACCGCGATAGTTTAAAATTAATTAATTAAAGTAATTAAAATTTTACGGATGATTTATTTCTGTTGCCGCTATAACAAGAAATACTAAAATAAAAAAATATTTTAGTGGGGCTCCCACATAACACACCTGATTTTTTTGCCGTTTTTATAGATAATAGTACGGAACCCTTTGTGCGCGAGTCCGACTAGCACTTGGCCGGGTTTTTTTTTTTAAATTTGTGCTTCACTTAAGATCCTCGGACACACAGTCTAGTTTTAAACCGCCTTCAGAAAAGTTTGTTTTGATTAGTGTCTTTGAATTTGTATCTACGTAAACAAGCGTCGCCCGCGAAACGTCCTCATCGACCCGGTCGACGCAAGAGGACTTAGATACGATGGACCCACCGCCGGGGGTCCCGCCGGATAACACTACACCCACAGTTAGTGTAACAACAATCACACCAGTTCGCCCTCGCCTCCGAGCACGGCGAGACCCACACAACGCGTACACAAGGTACACCCGCGTTCCGGGGCGGTTCTCACCGCTCCCAGCCATCGATTAGCTAAATGCACAGTCGACGGCCGTCGGGGTCTCGGTCCGAACCGGCGACCTCGACGGCCCTTAGATGACACACCATAGTAGTTAAACGCACGCATGAGCACATGCGCGACCCTACCCATAGCGGAGGGTCCAAACCCGTGGGTTCTGGCTAGCCCACCGGTTCTGCGTCCGATGAAGCTTTAATAGTCTCGGGACTGAAAGCAAAAACATCAGTTAATACAAGATACAAGATACAAGACTTTGTATCTCATTGAAATGTTTACATTGGCAATAAAATTTATTCCTTGTTCTTACACGAATATTATACATATATATAAAATGAAACTATTTTAAGGATTTTATCGCGTTTAGATTTTGATTTTTCAACCACGACCTTTCGAATCCTTACCAGCGTTCATGGTCACGGGACAGACAGGACTGGAACGCGATAAAAGCCGTAAAATACTTTAATTTAATAAACCTAATATTTCTTTGTTCTACTGCATCTAGCGAGTTTCAATGGGTAAAAGAAAAAAAGGGATGTTACGTTTTTCCGAGTAAATTCTCTTCATAAGAATCTTCCTCCGATTTCAAATGTCATTGTAATCTGGCCGTTCTCGAAATTTGCGTTTACTTTTCGTTACGTTTACCGACATATTAAATAGCGATTAATTTTCATTGAGTACTTACTTAAATGTACGTTAGATTTTAGTAAGTATTCTATTACCTCAGTCTCCTATGTCCAACAAATAAAAATTCAACAAATAAAAGTTCAATTCCTAATTTTGGATAAAACATAAAACTTGTCAGTGTATATTATATAATATGTATGTACATCGCATCTCAATTACACCAAAGTATTTTGTTATTAAAGTTTTACGCTGCGTCCTACGTGGACATTATGACCGGTTTTGACTTACCGTTTTACGTATGACGCGCGCGTTAAGCGTGGAATGCGATCCGACCTACGCTCACTGGATTTTTTTTTCTTTACTATGATCTTAATATATTAATACTTTGTTGAGCTAGCCGGCAGCGTCAATAGGTGCATAATAACGCACTGTTCTTAAATATTTTTCCTTAACACGAACATAAGCAGTGACTGAGACAAATTTTAGTTTTATTTTTGGTCTAAGTCAGAAATCATAAACAAAAAAAAAACAAAGGTAAAATGCAAGTACATAGCTAGAAACTAAACTAAGGTCTCACAGAAGACAGATGTGAATTGGGACTATACTGGCCATTGATCCTCTTCTGGTGCCACAAATGTCTGTAATATATATTAATGTATTGTCCGTATTTTTTATTTACAAGAGAATGTCGCGAGTCTGTTCACTTGATCTTACGTATGACTCCGCTAATATCCATATATTTGCATGTAGACGCGTCCTCAACCTGTAAAATTAGATCTCCAAAAACGAAAACTTCTAACTCACTTCGGAATTGAAATTCACTTTGCCACAGGTGAAACACTCGTTCGCCATTTATTTTAAGTCATTTATGTTATTTAGCATAACCGCATTCATATATAAACAAATTTCACATAAGTAAACGAAAATATGGAAATTATAACACTCACGGCGAAGCAAAGTTAATAGTAATATTTTTTTTGATTATGTAACGATTACAAGTACTTTACTGCCCTTATCATTATGTCTTTGTTCTACCTAGGGTTAGCTGGTAGAGAATGCAATATCTCTCGCCTTTGTACAATTTTTGTGCAATAAAGATTAAATAAATAAAATAAAGTGTAACACATTCAACCGGCCCGAGAGGGCCGCGTAAAAGGAGTGTTGGAATTGTATTTGGCCATTAATGCCATTATCTGCGACTTGATACTGAACCACTGTTGCATCAGCGGTGTAGCCCCGCAGGACGAGATGAGGGTTCTCCCCACCCTCCGTGGTTGAGAAATGACGGAACGACAGACTAAGTCCGTAGCTGGAGGCATCCCGGCATCCTTGATGCTTACTAGAGGAGAGGGGATTGCTAACAGCGCTGCCAGGGTCACGGAGGTATGCGCAAGCGTTCCCCGCATTGGGTGCCACATGCAGGAGATTTTAGTCGGTGCGATTCCGACGTAGCCCTTACCCACGCGAGGGCTATGTGTACACGCAGCTATGTGTAGGCATTTCATCCACGTCAACAAAAAAGGGCGTATCTCACCGCCTCCAGTCACCGATTAATATAGTTCACGCCACGACAGTTTCTGTATCAAACCGCGACGGCCAGTAGGTGACACACATCCCGCTTAAGATACCATATGTCTAATATATCCGTGACACGTATCCTACTAACACGGAGATACGTATTACACGTTCGTGGATTCTGGCTAGCTCACGAATTCTACATTCGAAAAAGCTCTAATAGTCTACGGACTGAAAGCAAAAGCACCAGTCAAAATAACTTGTCCTGAGTGGGCTACGTGCATATGACGCCCAGCTTCAAGTCGTCCCTCTGTTTGCCTGTCTCATGTATGCTTAAATCTTTAAAACTACGCAACGTATCCTGATGCGGTCAATAGTTAAGGTCAAGTTATCTTTTTTAGTACATAGAGTGATTTAAGAGGAAGGTTTATATGTATAATACATTGTAACCGTGCGAAGCCGGGGCGGGTCGCTAGTATTCTATAGACTTACTTTGACCCTAACAAACGTATGTTTCCAAAATTATGTTTGTTCATGGGTAACGTAGCTTTGCTCGAGGTCATTTTCCTGTAGTTATAAATTATAATTTTTATCGCAATTTCAATTAACAATCATGTAACCGGTTCAATACTGTATAGGTAGTCGGAAAAATAAAGGTCAACGCACGCGCGATGCGAAATTAACATTTGGAATTAATGCATAATTTTGCACGATTAAAATTCATTTCTTTATATCAAACTTAATTTATAATGTTTACAAATATAGTTCTGTGATATAAATAACAGATTATCTAACATAACAACTAGCCGAAGCCTCATTGTGCTCAATGCTTGCTGCATTTCTCTTGCATTCATTTATCTATTCCTTTGTTGGAAATTATTGGTAATGTATAAATTGCACAGGATCATATCGTATTTTAAGTCAAAAAATTATTATCAATCACTTTAATACTTAGCCTCGTTTAAGATCATAATGACTGTTTAATACTACCAGAAGTAGTTGTTTTTTTATAATAAACGGGTGACTTGTATTTAAAAGCTACGAAGTTATCAAGACAGCGTGGTTATATTGTGATAAATTATGATGAATGGTTCTTGACCCTGCGATCGCCATATCTACCCTCTCGTTGTACTCCGAACGATATATATGTACATATATGCGTCTTAATAATATGATTACTCGTGTGTACATTATACGTAAATCAAATTATAATGTTACCAGGTGAGTGGTAAAGCTCGATGCCATCTTTAAGCGATTTTTGTTTTACTTTTTCGAAGAACAAGATAATCAATAGTGGACTCTTACGTTTAGTGAACCTTTCCTCTCGTAGTGCATTTCCTAGTTTTAAAATAATTTGGACAACCTATGACATTCAATAAAGATAAAAAACACCTTGAAATATTTACTTCAAAATTGCGTTATCTGGAAAGTTATCAATTAATTCAATGAAATACAAAAATAGCATACACTATACTATATAGTATACTACATACTATACTATACAGTAATATATACCTATTTTACGATAACAAATAATAAATCAATGATTGTCAGGAAAAACCGTAATGCGCGGCATTACGGTTTTTATAATTATAAATAATTTCTCTAGATAAAATATGATCTCGAATGAGGTTTATCACATTTTATTTATACCATAATACAAGCTTTAACGCAAGTGTTACTTTAATAAATAAAGGGATGACTTTTCAGTTAGAAATATATTTTTGTTTATTCAGTTTTGATTCCATTCCATTCCAAGTTTTGTTAATGTCGAGTTGTCTCGTCTAAGTCATAGCATTCATATACACATCCTAACTTTATCCTTTAAAAACTTGACGTTTCACATATAACGCAGTTGTGCATTCTCTGATGGATTTATTAATAAAACCTATATTTAAACAATTCCCTTGTGTTGGTCCAAGTGTAGCACATGCACATTTGTTTCGGTTTATTTAAGTCGTACAACAACCTTTGCAATGAAAGAACATTTATACGAGTGTTAAGGTACATTAAGTATTTAAACATCAAACATGTCCAACTGGGACGTCGAAATTTAATCGAATTGGGGTTTCGAATTCAACTGGATAGCAGTTGGAATGTAGTATGAGAAAACGAAAATTCAACATTTTCCATACACACTTTATAACGCTATTAGATTTTATATTGCATGAAACTTATAAATACAAGTTGAATAAAGACAAACGACCAGATTCAGAACAAATTTGTATATGAAAAGCGTTAAAATGCTCGTACCCTATAGGCATCGAAGATAAGAACTGCTTCGCTGCAGTTAAGTAATTGCAACAAAGAATCACGATAGCTTTTATAAAACTTTCTTATTAATTTTTTTCAGTATTTAGTTAAAAGTGAGGCAAAATAATCATTTAAATTGGATGGACAATGCAATAACATTGTACTTCTAACATTGTAAAAAAAGGGTTATTCAATTTAAATTAAGAAGTTTCTATGGGTTTTGTTAAACCAAATCCATTTTAAGGAATGCTTGTTTAATGTTTCCGAAATTTGTAAAAATAATATCATTAATATTTTATTCTATTAAATTTCGTAAATTATGAACGTTATAACAATGGAATTTATGATTTTTTGTATTGTATGCATATAATCTTAGCGTTTAACTCCTCGTATACCAAAGATAAACTAGTCATGTCATGCGGTTCTGAGTACGTAAATACGTGAAAGTTGGAACGGGTTATCTCTTAACTGATAACCTGTTAAATGGCGCTTTAAAAATACGATAATTCATTTAAAAGAAAAACATTTTTTCTTTTATTTCAGCCATAAAATTTAAGTCATGGAAATTCAAAACTTACGTTAAAAAGTCTTAAATTATTATCGGTATTTAATTTACATATTTATTATTTAAATATTTAATAAAGGTGGTTAGTTATAGATCTTAAGCATAAAATTAGTTACATTCTAGCTTCAGAATTTTCATATTATTAACTTATTCTTAGATGATAGATCAGTTGACAAAATTTATGACATTTTGTTTAGCATACGTGATTTTATAATAAATAAATTGTGCATATTATATTGTATAAAAATACGTAGCAATGAAATAAAATTAATTACAGAACAAGTTTTTAATTCCATACGCATACTTATAAACGCCTGTAGTAGAGTACTGGTATATAAGTTATAAATAATCTAAATACAATGAAGAATAAATAAATTTAATTATACTGAACATGTGTTTATCTTATCATTACTTAAACTCTGAAATATTTCTGCCATAAAAAAAATTATAAAGCAATTGTACCCCATAATTGTATTAAAATACGAACAGGTGTGTTCGATAGGTGCATAATTGATTATAATTCCGAGCACACACATTGCGATTAGATAAAGTGAGAACTCACCAGTTCTGTACCGTCGAGATCCCAACAATAGTTTCGTTGCGATATTAAAAGCAGTGAAGGTCAAATCAAACAAATATTAAGCTGTTTGTAAACAGAGGCGATGACGCGAGCGTTGCACACGCGCAGTGCACATCGACCGTCTGTCAAAGTGTACACCTCCACGACCGCGCGCGAACTGATTGTAATGCTACAAAAATATTGTACGTTTCTAATTTTAACTTAAACTGGTTAACGGTGAACGCCGGCTGAATGGAGGCGTTAAATGATAAGGGTGCATCTCACGAAAAAGCTTTACAAGTGAATGTTCTACATAAGATGCTAGTAAACAAAGGGAACGTATGTAAGAATGGAATTTTTTGATCTTAAGTCCTGAGAATAAAAGATGTGTCTATGTGCGCACTGCAAGATTTACAGATAATAGCTGTTTGATTACATTATAGTTCTGGAACATAATAGCGAAGAAACGTGGAAGAGCAAAGATATAAATTTGTAATTTTAGACAGAAATGACTACTGAGTAACAGGCTTGTTTGTGGATGATCGACTCAAATGGAACTCTTAAAACTTGACAAGTGAGCGTGTGCTGTGCTGCGATAAGAAACTTAAATGGCAGTTTATACCGCCAAATGATAGACGTTCAGCTATTAGATGAGAAATCCGCGAAATTAGTCACTAAATTGTGACTACTGTTCTTAAATTCTAAAACGTTATTGCGTAGATACTAAATATTTGAACGTTTAAATATTTAATAAGTACAACAAAATTCGATTGCGTTCCAGAACTTTGTCAAATATAATTATTAGTAGTAATTGTTACAAATGTTTAGTAGTAATTAGTGCTATTAATTACGACTAATAATTTCGGTTGATCAAATACGGGCACTAAGCACGAACGATTGCTAAGTGACAAGTTTAGGCGCCGGATAAACTCCTAAAGGTGCATCAAGTGGGTTCTCATAGACGAAAATAGACTTCGCAAAAAATTCAATTAGGTTTTATTTAAGATATCTTTGAGCACTCTCGTTTTTTCAAACCAGCAAGTAGACCGGCGTAAACTGGAAGTGTAATACTTTTGCGTTACGTCTGGTAAGTGAGGTACTCTGGGCCCTTTCTTTTAAAGGCTGGTAATCACTTAATATTAGATCAACTGCGTGCCGGCTTCCCAACTTTACTAATTAAAAAAAAAACTGCAAATGTTCAGCAAATTGGCGAGCGCATATTGTAATTAAAAAAAATTAAACGATAGAGAAAAAACAGTAATGAATTAATCAACAGGAAGAATTTTCCGGTCGCATCGAGAAAAAAAAATTAAAAATTTATTAAAAAAATTTCACTAAGAAAGTCCGCCATTTTATTAATTTGACTTCAAAAACTGAATACACAGTACTGCCACCATGGTAAATAAAGGAAACGAAATAATAGTCACACTCGTATCGATTACATTTGTTTTTTTTAATTTAATGACGTCATACTCATATTGATTGTTCGATTAATATTTTTTTTAATTTAATGAGACATATGTTTAAGGCTAGGCCTTAGCGTTCTTGGTCATTTTTTTATAACCACCCAGGAATAGGAGCCCCACGTAGCACGGCTCAGTCGACCTAGTTTGGTTAGAATGGCGTCCATTAAACGTTGACCAGCCTCAGAACCTCTGTAAGTTAGAAGGTTAAAACTTAATGTAAAGCGTCAGGCGGGAGGAAGGAAGAGACCCCCCCCCCACTCCCAACAAAATGGGGGATTTCTTTATTATTAGTGAAAATTACAATCATTCATTTTTTTTCGAAAACTATACGTTTATTTTTTTTATTGCAATATCAACTCTGACATTTCATGAATATTTACCAAAAAAACTATAACTGCATATTTCTATTTACACAGATTCTTCCACAATGAATAATCTATTGCAACATTAAAGAATAAAACTATATAGAGTAATAAGTTGGAATTTTTCATATATATGTTAATATTAGCTTTTACATAAATATCTATTTGCTTAATTGCAAGCTCTCTGCGAGGAAAATAAAGGTAGTCAAATTCGGCGACACAAACTAACTTTTGATTATATCAAGGGAAGCAAAAAAAGAGTAAGGCCAAACGTCTCTGTGACATATCTAAAAGTGACGTGAATGAAAAATTCACAGCACTTTTATTTATTTAAAATAAATAAAAACAAATTCATAAGATTAAGTATAATAAATATAGTCGTCTTGTTACTATTACATTAAACATCTATTATGGATAAAGGCATACTGGTGAGGTATCTATATTAAATTGTTTTTTGAAAAACATGTAACCTTTCTTTAACCAGAACACTATTCGCTACATGAGATAATTTTTGTGATAATTAAGAGGAATGACATTTTTAAGAACAAATATTTTTTTATAGAGCATACGGGCTACAATGAATATTCGCAACAATAAAAAGGCTGATACATTGTGAAACTTAGACATGAATTGGCCTATTTCTTGAACATAATAATGATAAATAATTACTGTTTGTACTAATTAAATTATATTATATATACCAAACAAATAATTTATGAATTTACGATAATTTACAATGATGTTTAATAATACAGATGCCACATCATAGCAACCTTATTACACCAATTGGTGTAATATGCCTCAATTTCGTAGCGCAAGTGCCATTTATTTGTATAAAATATCATTGATAATTTATGCATTATATTATATTCTTATATGAGAAGATACCGAGTGATTACCACAGCCTGTGAACAATACATCTTGTGTCGTTGAAACGTTACCAACCTATACGCTATAAGATTAGTTACCTAGTTGCCTTGACTTCGAATCGATGCTGTGTTACATCTTACGACGAGCCTCACCATACAGAAGCTGCCGTGTGACCTTACCATAATGAAAAGGTTAATGCGACTCCGTTCTTTTCAAATAAATATTGAACACGACTCCTAATTTCATCGTGTTTTTCAGCGACCATAAAATTGCAAAGCATGTTTGCGTATTGTTGATAATTAACGTCTTAGGAGTCATTGCCGGTATGGTTTTAGTGATATTTCTTGTCTTATGGGCACTCGGTAAGTAAGATTTTTCGTTAATAAGTTCTATGCCAACTTTAACTTGCAGTACCTAATTTTTAATCAGAATGTGTGATGGTCTGTAAATCCGAGTACGAACGTCTGATTTGTTAATAACATACATCAAAAGTTTTCCGTGATACAAATAATTAAATAATGGCTTAAGGCTATACATGAGTTTATTCCTAACTTCTTCATGCGTGTGTTCCTTCAGAGTTCTAAGTTTTCTGTGTTCCCAGGAATCATATTACCAGAGCCTGATACGTCGCCGGTAATAAGTAACTTCATATTGAATTTGAACAACTTAGAAAACGCATCTTTTCTCATCAACCGCGCCGATTTCCTTGACGAATTTTGGAGTAGCGTCGAAATTGTCAAACCGACGTTTGTTTAGTAGGTAAATATTGAAATTGGCTTTATTTTGCTTATTAATTTGACAGGGATTTTGTATAATTATATATTATCGTGACGTTTATTAATGAATGCCTAGTTATCTATGAAGTTTATCATCATACCAACGAAGCTTTCATAAATGTCGATATTAATTTTCTGCTGAACATTAAACCAGTGCTTCCCGACAGTTCTTTAAGAGCTCAGAAGCGAATTAAATAAAAATAATCGAAGACTTAATTTCAAAAATTCAACATACGTCTAATGGTGAGTGGATAACCGATTCAAATTTATTTCAAGATTTCCACATTATATCGCGAGTTAAATAAAGAAAAAGTTAAATCGGTAATTTTAATATTAGTTTACTTTTTTAAGTGAAATAAGAGAACAAGCAAATATATTATAATAATCTATATATTATGCCACACTTTAATCTGTATTTTTAATGTAAGTTCCATTTTTTTACATGAAAGAAGAAAGCAAGCAAACTGATGATTACCTTGATAGATGTTAAGTGATTACCGCTGCCCATGGCATGTGCAAGAACTTGAATTGTAGATGCATTGCTACCTTTTAATAATGTGGGCTCCGGTTACCTCGCTTACCAGAGGAAACGCAGAAGTACATCACTTCCACTTCACGCCGGTCTTCTGTGAGACCGTGATACTACTACCGGACGACCCTGCCCATTCGTGCAAAGCCAAAAAATGCTGCGAGGCCCTACCACATTAGTTTTACACAGTTTTCTATCAATTTACAGTAGTAAATCAATAAAATCTATCTCGCAAGATTTAAAGTGTCTACCGATATATATATATATACAGGCATAACTCGTATTTACAAGATAGGCGTTTAAAAACACTGACTGTAAAAAAAAGATTATCCATTGATGTTTTTCTATACTTACTGAAGTATCTGAACAACATAGAAATTGACTTTTTTCCATAATAAGTATCTTAAAATTTAGATTTTCAGATCAAGCAACTAATGGATGACTTAATATGGAAAGAAATGAACAGGTGTGTCAACTCTACACCAGAATTATCTGGTATTATTCAAGATTTGTTCAATTTATCACTAGTGGCGATAAGTGTATGTGGTTTAGTAATAATGACCTTCGCTTGTTTTGTGAAAAAATATTAGAATGTAAAGATTTCAGAACGTGCCATCCATTTATGACGATATGAAATATACTAAGTACCTTATTGTGCTACTTTGCTTTTTTCCACAATGCACCATTGTAATAGGTACGACGTCATTTATTATAAATTTTAACTATTTCCAACTTTTTTTACATCATGGCCTTTGACGCAGTCGCTTACAAAGGAGCCTTTTTAATGTAAATTATTACCTATTAATTGCGTTAACCTCGCAAATGAAAGGACATTTTCAAAGGTTACCTACCTAGTACTTCAAGCATTAATTTGCCCTCAATTTCCTTCTTATTGCTTCAATTTAAGGAATATACCTAAAAACGAAACGTGAACATTGATCCTACTTTAACCCATGATATTTTGCTGAGCCCTAAGCCTTGCATTCGAATTCGATCATTATGAATTTCATGAGGTCTTAAACTTTGGAATCCTTGACGCACACAAAAACAGAAAATACCCGGAAACAGTTATAATCGATACAGTTATATTATTTTTTATGTTTCGATATTACTTAACATATTCGGGCTCGTATATATGGTTAACAATGTGGCCCCGTTGTGTCATTGCAGTGATTCGGATATTTCAAATCGTATATATAATAAAAAAAAAAAGAACTTTATATATTAGATACAATTATAATGCAAAAATCAGAATTGTACAATTCTAATATCATTACATAGTATAAAACAAAGTCGTCCCGCTGTCTGTCTGTCTCTATGTATGCTGAGATCTTAAAAACTACGCGACGGATCTTGATGCGGTTTCTTTTACTACATAGAGTGATTCAAGAGGAATGTTTATATGTATAATGTATTGCACCCGTGCGAAGCCGGGGTGGGTAAGTAGTAAATAGCTTACAAAAGAATAAAGTATGTAGATGCACGTGGCACAAAGTCTTGCTTCGTGGCAGTTTATGAGGGAGGCCTAAATCCAGCCGTGAATAAAGGGCATAATTAGTTCGCGCATTAATTAAATTAAATTCGTAACATATTATGTCCTGTATAAGTCTTAACTGTATCGTTTTTCTGTGTTGTATATCGGATTAAATGATATTTCTTATAAGTATACGTAAATTTGCTAATATGTACATTTGTTTAATGTGTACATATACTATTTATTCTATTATATATTAAAGAAAAGAATAAACATTGAAATGCGATTTTTTGTAACTGTTTATTTCCAGCATTTTCATCTTGAGTGCAGTGACTAGCACAAAAATTAGAAATTAATCATACATTTCGAAAGCGAAGGCGACATCTCTCATTAAAAATTTATTTTAAAACTATTATGAAATGAATGCATGCGTTGAAGTATGCACACTAGATGGCATCAAGCATTCCTACAAATCCAATTAAGAAGCTAGATATATAATTATCAAAACTTTAAAAAAGGTTATCCGCCTCAGTGCTTAGTTGGTTAGAGACGGAGCGTTATCCGGAAGAATCAGGTTCAAATGTAGTGTTGGCGAAACATTTTTCAGAATTTTTTTGTATAAAATCCACTTCTTAAGTTTTCATTAGCTGTAAAATCCACGAGCTGGGTCTTCAGATAGCGTCTCATACAACCGAAACACTTTGGTGCCACAAACTCCCAAGTGGAAGGGTTCAGCTGGTCGATTCACGTGGGCGACGTGTAGACCAAGATGGGACAGTGACATAATATCTTGGACTCAATCTGGATAGTCTAGTCGCTGGGGTCTCGAAGGTAGTATAGTAGGTGCTTATCTACAAATTGCTGCCTAATCTCGGGGGGCCTCAGGGAACAAGTTCGCCGCCTCTAAGCGGGAATCGTGAGTTCGATGACCCTCTACGGGGCGCCCGTATTGTCTCATCTACAAATGGGCGTCCGTCGCTGCAGAACTAAACTTTATAGTCTACAGCTAAGAACAGCCATCAAGATCGCACGAGGGTATGGAACAATATCTTTTGAGGCGGCCACTATCCTAGTTTCCACCATTGGACATCCTGGCGGAGATGGATTCGCTAGTTATACCCTACCCTAGGGTGAGCCCCAAGATACGGGAGAAATGCGGGAGCACCCAAACACTAACGCACAACGGGCGTTGGTGGTTGGGTACGAGCGCTTGGAAGAACCACGGAGCTCGTACCAACGAATCGTCACCACGTTAATTCCGAGCTTCGAAGCCTGGCTTAGTGCAAGGGGATTTGCGCACGTGACCTTTCGACTGAAGAAGGTCAAACTGGCTGCGCTGGCGAAGAATTCTTGCTTAGTGAATGAGAATGAAATGCGAACGATGAAAGAAATGGAATGGTACGGGCAATTTTTAGAGTCTAAGAAATAAAAAGTCAAATCTGGACCTAGTCTTGTAACTATTTAATTTCAAATAAAAATTGACAATACAACGTATGCAATAATATCCGGCCGTGCTAAGTCGCCTACATAGTGAATCTTCAACATCCTTAGTCTGTCCAATCGCAACTTTAACACTAGTAAGGCTACCCTTAAAAACTAAATCATCTTGTAAATAGATAACATGTGCTTTTGCAAATTATTCTATTAGTTATTGCTTGTTTTCACCATTGCGGCATTTAGGACTAAAAATATTAGAAAAATGATTAGTCCTTGCAATTCATTAATATTATCAATATAACGAATATAACCATATGTCTTGAGGTCTGTGCCGTGACTTATATAAAAATAATTAACCTTTGTTTTTAAGGTATATTTTACATATTATTTCGTTTTTAACTTTTAAAGTAGGGAATATAATTTCATGAAGAATATAAGAATATATACAGCGTGTCGTTACCACCGCGACAATAAATGAACACGCATATAGAGGATAAATTTTTAAAATTGTATTAAACATTTACATTCTTCAAACATCAATATTTACAGAGTTATTGAATTTTTCCAACACAAACAATTTAAGAACACCCTTATATATAAAACTGTAACGTAAAGTTCATTTGTAAAGGTCACAAAACATATGAATGGGTTGAATGAATTTAAAAGAGACAAAACATACTGTTAGAAGGAGGGGCTTGTAATGCGACGCTGTGGCGCGAGTTGTACAGGATGTTACAAATTTTGTTTCTTTTTTACTTAATTAGTTTGATTGAAAAATATTTTTTTTTAGTTATGGATTTTGTTTAACGTTAATATTTTTTTATGATTATTGGCAAGTAGCGTTAGATGTGTTTCATTTATTGTCGCCATGGTAACGACACGCTGTATATATATATATTATTTTTTGTTCGATTAGTAATACAACGATAGTTAATTGAATTTACTGCAAGTGACTCATGGATTATTTCTCAAGTAATATTTTTTACATTCATTTCAATGCAGTTAGATTATTATGTTCCAAGCTTTTTTGTATACAATGCATATATATATAAAACATAAAACAATTATATAAGTCACAAAAATGTGAACGACCTGTCACATAAGTTGATTAACTAAATTCTTTTAAAAACCTTAGTTTTTTGACAGTTATCAACCGCGTTTATTTTGACTTTATATTTTTTATAGATTGCACGTGCTTATTTTAATGCGTACTTGAAAAGTTACAACCATATTCTAATCCTAAAAGTATCAAGACAAATTGAAGGATTGAATAATAACTGGAAATTAAATTAAAATGATGAGATAAATGATAAACTTTAAAGTGAAAAATTATAATCACATAAAAATACATTTTAAAATAGAATTAAAAAAGCACATAAAAAATAGACAAATTAATCATAATATATATGTTCTTAACATAATTACTACATTTAATTGACATATTAGGAATTTAAAATATAACAACAGGGCGCCGTCATTTATATATCAATGCGCAAGCAAACAGTATGTGTGGCCATAATGTATACGATATAATTTAACTTATGATATGCCAATGATATGATAAAAAATCTACACTGGTTCCAGCCAGTCACTGCAACACTGTTCCATAAAAATGCAGTACATGACATAAATTATCTCAAATATTTAGTTCGCTAAAGATTAATATTTGAAAACCTATTCGGCTTAAATAATTAATTGGACATTTCGATTAACATTAAAAATAGAATACGATGACGGTATTATTTGTTCGAATGCGACATTCATTGTCACGATTATAGCTTAAATTTAGTACAAGACAGGTGTATTACCTTTGTCTACATTTAAGGGGACCAAACACCACATACAAAATAAAAATAATATAATATTTGTTGTTCTTATCTATTAAGGTTCTTACGGTTTAGGTTTCGTGCAGAGTTCAGGCATTCGATTTTCAAATTAAAGTTGAAATTCAACAAATGTGCGTAACTTTTGTTGATCGCAATTTTTTTCATCCTATGCAGATTAAAGTTTAAATTCGCAGAGTTCGTGTCATTTTTATAAAACAGGGTCGAAACAATCGTTATGTATGTAATGTATATATGTATAATATTGACTAACATGCAATTTATATTAAAAAAATCTTACCTATATCACTACCAGTATCTCTTTAAGGCATAACTGAATATATTATATTGTCAGATCTATCAGGAAGCATGTTCTCTTAACTAGTAATTGATGTATTTCCATTGATATTAGGTGTATCATATTTTGTAAGCATGTTATTGTAAAGTTTGATAAATATTGTCATTACACTAATTTAAACGAGTCATTAAAATATTAATGATAATATTTACCATCATTACTTCTCAATCTTATCATACTATTTTATCACTTATATCGGGAGAAAAGTCGTCCCATTAAACAGATATATTGAAAGCGAAACTTAATACTACAATAAAATAAGAGATTATATTGAGATTTTTTTGATTTCAAACATAATACCACATAAAAGCTTAGAAACTAAATACATTTTAAGCTAAAAAGACGTATAAATGCAATATTAGAAGTGAGATTAACGATTTATTTAACATGGCCTATTTGTCGGTTTATTTCAATTGCATTTTATAGAAAGACCGAAGATATTTTGCCGTGTGTATCAATTCCTGTAGTGCTTTTCAACACATGAGCGTAGATAAATTGAATAACGAAAAATACACTTTTTTCTAATACTTGTACCTTAAAACTTACATGTAAGAAATTAACACATCAAAAATCCATTACTCGCAATACATGAAAAAATAACTATTCACGACAATAAACATACTTTTACAACTATAATATAATCAAATTGACAAACACATCAATTTGGAGCGTCTTAACGTTAATGAATGTTTTACATCTAATTGCTGTCTTATATTCAAGTGCACTTTGATGATCTCTCACTACGTCCGTAATCCGTATTTACGTTTGTTCGATTTATTGTTAGCGTACTTACATCACTAATACAATAGGAGAGACAATCCCGTGGTACCGGAAAGATTGTACAAAAAAAAAGGTTTGTCAGTCTGTTGCCTGTGCCACGGGGCGGTCATTTGAAGGTCGATCGACGTATACACGTGCAGGCGATTTCTTAAGATATGACATAACATGAGCATTTAGATGCCATGTTGAACAGGACCACCTGTATGAATTTGTTCGTCTTGTTATTTTATAATTCAATGCCCGTTCGGCTCTATAAGCTTTGGCCTTTATAATTTTTTTTTTCGAAATATTGTTTTTGTTATTATTTCGAAAATATATATGCAGGTTCTCGAGTATATTGAATTTAGACCGAGCGCCCGGACACTGAGCTAGCACTGCTCTTTTCGATGCGTAAGGAACTTGATAATTTAGGCAAATATTACACGATGCAATCCATTCGTCAACAGTGAGATTTGAGAAACATGCGAATATCGGAGCCACCAGAGTTTCTTGCGTTTAGAACCAAACGTATAGGAATCAATTCGGCAGTAACCGATCCTGTCGTAATAAGATTATCCCATGGACGGAGATACGAATAACATTCAAAACATTTCGATGGCGGTGAGAACGAGCGTTAAATATAACGTGGAATCTGTTAATTCGTTTGGGCGATTGTTTGGCAGGTCGTCGCTATATAACTACTATCACTATATGTTATGCGTACATCGGTGTTTCTCTTTGTGTTCAATACTCGACCGAAGTGTGTGGCGAGCGATGTACTATACTATCTTGTAAGACACGTGTGACGTCACAAGGTCGGCCATCCTACACTATAAGCCGAATCTATTTTTACATCCGACCCTCTAAAGTTACCGAAAGCCTTTTAGTATGCTACTTGTATATAATATTTATGTAAAGTATGTCTGTATACAACCAGTGCAGTATGAATGTACACCTAAACTATAAAAAACGTGTTCTCTATATTGGAAGCATCAACAATTCGTCAATTCCGTGAGTGCTAAATTATTAAGTAAACGCCTAAGCTTATATAATTAAAAACGCGTCGGTGCGAGGGGTCAAAATCGCTTGAACGGCTCCCGTTCCGTTCTAAATACACCCCAACTTTGTTAGGGAATGTCACGGTGCAGGATAGCGGCGGCGCCAAGCGATTTTGACACCAATAACAATAATGGTCCATCTTTTACGTTTTGATATAATGGCACAGACGGTGCCTGCACAACCTGAACTCACTAAGTAAGAACTACGTAGTTACTATCCTTTTACACGTCATGATGATCGCCAAGATTCAAATCCACGTCGATGATGACGTCACTCGCATGGAAGAATAGAGCAAAATAGCTGCGGCGAATTCAGTCTTCTGGAACCATCGATCGGCGGTCCCAAAGCGGGAGAAACGGACGACTATGGTCAATAATACAGGAAGGCTTTTCTTAGTGTACCCATTTTTTTTTAAATTATATTCTAGACATAAATAATGATAAATATTTAAAATCACTCGTAATTAATTAATTACATTCATTTGAACTTATCTCAAAAAGTGCGTGATTTATGGGCAACTCATTTATTTTACGGCGCGATAATTCATAAAAAACACGCACACAAGTTCGTTTCAAAAGTGTACGACGCATTTATGAATGACTACCGCATTGTCAACAAGTTCTGTTTTAGGGAATAGAATTGCTTTTTTTTTAAAAAAAGTTTGTTTTTATTTCAATAAACGATTATACTACCGAGTCTGAACCTCCTTTGTGAATTTGGGCACCTTTAGAAAAGCCACCCTGTATAAATGACTAAGTAAATCAATAAGCCTTGATCTCAATTCCACGTGTGTTACTCGAATACAAAATATCACTAATTATATATCCTACAAAATATCTTTAATGATATTATTTGTCGAGTATGATCAAATAATTCTATTCACTAATGTGATCTTACAATAACGATGTGACCAAAGATAATTTTCAATCAAAGCTTTGTGACGATCATTTCTCCGTTTTTTCGTAATACATTATATATTCGTAAGATCTCCCCTGGTTTAAAATTATAAAATACCTTAATTTCAACGCGACTTGCGATATGCGAAGTTTTTGTCGAATCTGAAACAGAAAAAGTAATTTATCGTCTAAAAAAAATAAAAACATTTTCACAGAAAAAAAAACCCAGTTCAAGTATTAGATTGCACCAATAAACGAAAGTACCGGGAGTACCAGGGCCTCATAAAGGCTCGGCGTAAAGTGGAAGTATCATGCTTTTGCGTAGCGGTGGGTGACCAGAGCCCATTCTTTTACAGCAAAGGATCTGCAACTCCAGAGGTGCTGTAACCATAGGCACATAAATATAAACTAAAGGATTGCGAAAAGTTACAGATGAATAATGCATGTTTAAAGTTTACCTTAAATTAGTAATAAACACTTTAACCGAAGGTCGGCTTTAGTTCAGTTACGAGTAAATAATGTGACAATACAATTGGAGTCATTAATAATAGAAATTACACAAAAATTAATAGGAGATTGTTTTATAAATATTACATAAACTCACATTTTATTATTCCAAATAGGCTCTCCATCAAACGAAATTTCAAGAACAATTTTATCACAGAATATCACGTTCATTGTACAAGGGAATATTGCTCAAGAGGATAGAAGTCTTTGCTTGTCATGTGAGATGCGTTGTGCGCCATTTTATATCCCCACAGGCTCATCGCTTCTCTGCACGTTATCTGTAACCAGTTGCACTCGTATTGAAATATACGTTATACCATTACTTTTCTTATACTTAGCATGAGACCGCTTTGTATTCAGATTGTTGGTTCAAACGTTCATAAATATCAATTATGATTATAAATGTTCATCAACGTTTGAACCAACATTGATGACAAAAAAACCACGTGATACCATTTACAACCAGGCGTTGTTTTTTAATAGGTTATTTGTTTATGTCTTAATAGATTGTACTCGAGACTTCAAATAGACACCTGCTGTCACGGGTCAAATCCTGGACAGAACTAGTTAAAGTATTCATTGTAATTTTAAGTTCTAATTTACAAGGAGCTCGGTCATGAAGGAAAATATCGTGAGGAAAGCTGCATATCGCGAAATAATACAAAGAATGCGTTAAGAAGTCTGCCAATTCGCAGTGGGGTGTGTGCCCTAAAAGACTCATTGTTCGTAGGGTCATATATTATGATGATAAGTATTAAAAATATAAAACGTATTTACACTGTGTAACTACTTACTTGTGTCAAATTAATTAAAAAACATGCACACATGAAGACTGCAAAATAACAAAAAAACTAGCTGACCTGTGACCGGGGCGGTAAACATTTTTACTTATGATGCAATCATGAGTGTGGTTCGGTTAGTACTGAGTGATATGATGTATTTTATGACTGCCAAAATGATAACATGACAGAAATGCCGTGAGGTCATGAGAACGTAAGCCAGAAGGGCTTAAATAATTTACAAAATCTTGAGGAATCGTGCACTTTATCCCCAACAAAATAAAAAAACACATCGTGTCAACTATCTCATTCACTATATCGTTCTAGATGACACTTTTACCTTAGAAGAAAGCCAAGCATAGTCTCTTTCCAATAAATTTTAAAGCCGGGATATATTGCGTATCAGACCTGCCCTTATACTAGGTAGGGTCAGAATAACATGTGACTAATGTTGTTAACTGTTTTTTGACAACCAGCCTGGCTTTAAACTTGACTTTACTTTCCATGGGTCCTTGTCAACAAACACCCACATCCGAAGCAGTTATTTGTTGGTCACATAAGTACTGATATCGTGTGGGAATCGAACCCGCGACCCCCGAAGCCGAAGCTAACGGCTTTAGAACTGCCCAAAGTCATCTAAAACTTTGAACTTTTTATGTATAGCTTTACTAAACTATTTATAAGTATTTTTTTTAATTTCTTTTATTTTTTGTTAATTTTATTTTTTTTTCTCTATTACTGTGTGCGTCCTTCTTTGGTAAATAAATGTATTTTCTTTCTTTATTTCTTTCTTATAGAAAAAAGCGAATTCATTATTAATTTGCCAGTTGTCGGTAATCTTCGCATAGACGGTGCGGTTTACGCCGAGTAAGATTTAGTTCGCTTCGTGTTTTAGTATCTACATATGTGATAAGTTTTATAAACTATTTTAAATTAGAATTACAAAAGTAATTCTTTTAAATTAATAATTTTAGAAATAATTTACATCGCACTGAATGGTAAAAAAAAATCTTATAGTAGTGGTTTTTCATACCGAATATAATTAATGTATAAGCATGGGCACTATTAAGGGCATACTTTGAGATTTCTTCAGAGTAAAAGAAGAACAAACAAAAGAATGTCCTTATTTGAACACCCGTTCCCTAGGTGTATATTTTATCGATGCTAATTTAAAAGCTTAAAGTTGAATGAAGCATGAAAGAATTGAATACATAATACAAATACAATAATAGTAAAGATTGCTTTGATAAAACTGCAATAGGCGCACGAGGAAACTAATATGTTTTGAAGTTGATCTTGTAATAGAATACTTGCATGTAACGCGTCTCTTTGAATTACGCTTCTCACAGAGTTTTATGTAAAACTCTTTGAATCAATTATATTATATGTATACAAATACTAGGATAATATATACATACATACCTATATATATATATATATATATAATATGTATACAAATAAGAGGTAGATATGACAATATCGCACCGGAACTGAGGCACTCAAATTACGCCAATTGGTGTGATAAGATTGCAACTCTATAGACTGCTATCACTTTCCGTATCATACGTTCTATGCCTTTAAACGAGCAATTCTTGTATATATATAATCGGAATCTCGGAAAGGGCTCCAGCGATTTTCATGAAATTGAGTATAGATTCGGGGGCGAAAAATCGATCTAGCTAGGTTTCATTTTTAGAAAATGTCCTTTTATCCCTCTTTTCAGGGAATGAAAAATATAATTCGAATATGACAGTAAATTTCACCGCAAGAGAAAATGTCAAAATAGCTCAGTCGGTAATCGGGCGGCCCCAAAACAGACGGCCGTGATCACGATCATTTACACATTTATTTTTTTACTTTTTTTTCGATTCCAGATCATTGCTTTCTTTATTTTTAATTTTTTGTCGATTTGTTATTTTGTTATTTTTTCCCTTTTTTTTTTAAAGTTCTTTCTTTTGTGAAAACATCAGATCATATTTTCTTATTATTACGTCGGTAAGATCGAAAAATATTATGCATATTTCATTACTCAGTAATTTGTATCTAAATGTAATTTCCAAAATACACGATTTACCAAAAAAAAACAAACCGAGCAAAGCTCGGTCCTCCGGGTACTTATACATTATAAGCGGAACAATCTTTAAATGCCGCTCAATTTTTAAACTCGGCTCGAATTCAGTTTCCCGATATTGGAATTGATACTAAAGCCATACAAATACTTTGTAATAGCCGAAATTCAAGGGGTGAAAATTCTGTCCATAATCCTAAGACAATTTAAAAGTTTTCCAAAGTTGAAGTTGCGTGACATAATTTTTATTCCGACTTACTACAAAATCCAAAAATGCAAACTAGTCGAATTAAAATGTTTCCCTAAACATAATAAATTGTTATTCTTGCAATTTAAAAGTCACCTAAAAGGTTAAGAAGAAACCCGAGGCATAAGCTTAATTTTCTTGAAACCATTGTTGCTGAATATCATGAACGAAGCCTCCTTGACTTGAGGTGGCACACTTCAGACGCTTCACAATAAAGATATTTTAAGAGGTGCGGTTTTTTAACTTTCGTTGGAAGCAAGAATGATATTTAAAAACTACTGATATGATGATAAATGTCATTTATTTTTATCGTTAAATACATATTTATGCGAAAATATTTATCAACCTTCACTTAATATTATAAATGCGAAAGTAACTCTGTCTGTCTGTCTCGCTTTCACGTCAAAACTACTTAACCGATTAAATTGAGATTTGGTACACAGATAGTCTAGACCCTGAGAAAGGACATAGGTTATTCTTTAATTGGAAAAAGGGTTATAAATCGTTCAAAAAGTTCAATAAGTTCGTAAAGGGGATAGATATTTATTTAAGGGCTTCAACGCGAGCAAAGCCGCGGGCGAAAAGCTAGTAAACTATATGTAAACATTTTTAAGCAAACACGTGTCATTAAACGGTTTCTTATTTTTGTATGTTCTACATATTATGTTGTTATATAAAGAACAGAAAGACCAGCCAAGTGCGAGTCGGACTCGGGCACGAAGGGTTTCGTAAAAACTCCACATAAATATTTTATACTGTTTCTTAGTATTTGGCGTTATAGCGGCAACAGAAATACTGATAATCATCTGTGAAAATTTGAACTAACTATTACAGTTCATGAAATACAGCCTGGTGACAGACCAGGCAGCAGAATATTAGTAAACGGGACCCCCGTTTTACCCTTTGGGTACGGATCCCTTAAAAGTGCGCTTCTCGATGTCATTTCATTACCTGAATATCTTCAACGTAGTCGAAGTCGAGAACATTCCTCCATCTGAAAGGCACATCTCGGGAGACCCTGAAGGTGGAGCTCACGCCCGCCACCTCGACGTTGGTGTGCGAGTGCAGGAACTCCTCCACTGGCTGCGCCACGCCCAGCCCTAGGAACTTGAAGAGTCGATGCGTAGTGCCGTTCGGGTTTAATGCTAGGTCCTCGTACCGTAACACCCTGGAAAATAAGTGAAAAATCATAAATTAACATTATCGCATCCAAATTAATAGACATCACACCAACTAAAGGTCCAGGCGTTCGCTTTTAATTCAATGACTCCGTGGCGCAGTTGCCAAGGTATTGGATTCGATTCCCACACGGGACAACAACAGATAGTTGTTTCGCATGTGGTGGCTGTTTGTCCACGTAAATGTATGTTTTTATAATGTCCTTACGGATAAGATTTAGGACAACACAGGATAATGTTATCCTAAAGGGCAATGCTTAAAAAAAAAAAGAATGAACTCGAACCACCAACTTCAAGTCCTGGTGCATGCTGGCACCAATGACATTGTTAATTGCAATGTTTACTGCTGGCTCATCACGTGGTTAGCGGTGAAGGGAACACATCGAGAGGAAACTTTCATATTCTCGAAATATTAACAAAAAAGTAAAAAATTTAAAAGGTATGTGAAGTCTGTCAATCCGCAGTGGGGTAGCGGGGTTGACTATGCCCTAATACCCTCCGAATAAGCCTCCTCGGCTTTTGTCCAGCAAATTTTCATTTATAGGCTGTAATTTATATGTGTATATTTACTTAACCAAGTTAATACAAATTAAAACATTAAAAAATATAATGCAAACCTTAAGGTAATGTTCGTTTAGGTATACCTATAGTAGATTTCATAAAATATCAAATAATAATGATTCTTGATGTCGCAATAATAATCAAATAAAGAATAACGATATTTTATGTACATCCCAAAGTTATTGTCTAAAGAAATCGTCTGTCACGAGCCCCAGCATTGGAGAAACAACAAAAGAAGGGTAAAGGGAGTAATTGAAAACTTTCGCAATCGCCAATAAGTTGTTTAAGGGGCTAGAGTATTTTACGTACTGTTGTCACTGTTAATACAGTCTGGACATACAGAATTAAACAACATAATTATGTTCCATAATACAGTTTTTTTAAACTATTATTTGCTTTTCATTTGTGTGACGGAGAAAATAAAAACTAAAAAATTTTAAAGCATCTAAAACATCTTACTCGGTCAGCAGTGAAAATTTCACAAAAGCACCAAGCGGCGAGTGCGGCGAGAGCAAGCCATTGTGGAAATATTTGTGAAATTTGCAATATTCTCAAGTAGACTTAACCTAGTTTTCAGGTAGGGCGACCATACCATAGTATCAGAAGCCTGTTTAAATTTGGAACTGCAATTTAGATTTAACAAGTCTGCAGTTTGTGAGCACACCTTAAATCGGCCCAACCACAACATCAGGTTTGATAGGGAAGAGGGCTGGGTGTTACCATCAGCTTGGGATCCTATCATCAATAAAATTAAATCTAGGCCCAAACGAACCATTACTCCAAGACACGATACAATTAGCTCCCCTGTATAGATCGGACACAAACTTAATAATTCAAAAACTGACGGTAGCCCGGGTTAACTATGACAAGCAGACGTCCAACGCCTTAATCTGTACCGTGACCATGAACGCTGTAAGGGTAAAAACATGTAAAGGGTTCGAAACGTCGGGAATTAAAAAATAAACGCGATAAATCCTTAAAAGTTAGTTACATTTATAATGTGTTGTCACGTAAATACTAGAAATTATAATCATCAATTCATATCAATTAGGCAGACAACGGTTAAGTGGTAAGAACTTAGTGGTTGGGCCATAGAAGTCTTCTCCATAGAGCCATAGAGGCCTTAGTAGTAGTCTCTGCTGCAGCACGAATTGGCACTCTAATCCGAGGAAGTACCTTGCCTTACGAACGCCAGGAGAAGTGTAAGTATTACCCCATCTGTTAACATTTCAGGGCCCCCTTTTTAGTTTGCAGTTTGCAAACCTCTATAATTTGTAGAACCACAAGAGTTTTATGTCCATGGAGGGCGGCTATAATCACTCGACATCTTTTTGCTTTCCACTTTCAAAAAAATATATACCCATGCTTCCCCATGCTTTAGCAATCTCTGTATTGTCCGATATGTATTGACTTGGACTTTCTTGACGTCATCGCGTGCGACCGATGTTACTGGCTATTGTGGAAAGCGAGACTCACAAACCAGACGAAACTTAATAAAAAAATATTTGTAGTAACAAAACCAAAACCGACTTCAAATATACATTTTCTATTCGATTTTGAAGAGATCCCTGATTACAGTTTTGAGGTAACAAAACAAAAAATGAACCGAGTTGATAAATTTTCTTAGTACTTCCTCTTTGAAGTCGATCGAAAAAACAAACACTACCTATACTTTTACGTCCTCTACTCACAGCAGTGACTTCTGGCCCTAATCCTTTTCGGATTTTTTAGCGTTAAACAATGACTGCATTCAATTTACATAAGAATTACGTTTACTTTAAACGGAGTATTCTCGGCGAAAGGCGTACAGAGCTTGCCAAGTCTGCCGTCCCCGTTAGTGGAGACAGCTTGTAAACGCGAATACGTTGACGTAAGTACTACATTCAAACACACGAAAGGTACGCCGGCAGTTGATCCGAACGATTTCGGTTATACAGAGAAACGAGGCCAACGGAAACGTTCGCTCTGTATATATGCATAATGTATTTCGACAAACTGGCACCGAAAAAAAAAAAATTCCTGCAAAAATACCGGTAGGCGAATAATTTCGGTGTAAAGACGCAGAGATTTTGCTATCGGAAACATACCTACACATTTCCAATAGCAAAATCCCTGCGTCCGTCTTTGATAACTCCGTCGCGCATTTGCCAAGGTATTGGCTTCGGCGTCGGGGGTCGTGGGTCCGATTCCCACACGGGACAACTATTTGCGTGACCCACAGTCAGTTGTTTCGCATCTGGGTGTTTGTCCGCGTAATTTATGTTTGTAAAACGTCCTTACAACACAGGATAATGTTATCATAAAGTATGGGCAATGTTTTTTTATGAGAAATAAAAAAAAACATATACATATTAAAAAACATGGACATTATAGATACCATGTATCGCTTTCGTCATTTATAATAATTGTTACTGAGTAGTTAAAATCATTAGACCGTAAATATCACGCGTGCAGTGGCTGTAGAGAACCGGTGTTCTGTATGGATCACTTAAGTTTAATAATAATTAAACTTGAAGTTTTTATTCGCTACAAGTTGCCATGACGATGTTCATCAGTATAGAATAATTGGTTGGTAAATGATAACTTAGGTCGCTTAGTCAGAAGAATGCAGATGATTGGACACTCGGGTATAGTATTGAATATGAAGAGTTGCCCATAATGTAACTAGAGTTAAGCAAACTTAAGAGTTAGTCAAAGCTGTATTATAATGATAGAATTTCGGCATATTTCGAGCCCTCCTTATATTAAATATATCACTGTACACTATAGGCTCATTTTATGCTAAAGTAAATATAATCTAAGGTTAAAGCATTGTTCACATTTTCAAATCTAGCCTACGTTTGAAGACTAGATGACATTTTAACAGATCGACTCGTGCCTTTGCCACGAATGAGTCGGTCGAATAAATATGTCGCAGACGCAAGCTATTAAATGCCCCATCGATGTAACATTGTAATTGAGGCCTATAAAATTTGATTGTTAAGAGACACCTATTCCAATCGTACGCAGAGATGACCTGCCGATAACAATGCTGTTTATAGATGGAAAAAGGTATGTTTCGATGAATTAATCAAATAATATGAAGAGTAATAGCATCAGTACTTAAAATGTACACCGGTAACTTTTCATTTCACGTGAGCGTTGATTTCTTAAACAAAACGCTCGGGCAAATATCACCGAGTCAATTTACTTTGAGCCAATCATAAACATGCAAAGCAACAACCCTCATTAAGTCCGAATGATGGACAAAGGCCTTCTCTCGACATATATTACTTCACCAACAAACAACCCTTCGATCGACACTTAACGAATTCCCTGGTGCAAGCACTGGTATTTGAACTCGGGTTGTGAATCTAAATCGAACACTATGCTATCACGGTTAAAACATGCTTTCAATATAATATGGAGTAGTTCAAGCGTGTTATATCGAGAAAATGAGAAGAAAGCATGGACGGTTTCGTGTTCATTGTGGTTTACGTTGAAAAAAAAAAATAACAAACACTTGACTAGCGTTTCTTAATGGAGCTTCATTGTGCACAACTGTACTCATGAATTTAAATGTTGAGATCCATTGCCGCCAGCCCAGGCTGTAAAATAAAAACAAATACTGACTATAAATATAAAGAATCGTAATTAAATATCACGATCTTTTTTGCACAAAAAATTTTAAACAAATGTTTTCCTCAAATTCAGCATTGTGGAAATGTAATATGTTAAGATATTATGAAAATTAAAAGTTTTTAATACATTCGTAATTTTTTTAATATAAACTTCTTTATTTGACGAGTTAAACTGTGTGGAGTATTACAAATATCTCATAGAAATTTACTTCTTAGCCATTATACCCATCTTCGGGGTTGACTTTTCCAGTCCGTCTAACTATACTTTGACTGATCTGTTATTTTATTGTTGAAGTCGTAATGAAGTGAAACTAGAGAAATTCTCAAAACAAGACGAAAAAATAATAATAGGAGATATTCGGCTAAAGAAGAAACTCTGAGAAGTTGGAGTGTCTGATTCTTTTTAAAATTCTTCATGATCATCTTAACGTAACTATGGACAGTTAGGTGCCGAGAGTGCTAACGCCGCTGCAAAAACACAACGTCTCGAATGGTCTTGTGCATTTCTGAAACTTTGTTACGAAGGATGGTGAATTTGGTGAAATGGTACACTCAATCTAAGGTGACACAGTCGGCCTGAAAACTCACGGCAACCGTCTTGGGACTCCTATTAATCGATTACAGGTAAAGGTGTCTATACAAATGTCGAATAATACGCTTTAATTCTGGAGGAAAAATATTAAATATTTAAAGCCGGCCAATTGCGACTCGGACGCGCACACGAAGCGTTCCGTACCATTGTCTATAAAGACGGCAAAACATCACCTCCGTTTTATGCGAGCCTACTAATACTTTTTTTTATTTTATTTATGTTTTTGTTGTTATAGCGGCAACAGAAATACATCATCTATGAAAATTTCAACAACTATCATGGACCTTAGATACAGCCTGGTGACGGACTGACAGACAGAGAGACAGACAGACAGCGGAGTCTTAGTAATAGGGTCTCGTTTTACTTTACACACACACAATAAAAAATAATTTAGCCTTATTTTTTCATTGCTTTACGAGGGATCGTCGTTAAGTTCACGAGGGACAGAACTTAACGACGATCCCTCGTAACGCTATCGTTTTTATTATATAAGATTAAAAAAAAATTCATTCTCAGAATAAACTTTTTAAGAGTATTTGAATTACGAATACGCAAAACCATTATCGCGTCCGCTGTGTGTATCTGTTCATTGAGGCCGCGCCGTTTTTAGATTAAACGATCTGGAACTAAATTAATACCCACGTAACGGGAAAGTGTTACAAGCGACCGTAATTGAATATATTCTCTGGGGCTCATAAAAAAAAAGTACCAGAACGCAGTATATTAAATAATCAATTCACATTTAAGTACAAAAAGTGAAGGCTATTTTGTAAATAACCAAATGTTTTTAGGATACTTATCAAATTTTTTATGGAAAAATATTTCAATAAATTTTGCAGTTTCTTTAATACAAGATTTAACATTGGAAGCTGCATGTTTGATGAAAACTTAAATGTAGTTTATGTTATGTAACCATTTTATAAAAAAAATATTTATTTTAAAAATTATTACATATTGAAACTAAGTTAATTTTAAATAAAAAAGTCCCTTGTACTATATGTTTTATATTTTTCAACTTCACACTTCTGCGTTTGTTATATTTGAAGTTTTTACTTTTGATCCAGATTTGATTGAACAAAATATTGAGACGGAGTTGTCAACATAAATTTTGATCAGCTTGGAAGTTAATTATAGCTTAAAACATTTTTTTATGCGAGAAGGTGGCAAACTAGCTGGCGGATCACCTGATGTTACGTGATAGCCGCCGCATAATGACATTGTCATCACCCGTAGAGTTGCAGATGTGTTGCAACCTTTTAATAAAGTGGGCCCTGGCTACCTAAGTGAGGTAGCCAGGGCTCAGACGCTGATAAATAACACTGGAAGTGTTATTCATCACATTTATTTATTTATTTAAGCTTCATTGTTAAACCTTAAGCTAAAGGCTACAATGGGCGGACTTAATGCCTAGTGGCATTCTCTACCAGTCAACCCTTGTCATGGTGAAAAGTAGATGGTAGGTGCTAAATGAAACTATAAAAATTTAAGTTAATAAATGTGCCATAAAATGTAACATATATGTACATAAATAAATATATAGATACATACATATAAATATATATATATAAATAAATACATAAATAAATACATATACGGATAATAAAAACACAAATGGACTAAGTGATACAAAGTCAATGATTTAACAAGTATTCTCGAATTGATTTTTTGAACATATACTTATTTGGAGCTGTTTTGATCTTATAAGGAAGGGCGTTCCAGAGGAGTGTAGCTTGAACGGTAAAAGAGGAGTTAAAGTATCCTGTATTATGTTGAGGAATGTGAATCTTAAGTTGATTAATGGAACGAGATACTCTGTCAGGGTCAGATTGAAGGTAATGGACCTTCCATCCTTAAGGTAAGAAGGAGAATTAGGATTAAATAATACAGAATACAATGTTAATAGAATTCTAGAGCTGCGCGTCTGTCGGATGGAAAGCCAGGTCCGTTCGATGTAGTGCCACGACCTAACAGAAAACCGGCGTGAAGTAGAAGTGTTCTTCGACCCCACTTCGTTCCCCGTGGCAACGAATCTGAAACCCTACGAGCGTTGCAAATGCACGGGCCGCGGAACCGCCAGCTCAACTGCAACATCTCACATAAAAACATACACACTTTTGAAATCAATAACTTTTAAGTTTGGCACAAAAGTAAAAATTTCCAAGTTGTGTTGGTACTTTTTACTAAGACTTTTCATTTAGTTTATGGTACAATTTAAACGCATTTCAAAGAGGGTTTAATTATTGCATTTATAAGTTTCTAGAGCAAAACTTCCGCAATCTCGACAGGTCTTGTTTTTAGAGGTTACAGAGCTGTCGGGTGAATGTTATGAATAACCCACATACGCACCGCCTTTCACGTAGATGCAATTTGGCAGAGGCTTGAATTTATCATAATAAATTTAAGTAGCGAATGCGATCAAAATTATTTAGCAACGGTGAGTGAAGAATTCGACTTTGCCACTACTTACTTCATCCATACACAAGTAATTTTTTTTTACTAACGAAAACCAAAACCGACTTCCAATGTTTCGTTCTGTATTCATTTTATAATCGATTTTCAGTTCTTTACGTACCTCCGAAGCCCAAGATCCAATACTAGTGAAATTATTATGGGGCCACATGGGAAGTACCAAAAAGTTCAAATAAAAAAATGATCATCCATATCGGGTCACTCGGTCGAAAGTTCTGATGTAACAAACATTAAAAAAATAAAAAATACAGTCCAATTGAGAACCTCCTCAGTTTTTGAAGTCGGTTGTAAATAAGTTTAACGTATGCTTGTAATTAATGGTGGAACCAACGGGCTGTTTTTATTGACAGCATTGCAAGATTCAATTATATATAAAAAGTTAGCCTTCGACTAAAAGAAAGCCGTGGGTGAAAGCTTACTGTCCGGGCGCTTGCTTTTAGGATCTGAATACGCACGCAACCTATCATATATATAAATCAGAAATCTCAGTAAAAGAAAGGTGGCAACTCATCTGCAACCCAATGAATGATGCAATTGTCCACGGGTAGCGGTTATGACTTAACATCAGGTGAACCACCTGCTCGCCACCATCTCACATAAAAAGTATTCGTTATTTTTTATAGTGCTTATCCCTGCACTTAAGATTAAACATTAAAACTTGTAGAAAACGAACGAAAAGATTGTCGCCGATGTGGGAATCGAACCCACGTCTTCGGCATTCGCGGCCTGACTTTTTATCCATTAAGCTAAAATGCTGATTGCCACACCGCCGAAAATCCTTTTATCTACATTGTTTTTTTTTAGCATTTGAAGCAATGCTTGGCGCATTATTGTTATATCCTTTCCAGCTTTTCGTCGAATAGGCCGAAATTGCTGACTTCTTCATTGACTTCTTCATTGTCCAATTGTGGAAATAAACAATAATCGCTAAGTGCTAGGTCTGTAGAGTGGGTGTTGCGGTTGTTCGAAGCTTATATTCTTCTTTATTCTCTTCACAGAGCTTGAAAAACTGGCTAGAGCACTCAACGCGCTCGCTCGTGTTTTTGGAACGGGTCGTTTGAGATACTCCAAACTAGCTGTTTCTTCTTCAGTCTTCCAATTAATGTTTTTTTCTACTTTCTCGATGATTTCCGGAGTGGTGGCCTCAATTGGTCGTTCGGAGCGAGGATCATCTTCCATGGAGATCCCTGCATTGCTTGAAAAGGCCATGCCACTTGTAAACCATGGTTTTACTATGGCCAGAGTCTCCGTAAATTGCTAACATCTTTTGGAAAATATTTTAAGTGATTTTCCTTGCTTGGTAAGGAACTTATTGACTTCTTGATTTTACGCGAATATTATACATAGTACCTGGAGGACCGAGTTTTGCTTTTTTTTTGTAAATCGTGTATTTTGGAAATTACATTTAAATACAAATTACTGAACAATGAAATATGCATAATATTTTTCGATCTTACCGACGTAATAATAAGAAAATATGAACTGGTGTTTTTTACAAAAGAAAGAACTTTAAAAAAAAAGGGAAAAGAATAACAAAATCATCTGGATCGACAAAAAATAAAAAATAAAGAAAGCAATGATCTGAAATCGAAAAATAGTAAAAAAATAAGTGTGTAAATGATCGTGATACGAACCGCGGCCGTCTGTTTTGGGCCCGATTCCCGACGGAGCTATTACTTTTTTTGCTTCAAAATTTATCGTCATATTCGAATGATATTTTTCATTCCCTGAAAACAGGGATAAAAGGACATTTTCTAAAAACCAAACCTAGCTAGATCGATTTTTCGCGAATCATCACATACTAAATTTCATGAAAATCGCTGGACCCGTTTCCGAGTTTCCGATTATATATACAGCGTGTTACCATCGCGACAATATATGAACACGCATATAGGGGATAACTTTTTAAAGTTGTATTAAACATTTAAATTCTTTAAACATCAATATTTACAGAGTTATTAAATTTTCCAAAACAAAGAATTTTAGAACACCCTTACCTATAAAAGCGTAACGTAAAGTTCATTTGTAAAGGTCACAAAGCATATGAATGGGTTGAATGAATTGGAAAGAGACAAAACATACTGTTAGAAGGAGAGGCTTGTAATACGACACTGTGACGCGAGTGTTACAAATTTTGTTTCTTTTTTACTTAATTACTTTGTTTGAATTTTTTTTTTATTTATGGATTTTGTTTAACGTTAATATTTTTTTATGATTATTGGCAAGTAGCGTTAGACGTGTGTTCATTTATTGTCGCGATGGTAACGACACGCTGTATGTATATATACAAGAATTGCTCGTTTAAAGGATAAGATTAAATGAAACTTGTTTACGGATTATATTGCGTTTTTATTTTTGTCTGGAAGATCTGAAGACTAACCGCGCAAGATATACAACATCTGTAAATTTCTTGAAGAGAAGCCTAGACAACAATCTCATCCCTACGTGTGTCAAAATTTCATCCAAGAAGGACATTCGGGGAAACGCGAGGAACCAGGCCAGTATAAAATTGTTACGTCGGGTAATTCGCCAAAACAGATTCGATCCATGCGTCATAAATTCTGCCATAGACAATTCATCCAGTGGGCTTTAACGACATTTGATTACAAAAACTGCAAGGACACATTAAATCAGCGCTAAACAACTAAATATAAACAATGCAAAAATAAACTTATTGAAAAATACCAAAAATTAGTCAACAAATCAAATGTCAAACCATCATCACAATGCACGAACGAAACGCAGCGGTTAACCACAGACACAGGTAATAAATAGATTTCACGCGGTCTATAATCTGTCACAACAAACACTGGATGAATCTACCGTGAAAATGTTATCAAAAGGTTTAAATTTCGCAATAACGCCGAAAAATCCCGTATGAAGAAATAATCTATAGGGTTGAGGACTGTTTATATAAAAACAACATTGTCAAGGAAGATTTAGATGGCATACGATAAGATATTTCATCTTTGTTACGTCGAAGTTCGGTGCCGAAATCTAACCTTCCTAAGGTCCACTGGGTCCCAGATGAAAATGGGAGTCCCACAAGGATCAATCTTGGGCCCATTATTATTTTTAGTATATATTAATGATCTCCCCTTTTATGCCAGTGGGTTGTGTGATGTTGTACTGTTTGCTGACGATACATCGCTTATTTTTAAAGTTGACCGAAACGTATTAAATTATGACGACGTGAATAGTGCGCTTTCACATATCCTCCACTGGTTTACTATTAATAATATGGTATTAAATGCCAAAAAAACCAGATGTATTCTTTTTACCCTTCCCAGTATAAGAAGGAAAAGTTTTAGTTTAATATTAAATAACGTACCCATTAATCCAGTTGAGTCTGCTGTATTTCTGGGAATTACAGTAGATTCAAAGCTCCAGTGGAGTCCCCATATATCATCTCTTGCGAATAGGCTGAGCTCCGCGGTTTTTGCGATTAGAAGGGTTAGGCAGCTAACAGACATCGACACTGCCAGACTTGTTTACTTTAGTTATTTTCACAGCATCTTGTCGTACGGCATTTTGTTGTGGGGTAGTGCATCAGATATAAATACTATATTTATTCTTCAAAAAAGAGCTGTCCGAGCAATCTACAATATCGGAGCCCGGAATTCACTCAGAGATCATTTCAAAGAGGTTAATATACTCACTGTTGCTTCTCAATACATTTATTGTAATGTTTTGTATATACGTCATAACCTTAATTATTACCTAAAGAATAGTGACAGACATAAAATAAACACTAGAAATAAGGACAAACTTACTACGCCATTGTTTCGTCTACAAAAAGTAAATAAGTCGTTCATGGGGCAAAGTGTACGCATGTATAATAAAATCCCACAGTCGATATTAAGTCTGCCGCTTGACCAATTTAAATGTAAAATTAAAAATCAACTGATGATTAAAGCATATTATACCATTTCGGAATATCTCGACGACGCCAATGTGTGGAGTTAATACTGTTGATACTCACGTAGGCTAGAATAAGACTATTATACCTGTATATTGTACCCTGATATTTTTGAAAAAGAGCAACTGTTGAGTTTCTTGCCGGTCTCTTCTCAACAGAAACCGCTTTCCGAACCGGTGGTACCTTACGAACCTATACACATAATCTTTGATGTAAAATTTGACGATTCATAAGAGCGCGCAAGCGTCTATTTGAATAAATATATTTTGATTTTGATTTTTAAGACGAATTTAACGCGTTAAACAACTTACGCAAAAACAAAGAATTAACTTTACTCTCCGCGCAGATAAAGGAAATGCTACGGCGGTAATGAAAACGTCTTATTATAATTTAAAAATAGAAGAACTGTTGTTGGATGAAAGCACATACAAAAAGGTCACACAGTGTATAGGAAGGCAACTCATACAAACAGATACCTTAATGACTCTCACTGCCATCCATCCCAGTTAGCTACCGTGGGTAAATCTTTGTTTCAGAGAGCACAAGGGATCTGTGACGCTGAACTTCAACATGTCAAGCAAGTTCTGCATGACAACAAGCTTCGAGCACCGCGCCTACGTCACAGTGCAAGGTGAAACCAGCCACAGTGGAGCGAGTACCTGCTGTTCTACCATATATCAGAGGAGTCACCAACAAGGCTGGCTTGGCTATATTTTGAAGCAAGCTTCGATTAATACATTCTTCAAGCCGCCGAAGAAGATTAGTCAGTTTTTACCGTCTGTCAAGTGCAATATCCCTCTGCAAGATCCAGGAGTGTACAAGCTTGACTGTGAATGTGGGCTCTCTTACATAGGTCAAACTAAAAGAGTTATTAAAACCCGCTTGAAGGAACATATAGCCGACTTAAAAAAACACAGAGTCAATAAGTCTGCAGTATGTGAGCACACTTTCAATCGCCCCAACTGTTATATCAGGTTTGATTGACACCAGATCGTTCCTAGAAGAAAAGAACACCGATTCCTTCCAAGGATGATTCGTGAGACTATTGAAATTAAAAAATACCCAAATTTCAATAGAGAAGAAGATTGGATGCTACCATCGGCTTGGGATCCTGTTATTAATAAAATTAAATCTAGGCCCAAACGAACCACTACTGCAAGACAAGATAAAATTAGCATGTTCTGCGTAGATCAACTCAAAATTAATAATTAAAATTAGCGGTAGCCCGGATTAACAATGACTTTCAGATGTCCAACGCCTCAATCTGTCCCGTGACCATGAACGCTGTAAAGGGTTCGAAACGACGGGTATTAAAACCAAAATAAACGCGATAAATCCGTAAACATAGTTTCATTTAGTAATGTGTAATCGCGTAAATACAAGAAATTATTAGTTCACTATTCTATAACTCAAAGGTTAATGACCCGATTAGGTGTAAATTAGGTATTTATACCGTTAATGAGTCGTGCTACTATTGACAACCTGAATTAATTAAACTACCCCCACCAACCCCTTCATTCCGCGATTTTACATAATGTGTAGTTACATTATTATTTTTAAGTTTTCTATGTATCTATTGTGCTTAGACCGTGAATAAACGTTTCTTCTTCTTCTTCTTCTATTTGGCATTCACCATACAACAACCTAAATGTCCCACCGTCGCTTTACGTCCGCGTTGATTTAAAATTTTGCGACTTCTAATTTTCGCCGAGATTCATACAAGACTAATGTTATTGATGGAAGGTGTGCACTTATATAAATGAAATAGGTTCCATTAGAAGAAAAATATGGATACGATAACTTACGAAGTTATATACAAATAATCTAGGAAATTTAAAGTTATATTTTATATTAGCATAGAAAATGGACTACTTTAAACTCTAAGAAAATTTGTAATGGTCATCTTTGCTGCAGGGTGTCAGTTTTCGAATGTTTATCATCTATGTATGTAGAGTGGTATAACAGCTATTAGTGTTGGATTACTGTTATTCACTGAATTGTGAACCAGTATTAGAGGACCCCAATTAATTTTAATTAGCACAACAGCCAGTATTACCACTAAAGTAATGGGTACCCAATTCAATATCCACAGATAAACTATGTTCCTTTTTTTATTTACCTTATACCTATAACTGTTTCCATTTGCATATATATAATTATACATTTTTATTGCTTATTATTTTTAATTTTAATAAATTATGTTTATATTATAGTTATATAGATATTGAAATAGATGTGTGACATTTTACTGAAGTAGAGCAGCACCTCAGTTACTTTAATTTTACAGCCGCATAGTGTCATAATTATGTATTTATATTAAATCATGTCATGTAAGGTGTTAATTACCATATAGTAAAAGCCTGCTTTTAAAAAGATATGCCACTTGCTAGAAGCAATTTAAAAAAAGATAATTATTATGTATGCAGATACAATAAGTAAACCAGGCACTCCATAAATTTTTCTCACAAATTATATGAGTACAAGTAATTTACAGTTCAGCCTAGGTCAAAATAGTAAGTTAATTTCATTAAATAAATATATATAATTATACTCACATTAGACGGTCTGGGTACTGCTGCAATAACCGTCCAGCAGCCACATAATCACTGATCATATCAGCACAAAGCAATTCTGGCTTCCAACAATCTGGTGACGGTTGACAGAAGTTACGATGTTGCCTTGACTGCATCACTCCTCGAGGATCGCGAATCAACAATATTACTTTAACATTAAGCCTGTAAGACAAATGTCAATAAATATTTTCTTCAACAACAGATATTTTGTATTTGTAACTTTTCTTTGTGTGGCATCTTATAGCATTGATATTATGGTGTCTTTAAGTAAACTAAATCAATAAAAAAAACATGATTTAAATGATTTGTAGGCTAAGATAATATATGAAACAAACATTTTTTTATTAAATAGGATACATTAGGAATAATTTTGCGGAAGTATTGTAAGAGTATTGTTCAATTATTTTAGCAATACTTTTAACTCTTTATTCTTCAAAATGTTTTACAAGCTTAACATGAAAATAAATAACAAGCAAATAGAAAGTGTAAAATTATGGATTCAGATTTTTAATATAGTATAATAATAAAAATGTAATTAACTAAATAGTTTTAAATTTCTTATCAATACTCACTCTTTATCCTGCAAAATCTCTTCAATGAGACGTAATCTTACACGAACAACTTTCATACTTTGAAAGGGGAACAGCTTACAAAACTTTGCAGTAAATTCAGAATCAAAACACAGTTCTTTCTTAAATTTACAGTGGTCCCATAGTCTAGTATTATGGCTGAATTGGTGCAAGTGGCCTTTACCATACTCAAAGTAATCTTCCATCCCATCAAAATTACATTTCAGCATACTCTTTATAGTTGATAGAGCTTTTTCAGCGTATGGAGGACCTCTAATCTGTATAATTTCGTACTTTAAAAGCGGCTCATAGTGATAAAAAGTTCCTGGCATGGCATTTAGAATCTCACCAAGAAAAGTTGTCCCTGATCTCCAAGTGGAAATAATTAAACTCCTCAAAGGTCGTCCACCAGAATCTATAAGAAAGTCTTCAAGGCGATGCACTCCAGATAAGGTATAGTTATAATTCCATAATTCAAACTTAATTTTTGATCTCGTTTTTTCGATGATTTTTTCAACATTCGGAGAACCGTCGTATGGGTTTGTCGGTACTGGTTGAAGTAAATCATCTGCATCTTCAAATTTTAAAACGTTCTTGATATTTCTACGGTTTTCAGAGGGCGGACGGTAATTTGTGTTATCTGTATATCGACTTCCAGCAAGAATTAGGAGAACACTGAGACCAAACGCGATACATATTGAATAAAAGTTAACTCGCCGCAACATTACTAATTAAATAAACAGTTATTAATTAACGAGAGAGAAATTTCAAGGTAGGATAATTTTTAACACAAATACTAACAAGATACACTTAATATCATTTTTTAAAAGTTTCTTTCTGCCTTTGAATCATAATTCTCGTCCAAACGTTTCCGCGGAAACACCGCATTGCACCTTCACTGCCATCTTGCACGAATGACGTATTAAATATGTCAAAGTCAAACTCAAAAGTTTTTTAGTACCAGCTGTCACTTACTTAACAGATAAAATGTTTTAATCTGTCATTAATGGCCAAAACATAGAAGATAGCTTCATCACTAAAATAAGTTATTAGAAAACAATATCATTTCATTGTAAAAAAAATGGTAAATGTAAATAACTTTAACTCCGGCGTAATTCAAATCAAATAAATTTTAAACGATAGAGTTAAATCTCTAATGAATTAATCAACAAGCAGAATTCGGCGGTCGCTTAGTTTTCGAGAAAAAAAAAATATTTAAAACTTGTTTCTTGTACTAAGAAATCCACCATTTTATTTCTTTGACTTCAAAAACTCAATACACAGTTCTGCCAACATGATAAATATAGGAAGCGGGCGACATCATACACGTATCGATATTCCGATTTTTTTAATTTAATGAATCACAGAACCGACACAGAGCGAATCCGACTCGGATAGATTAGGTTAGATTAACAACAAAAAAATGGCGAATTTCTATAGTAAAAATCACACTATTTCATTATTTATTTTTTCGAAAACTATAAGCGACCGCCGAATTCTGCTTGTTGATAAATTCATAAGTGATTTTTCTCTATCGTTTCAAATTTATTTGATTTGAACTACGCTGGAGTTAAAGTTATTTACATTTACCAAAAAAATATATATTGATATTGGAAAAATTAGCAAAAGGCCTTCAATCTTAAAAAGACAGCATATTCTTCCCTAAAAGGCCGGCAACGCATTTGTAAGCCCTCGGATGTTGCTGGTGTTCATGGGCAGCGGTAATGATTTACAATCAGGTGAGCCTTCTGCTCGTTTACACCTTTTCTCCATAAGAAATGGCATCGAATGGTGTTCAAACCGATATGATAATCTAAGCCCAGGTTCAAACCTTCATTCGAGAGGCCTTTTGCTCGTATCATTAACAGGGATCTCAGAATGGCGTCATCGTATCGTCGTTGTGCACTAGCTACATTCTTTCTCCTGTTCTCCTTTCTTCTGTTTCAACGAAGCTGTCAAAGCCGTCCCACTAACAGTAAACTATATTTAGGTACACAAAAAAGCAAATGACATTGATTAGAACTTAGCGTCCCCATTACTAGATTACGATAATAAAGCCTCGGAGTTTTGCGGTATTTATAAAAGTAAACAGATATAAAGGAAAAACATAAGGTGCACAACACTGAACTGCGACTTCTCATGATTTATGGCATTCCCAGGATAAACTGACTTCAGTAATACAAATCTGACCATGTTACAAATCCGCTTAGTCACATCGATAAAAATGTCCCATGACATTTCTTGCTGAAGATGTCAGGTGACATTAGGCAACGTTGTTTGACTTCGTCAGACATCTTGTCTCGCGATCTTTCTTGTTCACATTAATTTAGTTCAATCATTCACGTCGCCTGAAGAGGTAATGTTACATAGCTTTGGCTTATATAAATGACTAGGATGGTCAATTAGGCACAAGTCAAGATCAGACTTTTATTGTGGAGAACTGCTTTGACTGAATTGGATTCGATGAACCTGCTTACGAAGATACTTATTAACGAACACTGTCCTGGTTAGAAATAATCTGACTAACCTTGAGGAAAGGTACATAGTGCTTGCACCAGTGTACTTTGGGGCTGTTTAACTCAATTTCATCACATATTAGCTATTACAAAACTAAGGTTATGTTGAAATAATTCAGTTGGAAGAATTAAATTATTTCAAAACACCGTCGTGTTCGTTTCTCGAAACCTAAAAAAAAATCAGTTATTGAGGAGACGGTTCACCTGATGTTAAGCGAATACACGGCTTCTGCTGTTGCTTTTATGGGCAGGCACGTTCGGAGAAGTTCGTGTTTATATTGTGCCTGAGGTAACTAGGACCAACTCGCTCATGGATTGGAATTGCAGTGGCAATCCCGGAAGTAATTACTCGACTTTTGGGGAACCGCCTGGTCTTCTGTCACCTTCTTTAAAATAGCAATAACATACAGTGTGTGAGTATAATATAAACACCAACAAATTATAACATTTTCGTTTACTGTATCTGTTTAGTCAATGATACTATCAAATATTTCATTTAAATATCATTACAGCTAGTCTGCTTACAGGTTGGTAAAACTCTCAATTTGCTTTTTATTATGTGAAAAGTTGCCAAGCGAGCAGGCTGTTCACCTGAAGTTAAGTGAATACCGCTACCCATGGACACCTGCTACACCTGAGGGTTGCAGATGTGTTGAAAACCTTTTGAAAATTGGGCTCCAGCCACCTCACTCACCATACGAAACACGAAAGTATTATACTTCCACTTTACGCCGGTCTTCTGTGAGGTCGTGGTACTTACCCGAACGAGTCTGCCCATTTTTGCAACAGCCGAGGCTGCTGCATGGATCTACCATCGTAATTAGGATTAATTTTTTTTTTGCGAAGCGAGATTTATTATTACGTTTTCAAATGATCAGTTTAGTGCTAAATATCTCTGAGTGTCGTCTAATGTAAAAAAACTGCAATTTAAGCGCCTTGTGAATTTTAGTGTACTTTACAATCCTTAGCCTGACCAAGTATACAAAAATTAATCCTTCCTTTAATTTTTCTGGTAAAACATCATAATTACCTTATTTTATGTATAAATATAATACCGAATAGTATAGGTATGTTCAGCACTGCTCATAAGTATTTCAAGGTCATTGAAGGCAACAAATCTGTATGGAGTAACAATGTTTTGATTTCGTCTATGTACCTACATAGAAGAACGTAGATAAGTAAACCATTAAAACAAGCGGGATATATAGGTATCTATAGATAGATATATTAAACTTATTGTATGTCAAATATGATAACGAAAACAAAGTTCAGGCTGTAAACAATTTATCTATTATTATAAATTACTAGCTGGCCCGCGCAACGTCGTCTGCGCCAAATCTACCGGGTCCATACATTTTGAGTTTGACTTTTAACATAGCGCCACTTACTCAATCCAGCCGATAAATTTACATTTCACCACTATCTGTTAAAATCAAATGGAACATACAGATAACTATAACTTTTTGTCATCTTTAAAAAAATAATTTGCAATAAAATAATATTGCTACTATAAATTGAGATGTAAGCTATCCTATCTTTCAAGTTGGATCAAACTGAACACGGCGTGCAATATTGATTAAAATCGGTAAGTTAAGTACTTTACGAGTCTATCACCGACATACAACGTGACAACGTAATTTATATTTATATTAAGATGTATACCAAATTATTATAAATAGTTGTCCCATGTGGGATTCGACGCTACAACACAGCGAATATTGACAGTTTAGCTAGAAACATCCCGCCATTTGTGAAATCTAACTGATTCACACATTTTAATCGAGTCTTCACATTCGCCATGATAATGACTGACCGACAGAATGTTGCTAATACTGCTAGCAATTTAATTTCGATTTGATTTTAATTCCCTACTTTTTGAATAGACTTTAGAGATTCCCACGACAATAACTAAGAAATAATAGGAACCCTACATATTTCTAACATTTAAATAATTATATACATTTACTAACTCATGTAATTTATTATTTAAGCCACATTAACCAGTCACAGTATTTACAATACTTTTAAACTTTGTATCCAACGATATGCATTTTTCCTATAGTTTCCCCTAGAAAAAACCACAAGCCCACCTCAGTGCATACTAAAAACAAAAGCAAAGCTTGTTTCACCGTTAAGTATTTATAACACCCAAATTTGAGAAAGTCCTGTAGAAGTTTCACGTCCTCTTGTAGTTTCTGTAAAGAATAATGAAAATGATTTTTTTCTATTTTATTAGTGCCATTATGAGCCGCGCGAGATGGTCTGACGACATGTCCAAAGTCGCGGTTGAGTTGAAGTTGAGACCTCGCTGGGTGCAGCCAGCTTAAAACCGATTGAAGTGGAAATCCATAAATAGAGGAGGCCTATGTTCAACAGTGGACGCTTACAGGCTGAAATGATTAATTAAGGACCTGCAAAACCCTATTGGGCGCTTCGTAAATAAAGCATTTTATGCCGTTTAGTCAAATGTGTACTACATTCCTTTCACTTCTTTTTTTACTGTGATAGGATAGGGTTACGGTCCAGCCTCTTTTTTGTCACGAATAGATAGGAACATCTGGGTATACGAGCCCCACAGAAAACCGGCGACATGTTAAAGTATTATTTTTTCACGTTTCATCCGGCGGGGCTTACTTTTTTAGTAGTTGGCAACGCTTCCGCAATCCTTTAGGTGCTGTAGATGTCCATTGGCGGCAGTAATCACTTATCATCAGGTGAACCGCCTGCTCGCTTGCCAACATTTCATTAAAAAAAAATCAGAAAAAAATCGGTAGACCTGATCGGGTTGACTATTGCTATTCAATAGTAAAAACTGTTCGATTAATTTTCAATAACTTTTATGGTTACTGAATCACATCTGCTTACAGAAAATTCCTAGTCTGTTTACTGCGCGTTTCACTTGATATAACAGCTGTTTAAGCATTTGTGGCGGTCGTGTTATTTATTTACGTCTCTAATATACATAAGTTTGGTTTCCTAATTATTTTCGAGCCCAACCGGACTTAGGATATCAAATATAAAACAAAGCTAAGCTTACAAATTAAAAACTGTAATCCATAATTGACATCAGTCATCAACATATAAACGCAGCCTATGGTAATTATGTAAAACTGCCATGCGACCCGTATTTTATTTATTGCAAAAATTTTGAAACACCCATATCCGTTACACATTTTTTTATTCTGACCTGTAGAAAATATATGAAATATGCTTTTTAGAATTTAAATTAAATAAAATTTCGAATATTAACAAATGATAAGGTACAATAGCTTAATTTCGTTTCAGTTTGGAATAATCATGGTGCGTCAATATTTTTTAAATGGTTAAAAAACATTCTCAAGTTTCAACGAGTCCCTATGTCAGTAATAATTTTAAGAGAATGTAGATGCATTTAGTATTCATTGTTAAAAAACCACGTACTATAAGGTTAGTTTGTTAGTTTCGGAATAACATCTTTACAAAGGCTAAACAGGTTAGCATTTAATTATTTATTTGGCTATAACGACGAAGTAAATGAAGGTGTAATGTTTTTTTGTTTGTAGAAGCTTCAATGTCACGTGGATAGTCAGACACAGGCGACAATAAATATTGCCTTGAAGATATCGTAACAAAACAAAGAGCATGAGCCTATATAACGCAAGCATAGATCGTACAAATTCTTTAACGATGCACTTTGAATGTCATGTTTTGTGGTGTGATCCATATTTTAGAAATGGGAAGTGGTGGCGGTTCAATTATTTTTATAGTATTATATTGAAGAATTACCAAACATATTTCTCACTATACTATATATTAAATGTTATATTCTGTTACACTTACTGGTAAATGATTAATAATCTAATGTATAAAATTCTCGTCTCACGGTGTTTGTAATTTTTAATTTTGAACTCCTACGAAACGGTGAACAGAGAATAATGATAGTTATAAATGTAATCTTAGCGTAAATAAGAGAAATTACCATAATGACGATAAAGGGATTGTTAAAATAACTAAAAATTTCACCTTTGAAACATTTCATTTGGCAATTTTGTCGAAATTATATGAAGCGTCTTATTGAAAGGGACCACTGAGAATTTTTAGTAATCAAAGTAAGGTAAAGTAATAAATGTGTAAGTATCTGTTACCTTCGATTCATTAACCATAGGGGGTTTCATTTCCACAGAACAATATTGCTTAGCAACTCGCAATTTTTGTGCCAAGTCTGATTCCGCCAAAAGATTAGTTTTCACTGCAATTATTAGAAGCATAAATTTAAACAAGCACACTTCAGGGAATATTTATCACATATTAAAATTATATGTTTAGGCAATTGCAAAATAGTGAATTATTTTTCCTTACAAGCCTGTGACTATTCCATTAAAAAGCCTTAAAAATTATTGCCACTATTATAAAACGAAAAGCAGTATAAATAAAACAAAAATGAACGCATATAATGTATATGTATATACAGAAAAATTATATTGCCTAAGAAGATTGCCTAAATTTGTCTGACACTGCATTGGTTGGTCCCATTTTTAATGACATGTATAGTTTGATATTTGCTGTCTATTCCAACAAATAAGAGCTGTTGATATTTTTGTGGCATTATTTTTAATCTGTCGTAGCGCAGCAGATACTGCTGTTGAATGAAGGCGACCGGGAAAGTACCACAAAAGACTGGTAGATAGTAAATAAAAAAATATAAATAGTTACTTATACATTTCTTCTAATGACTGAGGTCATCGGAGGTCAGTCATCATACCGGTCCATGGTTACCATCTTTATTTAAAAAAAGTCATACTTTGCAACAATATCCGTAACTAATGAATGAATGTCTAGTGGAATAGAAAAAAGTTGCTTTGGTTGTCAATTCCAAGAACTTGTGTCAAATGACTTCTGTTTACCAGTCAAAACTAATTTTAAGGATCTTTAGGCGTTTATTTAACTTTACAAAAGTAAACTTAGTTTTATTTAACATGAATAGTTTTCGACATAAATTCAAGAAACCAGTACACAAGTTACCTGCTAAATAACGAGGAAGGGCGATTAACTTGCTATAATGATTAAGGGCTTGTTCACGTAGGATCCCGCAGGCGCGGTGGCGAGTGCGAGCGCGGTAGACATTGCGATCGGGTGTTCACGTTAATCACCAGGCGTTTGCGCGTGTGTGACGTGTTTTCAGAGGTTGAAAACATGGACGACGACTTTTTATTTTTAACATTGAAAATTCAAACATAAAGTGGAAGGTGCTAAAAATTAGAATTGTCGTTCAACAAATTAATAAAGAAAGAGAACGGTATGGTTAATTTTATACTTTATATAGTAATTTGAGAGAATATCCTTCAAGTTTTTTTTGGATATACCGGAATGATTGTAAACTGTTTTGATTATACAGCGTCTCGTTACCACCGCGTCAATAAATGAACACACGTCTAACGCTACTTGCCAATAATCATAAAAAAATATTAACGTTAAACAAAATCCATAATTAAAAAAAAAAAAATTCAAACATTAAGTAAAAAAGAAACAAAATTTGTAATATCCTATACAACTCGCGCCATAGCGTCGCATTACAAGCCTCTCTTTCTAACAGTGTGTTTTGTCTCTTTTAAATTCATTCAACCCATTCATGTTTTGTGACCTTTACAAATGAACTTTACGTTACAGTTTTATACGTAAGGGTGTTCTAAAATTCTTTGTTTTGGAAAATTTAATAACTCAGTAAATATTGATGTCAAAAGAATGTTAATGTTTAATACAATTTTAAAAAGTTATCCTCTATATGTGTGTTCATATATTGTATCGGTGGTTACAACACGCTGTATACTGGATTCAATATGGACTGTCATATCAAAAGAAGACATAAAAAACATGCTGTCATATCTAGCGAGAAGTTCAAAGCCGCCTCCGTTAGCAGCCGCTAGTTTGTCCGCTACTTAGACCGAGAATTTCGTACGTGAACACGTGGATACCAAGTCATATGTTTAATATATCGTGACCGCGCCCGCAACCGCGCCCGCGAATCAACGTGATCAAGCACTAATTATTATAAAGCGCGCTGAAAAAATTCGCCCGAGGAGTTTAAACATTATCTTTTTATAAATATATTAAGAAACTACACGCGAACCACACGGTACTAAACACGCTAGTATATGTATATATTTAACTTTACCCAAAACAATCTTCTTCAGATTCTCTATTCTTCTATTAACAGCATGGCCGTACACTTCAGTGATAGTGGGAGCCAATCCGGAACCTGTAAATAAACTATTGAAGCTGTTTGTTCACTTTTATAAATAGGAAAAATTTATAAATTGTTTCTTAGAAACAGCGAGACGTATGTTATTCTGTATAAAAATCTAGTATACTACGAGCGAAGAACTTATTTACTAGGAAGCATTTATTCGTTGAGAAATTCTAATTATTTTAATGTAGCAAAATGGTTTTATTCATGGTGTATGGAAGGACCACGCAGCTGCTTCGGTTGCAAGAATGGGCAGGTTCGTCCGGGCAAATACCACGACCTCACAGAAGACCGGTCTGAAGTGGAAGTATAATTTCGTTTCGTCTGGTGAGTGAGATAGCCTGAGCCCAATTTTCAAAAAGGTTGTCAAGGCATCTGCAACCCTCTGGTGTAGCAGACTGTCCGCGGGTAGCGATATTCACTTAACTTCAGGTGAACAGCCTGGTCGCTTGGCAACTTTTCACACAAAAAAAAGCAAATGGAGGGTTTTACCAACCTGTAAGCAGACAAGCTGTAGTGATGTTTTCATGAGATATTTGATAGTATCATTGACTAAACAGATACAGTAAACGAAAATGTTATAATTTGTTAGTGTTTATATTATACTCACACACTGTATGTTATTGCTTTTTTAAAGAAGGTGAAAGACGACCAGGCGGTTCCCCAAAAGGCGAGTAATTACTTCCGGGATTGCCACTGCAATTCCAATCTATGAGCGAGTTGGTCCTGGTTACCTCAGGCACAATATAAACACAAACTTCTCCGAACGAGCCTGTCCATAAAAGCAACAGCAGAAGCCGCTTTACCTCAGTCAAGACCAGCTTTACAACTGTCTGCATAAGACTGAGTATTAGTTGAATTATTTCCCAATATTTATGTGTAGTTATTAACAATGTTTACTCACGCAACAAATTATTTACTTTTGCAAAGTTCATTTTGTGGAAGTAAACGCAACGGCGTTTATAAGTTAAATAAATTTTCTAATGCGCTTTTGGGTGATTTCAACTGTCATTTGTCAGAACTAATCGATATATTTCAATCAAAACTTTTTATTTTATTTTAAGTACTACCGGCTTGCCAAAAACAATTTCCAAGAATGTAATATTTGTCCAATAAGTTTTAAATGAGTGGTGGTCTGCACAATGCCTTACACCGAGAAGTAAATTAAAATGCGATGATTTACAGTGCGTAATTTTCATTTAATTTCGCTAATTATCTTAATTTAAAGGTGTCGGTTCCTTTACACAAGTGGGTAACAACCAAATATATCTTTTGAAGTAATATGTAAATATCCGTTCTCTACACTCACACGTACACGTTTGTGGTCAACTATTGGCCGGTTTCAATATTCACTTGTGGTTTCAATTCTATCTTACGATAGATTTAGCAACTAGATTAAATTTTGACGTAAGTATGATGGCGCTAATGTCAAATACCTATTAAGTGTTTTAATAAAGTTGGCCCCGGCTCTCTCACTCCAGACGAAAAGCAGCAGCATTACAACGACTTAGGGACCTTCAAGAAGAGAGCCTATTCCTACCTTAAAGGCCGGCAACTTGTATCTTGTATTAACTGATGTTTTTGCTTTCAGTCCCGAGACTATTAAAGCTTCATCTGACACAGAACCGGTGGGCTAGCCAGAACCTACGGGTTTGGGCAGGCCGGCAACGCAATTGCGACTCGACCGATGTTGCAAATGTCAATGGGCGGCGGTGATCACTTACCATCAGTAGTAGTACATTCGACCAAAGAACTTAATATAGCGAATTTATTAGCATGAAAAAAAAAAACAATAATTCATTTGAAAGTTTCTCCGGGATTTGATTTAACTTGGGCTTTTTTATATCGCTCCCCTTAAAAAAATATATAGGTTATATTATAGGTTTTTAAATTTTTTTTTTAAAAACCTACAATCCTTATGAGTACATAAGTAACTTTATGAGTACAAAATAAAATGATCCCTTTACCCTTAAAGATTTACTAGTAATTAAAAACATTTTAGATAATTTTTCTTTTAGATGTACATTTGCTAATAAACAAAGTTAACTGTTGCTTCTTTGATTTCTTGTTTGTATTTGCTTCAAGGGATATTTGCCTCGTCTCTTACTTTTTCGGTTCAGGCATTTTTTCTGTTATTGTTTGAACCGCTTTCGCACCAGCCTTATTTATCGTATTTCGTGGCTTTATCTTTCAGTTTCTTTTGCGCATTTCTAATAGCTTGTTCGTGTTGCCGAATCAACCTTTCTTGTTCAGCGTCCATTTCGCGTAATATACTGTGCAAAGTGCTGATCAAACTATTCGTAGTATTAGATGCAAATTGTTCAAGTTTCTTTCCATTTTGACCATGGAAGAAGTTTATAGTAAACGGTGGAACCATTTCTATTTTCGCATACTGCCAGGCTGTACTCGCTGCCGGCTTTAACGCTTTACAAGTAGCTAAAATGGTATTTATTTATTAATCTTTACTCTTTAAAAAAACTAACTAAAAGTCGCTTATTCAGATTTACGATTAAAAAATGAAAGTGATATAGAAATGACATATTCAGCAAGATTTCTCCTCCCTATCAATTTTATCTTTCACACGTTGTAGCTCTTTCTCGAGATACTCTATTTCTTTTGGTATTTGACGATCGCGAAGCGTTGTAATTTTTGTCTCTACAAAGTCTGATGCACGCTGTAGTACATCTTCCGTTTTCGTCACAAATGCGTTGTTAACAAGACGCTTGGCTGAAGTTTCTGTAATATACTCTTTTGAACCCGTCCATAATTTTACTACAGCAGGACGAATTGTTTTAATAGAAACTGCAACAAATTACTTAATATATTAATATTCTTAAATTTTATTTGTAACATTCTTATAGCGAAAATTTACAATGTGTGAATTAGGCATTTGCTACAGTTTCTTTTATAGTAACATAGCTACATACCCAAAGCCATGTCAAGACCTATCCTCGTTACTCTTGCCATGTATTTTCGCATCTTGAATATTTGTGAAATAGAATAATATTTATTGTAATGTACAAAGGCTATTTAGTGCTTTTGTATGCAAATAAAGCGTCGACGAATTTAGATACTTACGTCAAACGTGACGTTTTCTTAATAATTTTTCAACAACATCTAGTAGTGTTGTTCGTCAATGTCAAATAGGTTTAGAATTCTAAAAAAAAAAGAAATAAACTAATTATATTATATTTTGGATGTGCACAAACACTTTTATGTAGTAGGTATTACATAGGAATATAATGCCAAAACTCCTTAAATACATTTTCATTAACATAGCTTTCGAGTAATTTTTGACCAGGTCGGCACTTCAAAAATGGAATGTTGTAATGTAGTTTTTTTCTCTCAAACTTTGGGTCCGCGATATTTTATCCTTGAGCATACCTTGGGTAATGAACCTGCCTTCGCGCTAAATGTATTTATGCTTGAATTGCAGTGGAGTGCTCAACTGTATTTAATTTTTAAAAACCATGGCGTCTTATTAATGGTCATGGCAAAAAAAAAAATAATCAGAAATACATACATAGACTATTTCTGGTATATGTATATTGAAAATAAAATAGTGATGTTTCTTATTTTGTATGACGGACTCATAAACTGCATTGATGACTACTTTCAAATGAATATTTTTGCTGAATACATACGCAAGTTTTTTGGATTCCTTTAAATGAACATTTTTAGACTGACCAATGATTAATAAAAAAATGAATTCAAAAATAGAACGATTAGAAAACAAAAGATTACCTAAAGCTGCGAATAGAAAATTTTCGTATAATAACAGATTTGCGGGTTAATGTGGTAATGTTTTAAATAGATTGTTATAAATTTCTTTTATCTTAACGAATTGAATTATCTTTACCAATTGAATTATTGCAAAGTCTTTATTATCATAAGAAAGATATCCTTACCGTAATATAGATATTTCGTAACAAGCTACAACAATTCCGTGCGGGGCGGAAAGGTTTGGACCAAAGAAAGAATGCTAGAAATTTAAATTCAAACCAATCTACTGGTCCTCGACTATACAGAAGGTTTGTGGAGAGATCAGGATCAAAGGATCTTACCTTAATGGCAGAACTCGAGTAACTCCCCTCGTGGTGACAGCTTTATTGTGACAACATTCGTCCTTACGTTTTTGCCTCAGTTTTAAATAAACGTCAGTTTCAAATAAAAGCTAAATAAAGTTCGTGGTATAACCGTAACTGCACGGAAAGTAAGTGTATAAATGGTATTATTATTTCCTTTTAGACTAGCCAATGTTTCAAATTTGTTTTTTAATTTATCATTGAATGTATTTCCTACACTCATCGTTTTTTTTTCTATGGTCTAGATGGTCGCCGAAAAGCCTATCGTCGACGTTGAGAACGGTATGCTTAAAATTGCATTGTGGAGCGTGTTCCTTTTGTAGGCAGAACTTGTAAGTTTTGGGGTGCCATATCGATTATTTGACGAGCGGAACTAATGTTCATTAGTATGGTAGCAGTTACATCACAGAGATTTTTAAGGCTCTTGTTGTGCCTCATTTTATTCTAATGATAGATAATGCTCAACTGCACGCCGCTGCCAATTTCAACAAAATCTCGAAAAGGTTGGAATACACAATAAAGTTTCAATTGGCCAGCTCGTAACAAGACCTTAATCCCATTGACTACGTGTGGGACAATTTAAAAAGAGCTGGGCATTCAAGAAATCCTGCGCCCAGCGCAGCGGCACAAAGAACAGCACAGAATGGAACATTATTCTCCAAGATCATTTAAAAACCCTTATCAGGTCTATGCAAAGCTCATTTGAAGCAGTGATGTGCTCGCGTGGAGTTAATAAACCTTATTAAAAGAAAAAATAAACTTTTAAATTGATAAATTAACCTGGTTTTCTCTTCGGCGCCGTGGGTCGTGGATAAGGTTCTCAAACGGGAAAAATATTGGCGCGTCCCACAGATATTTTTTACGGATTTCATTGTGTGTTCTCAATGAAGGCTACGTCAAGCAAGTCTCACCAATAACAACTAGATTGGCATCAGGGCGATATAAGATAAAGTGTAAAACGGTTACCTTTTCGTAATATTTAATTGACATACGCACAAATAACAGTATATTGCGAGACGGTGGAGAGACTTGAACTTTTTCTGTGTAGTGTAGGAGTGTTTTCTCGATGTAGATAATACATAAAAGAGATACGTTCACCGACCAAATGGTCAATGCTGCACTCTTTATAAAAAACTAGACAGTCGAGTGTGCCGTGATTAATATCACGACATTAAAATGCCTATTATTATATATCAAATGCGAACGTAACGGCCACAGTCACACATTGAAATAAATGAGAAATTGGAGGTTTGCATGTTCCGTGTTCAGCTATGGGATCAAATAACTTTCATGCTAGGTAATGCGTGTTTATTATCGTTATATAAATTATTAGTTATTCCTTTCTTTGTTGCACAAATAGCTTTGACAATTTCGGAAAAGTCTATACGTATTAGTCATAAATATACTTTGTTATCCTAATTGATGCATGTTGAATAATACAATACCAAATTTTCAAGTTTCATGATTGAAGTCTAAAAATTGGAATAATAAGCATAAAAATTATATGTTGTTTACAATAATAATAATTAATATTTTTATTTTTATTTTTATTTATAAACCCAACCAGACGAGAAAACAAATGAATATCCCCCAAATAACAATAAAATATCTTTATTCACATAGACGCTTGCGCGTTCTTATGAAACGTCAAAATTTTACAAAGAAATTAACACGTTCGTAAGTTACCAAGTTTAATTACTGTTGTGGTTATCAAACCGATGACCTAACATAGTGACAAAGACAACTGATTCCGCTGTGTGGAGCTATTTTCAAGATGACGGTCCATAAAAAGCCTGCTGAGCGGGATCCAGAGCGGTATATTGAGCTCAAAACAGAAATTATATTCCTCTACCAAAATCGGGGCCTCAAGGGTGGCCAGTGAATATTATGCAGGCGTTATTGACCAGTTAAGCCCTTTATGGGAGATCGGTGGCTCAAAGTGATTTCTAGATTCTGCGATAGCACTAGGGGACTGGAGTCGTCATAGTATCTACCCCCGCAACGGGGCTGTCATTTCTAACAGAAGGGTAGTGCTCCAAACTAAGATTCCGTGATCGCTCATCAGAGCATATGGAGACCACCGTGGGGTTGTATTCAGCGTCAGTTCGACATAACTTGGTTTTTACCTAAGAGTATATAGTCTCTGTATATAATGGATTTCCCCACGTTAAAAATAAAGCTGTTTCCATATTAAATGTCATGTAAGCATATTAAATGTAATGTAATGTTGAGCCGTCGTAGCCTGAAGCCTGGTCCCAATTTCACGAACACTTTCAATAGAATTTTGACTTTTTATTTTAGTTTAACCATGAAACAGGACTTGTTGATATAACCAGCTCTACGGATACGAATATACCATTTGAATAAAGGTTTTTTTCTTCTACTGCCATAAATAACATAAATAAACGACCAACATAAATCCTTTGAAACTGATACGGGATACTGATTAGCTGAGCGTATACATCCGTAATTTAAACCCTCAAGGCGATGTGAATTGTTGCGGTTTTAATATTTTTTTTATGTTTATTTGATGGAGGGGGACAGTTCAAATTTGAAGACGTAATCCCCATAATAACAACCATATAAAATATTAAATAACACGATATTAATAAACAGCAGCATAATCAACAAGTATTTGCATGGTTCTTTATTCCTATTGGTGTCATCATGTACAATAATTTGGCCTCCACTGAAAGAGGGAGAGAAAAACATTGTTACACCAGCCAACTTTAAATGAAATGAAATTATTTTGAGACAGAAATATTTGTCTCCTATACGGCTCAATTCGCAAACACTCCATCAAAGTATGGTAGACATCTTCGACCACACCACATTCAGAACAATTGGGGGAATCTGGTTTTAAGTTTTAAGAAATAAAAATAGTGTTAATATAAAACCTTTCAATTCAATTAGCTTTCATAAAAACAAAAACAGCTATTTTAATTTGATGAAATTTTAAATTTAATTGAGCATAAAGCAAAAAAACACAAATTTTGGTTTTTGAAAATTTACGATCGTAATTTTGAACAGAATGAAACCAAAATAAAAGAACTTTTCAAAGACTGACTTATGGAACTTCAAGTTTATAAAACTTATTGCTATAGCAAAGTACTAACTACTCTGCATTAAAGTATTAAAGTTTAATCCTTATGATTGATCATATACTTATTTTATTATCTGAAGCGTCTCACTGCAGTTCGTTCATTAGTGTCAATAAAGATTATTTTTATGATAACATTCATTTCATTCATCATATGTCGATATGTGGAAGCGTATATAAGATTATTATATTGGTTATTCAAACGCCATGTCGATTATATTATAAATACATACTTGAGAACATCATGTATGCACGTAATAATATCCACCTATTGACGAAAAAACAATCCTCATCGCGTCGGGGCCGTGGTGACACTCTGGAAGTACCGAGGTTTAGATTGGCTAAAACCAGAAAGACGTTTCTTGGTAGATGCATCAACTTTCTTAATATAATAGGTGACATCCAAAAACAACTAAGTATAAACAGTTTCAAACAATTTGTAAAAGCTACCTTAATGGCAAGGGCCTACTATAATGTCCAAGAATACATTGAGGACAAGGATGTGTGGAAATGACTCTTGCTCTACACTTGCAAGACCCCTGGCTGCTGCTGATTTTATACCTAAATAAGTTTGTATAAATGCATCAAAAAAAAAACCAAAAAGAACAAGACCGCAGAGTTTCTTGCCGGTTCTTCTCTGTGCAGGTCTGGTTTAGTGAACCGGTGGTAGATTTTTTGTTAACGTTCAATAAGAGCCTATATTGAATAAAGATACTTTGACTTCTGACTTTTGAGTTTGAAAACCAAATTACTAGAAGACTTCATCCACCAATATTTTTTTTTTTTTTTTTTTCCACCAATAATGTTATTGTAAACAACGCCGGTGCAGAAATTATCCGTATGCTCGATTTGTCTGAAGGTTGGCGTTAAGTAAAGTTTGACCAGTCTAAAAATCTATGAATAATCAAGTAGTGGATGAATTAATCACGTCTCTTATACAAATAAAATTAGTCCTTGTCCAATTTATAAACGTGAAATTACCAAAACGAGAACTAATAAATTTAACCTCGCTGAATTCCAAGAAAGTATGGAAATCAATAATGAAGGCTCTATTTATATAAAAGTAAAATATTTATGAAACATCCTACCAACTTTACTTTGGAGCTTGTCTCACATAGGTAGAATCCTTCAATATTTGTAAACAAGAGCCTTGCGTTGAAAGGTTTAAATAATTACATAATCAGAATGTAAGCAATTTATTTACAAACATCTGGGTCGCGTGAATCATCCATCCATCGTAAATTGTGAACGTTTTCAAAAAACGAATATGCAAACATAATAAAAACATGAATGTTAATCAATTATAAATGTTTAGTAGTATAATTAAAGTCATTGTACTCATTAAATATCGGGGTACGAAAGAAAAATACCTTTGCTCTGAACTAAAATTATACACTTTATTTCAATATTTAAATGGAATTCATGACGTCACATGTGATATCCTCCTTTAGCAAGTAAGCAAATAAATGATTAAGACATCATTTAAAACTTTATGGCCACTAATACATATCAAATTTTAATTTTTATATGTATATTTTACATTTTGATAGATAGGAGAACCATCGATTCTAAACCGCCTCTTAGTCTCTTTACAATCGCATTGTGGTTTATACTCGGTTTCTAAATCCGTTCTGCGGGCAACGTTTTTATTTTGACATTATTTCGTTGCATAATAATTTATTGTATTTACGCCATTACACATTACTAAATTTGACTATGTTTAGGGATTTATCGCGTTTATATTTTGGTTTCAATTCCCGCCTGTCGCGTGACCATGAACGCTATAAAGGGTTCGAAACGTCGGGAATTACAACCAAAATATTAACGCGATAAATCCCTAAATATATTTTCATTTATTTCGTTGCAGAAAGATTTTATGTAGATTTTGTTGTAGAAGACGTCGCGGTGGGGTGAGAATGTCGACCTCATCGAACTGCGCGAAAACCTCGAGTTTAGTGGCTAGAGAGTCTGAACGATTAATCAAGAAGGCGCAGGTTTCAATACCGGCAGCAGCGAAAAATTTTGCGTACAGCTATATCTACCCTTTTCATTTATATATTAAAAACCAAGCCGGTTAAAGAAATGTACTTAATGCTTAAATAAACATAGAGGATCACAGTTTAAATTTCGGCGCGATAATTATATAAGAACAAGTCTTCGTATGTTATCACTGTAATTCATATTAAAAATTTCATTTGAAATGGAATCTGTACAAATTACAGTACGTAGTTAAAGTTTTGGTGTTACCTGTGATTAGTTTACTGGTGGTAAACTAATCACAGGTAACGAGCCTGCCCATTCGTGCAACAGACCCCGGCTGACCCCGGCAGGCTCGTCCGGGTAAGTACCACGACCTCACAGAAGACCGGCGTAAAGTGAACGTACAATACTTTCACGTTTCGTCTGGTGAGTGAGGTAGCCGGAGCCAAATTTTCAAAGTGTTGTCAACGCATCTGGAAACCTCGGGTGTAGCAGATGTCCATGGGCGGCGGTATTCACTTAACATCAGGTGAACCGCCTGCTTGCTTGGCAACTTTTCACATAAAAAAGGTAATATTACGTCTTCCAACTTTAAAACTGCAATAATTCCACAACGTAATGAAATTTGCTTAATGGATTCATGTTTGTTGTTTATTACCGTTCTTATACAAGACGGTCACTTTATTGCTTAGCCGGTGAAAAAAGAGCGAGGTTAACACAAGTATGTTTGTTAAAGCGAGCGGAGAGACATTTAAATGGAAAATAGCGTTTTTTAAAATTACAAAACCGTCTTTTGATAATATTACGTGTGAATTGAAACAGCAGCAAGGGAAATTGTTTGTTACAAAATAGGGGAAGACCGCAGTTGCGCTATTCATAAGCAACAATTCTAATTGGCTTGTCACAGCCATAGACTTCAGTGTGACACTTTCGCTTCAGAAGCTAATAAGTGGGCACGGTCGAAAGAGCATCGGGAATTACGACATCGGTTACACCTTTTGTGTACTTTTTAGTACAATCAGAAATGTGTACTTTAAAAAGTGACCTAACTCTCTATTAGTGTATTAGTGTGAATGGTACAATGCTTGTTGATCAAACACTGATAACTTAACGCAATAGCGGCGGTGAGATGTTATGGGCCGTAGCTCTAAAGCTAATCAATGACATGACCTATAAAATAATAATATATTATGAATACAGTTTTTTATAGGAATTTTTAGCACTTTGTATTATATTTTCTTCAAGTTTGATGCAACCACACAGATGTCCAGACCCAGTAGCCATTCTCCGAAGCCATTACGTTTTATTCGTGTTAAGTTAATAAGATGAAGGCGTGTATTGAAGTTTTGGCCTGAATTGGATGTAACGAGAAACAATTTTACAATCCATAAGCAACAGTTCATTCAGCTTGGTAATCGCTGCGATTAAAATCAAATATGAAGCAGCTGGGACAATGAGCCGCCGTTCACTATTTCAAAACGGCCGCCGTGTTCTTTCATTTACATGTCGCCATGCGCTTTACTATGCTCTACTCTGGCGTTTAAATAACTGGCCGCTATCCAAACAGAGCTTAGTAAATAGTTTTACTTAAAAAAAATGGTCTACGTCAATAAATATTCTATCTCGCATCTTTAAATAACAATCGCAAGGCAACCGAAATGATCATACAGCGAACATTTTACTTTAAAATTACAGTTTAGTTTAGCTCCATTGCTAAAATCTTTCGGATTATGAAAACTGACTTTTTCCATTTTAGTTTAGTGAATTCTTTTTATTTTTATTTCTCTGTTATTATTCTTATCACTTCAATAATACATGTTTCATCTGTGAGGGTATTAATGTATAAAGTTTTACCTAAAGCCGGTGAAATCACATTCAACCATTGAATTTGGTCATCTGACAATGTTTCCTTTTCTCCGAATGTTTTTGCGCCTTGTCCCCGTTAGGAGGTTCGTTGCCTTCGGCTTCTAACTGGACAAATTTTTTGCCGCCAATTCAAGATCTCAAGAACTACTTAGCATGATGTGCCGGGTGCGGCGCCATATTTTTTTTCCATGTGCTCGTTCTGAGTGTGGGCGATGTTAACGACAGTTTTTTGCCGCCAGATTATTTACGGTTGGTAGTGGAATATAAAGCGTCTTCATTTGATCGACAATAAGGCGTGTGTTGCACTCAAAGGCAACAAAGACGGAACAAATGTTACATTCTTAATGAAAATTCGTTGCCATCGAAACCCGCAACTCGCAGCTACCTACCTACTCGAGTTTTGATTAATTGTGACGATGATTAAATAGCGGTTTTTGATTCGTGAAAGAATTTGTTTTGTATTTTAGTGGATGTAATCTTCGGTTGTTTCGTTAAATAATACAGTAGAAGAAAATTTTACTTTCTGTCTCTTTAAAATGTTTTTTAATTTGTTTTGAGAGAGCCAGTCCTCTGGCCGCTGCCAGTGTTATACTATTCTATAATTGCCTATTTTAGCTTTAAAAATAGTAATACTAATTCTTACTGTAACCTTCTTTGTAATGCAGGACAAATGTAAGGTCAGATTTATCCAATAAATTTCTCTGTTTATAGCTACCCCATTTCAAAATAAAATAAGACAAAATTTCTTGTAGCAAACTTACCTTATTTATTCATTACATTATCATAATAAAATTGAATGATGCTGACATTTAATTTTAATATGATAATGTATCTGCTTTAAAAATAACTTTAACGATGACCAAAAATAATTAATTTTACGTGATTTTTGGAAAAGTCAATTTATTTATTACAATGTGTAGAAAAAAGTACGAAAAATTTTTCACGTCTTCAGCATTCGCATCCAGACGCTTTAACGACAATATAGGTAAAATACGTTGATAATCGATCGTTTAGTTTAGTGGTTAAAGGCCTGTGCGCTAATCTCGAAGAAGTGGGATCAATTACCACATCGGCGAAATATTTTTCGTGATTTTTTCTACACATTTTAATGTGTCGTGCGGCACTAAATATTTTTCGTTTGGGGATTTTTGATATAAATCTAAGAACACCTCATACGTTTATATCCATATAAATATTTTTTCGTGATTTTTTCTACACATTTTAATGTGTCATCTTAAGTGCAGAAATTGGCACTATATATAATTTAAATGTAATTTTTTTTAATTGCATCTGTTTGGGGATATACATCTGATATAAATCTAAGAACACCTCATACGTTTATATCCGTTAAAAGGTTTAGGCTGTAGAGCGTGCCCAGATTAGACATAGACGCTGTACGTGTATATGCTTCAAAAACATTACTCTACTACGGCTAATTAACGGTCGGGTAATACAAATTTAATAATAATAAAATAATAATGTACTTTTCCATGTGGTAGGGCCACGCAGCAGCCTCGGCTGTTGCACGTATGGGCAGGCTCGTCCGGATAGGTGCCACGACCTCACAGAAGACCGGCGTCAAGTGGAAGTATAATACTCTCGCGATTCGTCTGGTGAGTGAGGTAGCCGGTGCCCAATTTTAAAAAGGTTGTCAACGCATCTGCAACCCTCTGCAACTGTTCACATAAATAAAAACTTAAAACTACTCCAGCGATCACTACCCACAATCAGCCAATGTCATTCAATATATAAAATTCTCGTGTCACAGTGTTTGTAATTGAACTCCTCCGAAACGGCTCGACTGATTTTCGTGAAATTTTGTGTGCATATCGGCCAGGGTGGAGAATCGGACAAAATCTAGTTTTCAACCCCCTAAATGTTAAGGGTGGTCCGCCCCAAACATTTTTTCTACCCTACAAATAATTTATATGGCAAAACAACGTTTGCCGGGTCAGCTAGTATTTATTATAAGATTAAAATGTGAGATTTATAATGCAAGTGAAGTTAAACTATAAAATAGGGACAATATAACATTGTCGTATTTCAAATACAATCAAAGAAATTGGTTTTAAATTTATGGTTACTAACTCCTTCGATGGAGACTAAATTAAAATTGACCAATGTTTTTATCACACACTTGACTCATTTACGACCTGGGATTATGTAGTGGTACATAACACCATCAAGCTCAATATCGGCCTATTTTTTCTTGTCTTCAATGAGTTACCTTACGTATGTTCTAAATGAACTCGGTGATTAGAAAAAAAATGCTAAAAGTACTATTTTGTTGGGTACCTGTTAGTGACCCTGCTTTTTATTTATTTTTTCTAAAAAGACATCATCGAAAATTAATCTGTTATACATTTCTTATTTTAACCTAAACTTCTTTTTGAAAACAGGTTTAAATCGTGTATTACTGGGGGAAAACCCAAAACGATGAACAAAAATGTTTCGATCTGATCTTAGCGTGGATCAACTTTTTGTTACAGATTAGACATCACGGATGACGAGTTGCGGTCGCAATGACCGTAACTTACCATTCGTTCGACGTTTTTCACCAAGGTCACATGCCTTCAACTTTAATTTGCACGAGCTCCTTTCGAGGACTTTGTTATTTCGTCATAGCTAACGGTTTTAACTCGGATAAGTGCAAATATAACGAGTCATAATCATAATTGTACGAACGCCGTAAGCTTGAAGCGAGGAAAATTTCCCGCAAGAACACTTTTTGTTACGGCGAAAAAATAAAGTTACCAAATGTGCAGACGGTCAAAAATCTATTCGGGGCTCGCCTAAGGAGAGAGAATAAAGAATGATACTACTTTGTAATTATAGGTTCGTAATATTTTTCTTAAGTAATATTTTCTTATTTATATTATATTTTCTTAAGTAATATTACAATATCTCGTAAGTCTAGTTCATTTTTAGATGTTCCATTTTAGAAGCTCGGCAGTAAAAATATTTAAAACTGTAATTAAATAAGATTTTGGTCATAAAGTACAATGATCTATAATTATAATAACATTTAAATTACATTATTACATAATATATATTACAACATGACAATGATTATGGAAAAAAATGTAGTAATGTGAAAAATTGTTATGTAAGTAGCAACAAACATTTTACATTGCTTGGGGATTTTTAGTCGATATATCAAATTGAGTTTTGCGGAAAAATTCTTAGGAGTTAGGAACCGAATATAGTTAAGCGTGGGGTAGCAGTCACGTCATTTACATGTATGGACTCCCGTAACATGAATCGCCTAAAGAAATTTAAAAATATAAAATAAATAATGATAATCAACACGAAACAATTTTAATAAAATGCTTTACTCTATGGGCAAGAAACTTAAATCATTGGCATAAAAAAAACTGACGTACATTACATATAAGAGATAAGTTAATATTTGAGTTCTAACCAGTGGTTCTAACGAGTAATTATGAATCAAACCTTATTGACAGCCTACTTAGGCTTAGACATATTAATGTAATGATCGTGACTAACAAAACTTATTACGGTCTTGTTAGCAGATTGAATTTTTAAGGAATCAGTGTTTCATTAAAGGCAATTATAAAGCGTAGATATCGTGAGGAATACGTTAACGTTCCTCTTCTTACTTACGACGCACATCAACCTAGAATGACCACTGTTTATTTATTGTTCACTGGATATAGGTATATACTTTATTTTTTTATTGTACCTAGGTACCTACCTAACAAAGCTTAATTCACTGTACTATGTACCTACATAGTACAGTGAATTAAGCTTTGAATAAAACACTATCTTAATTAAAACATGAAAAACAAAAAACATAAATCATTAAAAACTATTCATACATAACATAAAGTAATGACATAAAAAATAATATTACACATAAAATTTTACATGCTTAAAGAAAAATATTTGTCAGTTAAGAAAAATTCTTCTAGGATGTTAAAAATATTATACAGCGTGTCGTTACCATCGCGACAATAAATGAACAAGCTTCTAACGATACTTGCCAATAATCATAAAAAAATATTAACGTTAAACAAAATCCATAATTAAAAAAAATATTTTTCAAACAAACTAATTAAGTAAAAAAGAAACAAAATTTGTAACATCCTATACAACTCGCACCACAGCGTCGTATTACAAGACTCTCCTTCTAACAGTATGTTTTGTCTCTTTTAAATTCATTCAACCCATTCATATGCTTTGTGACCTTCACAAATCTACTTTACGTTACGCTTTTATAGGTAACGATGTTCTAAAATTTAATAACTCTGTAAAAATTGATGTTTAAAGAATTTAAATGTTTAATACAACTTTAAAAAGTTATCCCTTATATGTGTGTTCATTTATTGTCGCGATGGTAACGACACGCTGTATATGAGTTATATGTACATAACTCAAAATATAAAATACAAAGCATGCAGTAAACAGGTGTCCACGGAAGACCCCCGGCGTCGTGCCTGGTAGTGCCAAGACATCCTAAATAGCGTACGTTTTCATAAATTAAATAATATTATACTTTTAGTGGTTATTTTACAGTGCTATCAATAAAAAATATTTCTTATTTTTGGTGACTAAATCAACATTCCCTTTTTTTCCCACGTCGGTAATTACACAACATTCATAAATAAATAAATACAAATTATAGGAAGAAAATTTTTAGTTTATGGAGGAAATGTCCCACGGGAATCAAAATTTTATGTCGCACTAGCAGATTGATCATCATTAATGGCTGATGGTTTGTACTCAAGTCACGGTGTTTGAGTAAAAACTGCGTCATTCACACTTCACGGTGTACTCGTATTAAACAATTAGTCCTTGATTGAAATTCTTTGCCGAGTTCAATTCACTGTTGTAAAACATACCTATTTTATTATTTTTTTTACTTAATTTTATTCGGTTTTAGTACGTTAACTTAATGTGAATAAAAAATTGGAAAACAATAATTTCATACTATATTTAACGACCCTAAGAACCAAATTTAAAATCAATTTCGTCTGCCGTAATGTCTGAGCTTTGTCCAAATAAATAAAACAAATGTGTGCGTCGGGAGCATTTATAATAAAAATGTGCAAAACACAATTTAATGTAGATTTAGTCGTTTAATGCAATTGGCAACGCAGGCACAGTAGTTTAATTAAAGTAAAAATCGTGACAGGGAAGGCCTAGCCGCGAATCACGAGCCAGGGTTTTTCTCTTCAACATAAACACACGGTGATCTCACTACACTATACGCGTAATTTTTCGTGGCAATACGATTAAGAAATACAAAGTTTTACTCACTCGTCTCTTTGAGATTTGACACGTTTTTCAGTACTCTTGTCATTGTTCTCGACCTACATAAAGCAACGTCATGGTCAAATTTATGCCATACCCAATGAGAGATGTCACGGGAATTTTTAAATTAAATAGGTATGCAATTTTTATAAAGCACTTAAAATATCCAATTAAAATTTAGGAAAGTATATATATTTTATATTTCAAATAGGAAAGGTTTATATCTTTCATTGATTGATACCATTTAATAAACCAAAGGATCAACAGAGTGTTTTATTGTAAGCTCTCTAAAATTATCGTCTAAAACCAAAATTACTTACAGACGGAACCTGCCAGCGTTAACAATTTTCACTGCTCAAAGTCAAATGCTGAATGGTGATCCTGTCGAATATACTGCACCGATATTGTGATGATTTACAATGGACGATATTATTCTTTCAGCCTCTACAAAGCTTCGTCAATCGTAGGACGTGTCGAAAGGAGAGTTTTCCCAAGTTTGTTAGAGCCTACATTTGTCGAGTCACGCATAGAGACATGCATGCATTGATAATAATGGAATTGCCTGCTAAATGCCGTCGGGTCTGAGACTGTAAGATCGACGCCATTCATTAATGTTCCCTGTTTACGCCTGTCTTCTGCAAGCTCAAGATATTACCAAGCTGGTCTTTTTTTATGTGAAAAGTTGCTAAACGGCAGACGGTTCACCGGATGGTAAGTGAATACCGCTGGCCATGGACATCTGCTACACCCAAGGGTTACAGTCGCGTTGACAACCTGTTGAAAGTTGGGTTCCGGCTACCTCACTCACCAGACGAAACGCGAAAGTATTTGTCATACTTCCACTTCACGCTGGTCTTCTGTGAGGTCTTGGTACTTACCCGGACGGGCCTACCCATTCGAGCAACAGCCAAGGCAGTTGCGTGACCCTACCACCGTATCCCTATGTGTCCCATCCCATATCCATGTACCATAACGCCCCAGAAAAATAAACTATATCGGATATACGGTTTCAGTATTAAAAATAATAGTTGTCTAGATAATAATAATGGATATAGATCCATACCTCAAATTGTGAAGCGGTAAAATTAGCTTTTTTTATAACGCGGAGCACTTCCAGCTCTAAGACCGTGTTATTTGTCCAGTCGAACCTGTTCATAAGAGGCACCCCAAAAGTTGCTACTTAGTCCTCAATGATGCAAAAGTTTGTTTGTTTGTACGTATTTAGGGTAGTCTTTGAATTAGATTCTAACATAGTCTCTTGTATCTTGTATTAACTGATGATTTTTGTTTTAGTCCCGAGACTAAAAATAATAAAAGCTTCATCTGACGCAGAACCGGTAGGCTAGCCAGAGTTAAGACTATGTTTGACCCAAACCCACGGGTTTTGGTCAAACGGTTTGGGTCAAACATAGTCATAACGTTATAGCAACATAGCTTTTTGACCTACATTGTCACATAAGTTAGCAATGCAAGATAAACTCAATATTTGAGGAATTAATATGAATATAATGAGACTTAAATTTTTTTATAGTGTATATCTCTACTTTTAGTTTCAAATAAAATAAATACGATTATAAAAGTCATTAAATATAGTATAAGGGATATATCTTAAATGGTAAATAAGATTTATTTACACGGTCTGTATTTTCAAAGCGACCGACATGGAATTATTTACTCTATAATTTCAAGCACTTTTAGTTAAGTATTCGACTCAATTTTTTTTAAATAACTAACATTTTGTTGTAGAAGTCAAACTGGATCAGGTTCGTAATTATTGGCGATTGAACTGCATTCTTGTGCACCCAACATTGCTGAAGTTAACAGTAAACTTAACAATGTCGCCATTTTATTAATAACACATTAAGATAAAGTTCCGTTCGGTACTTACATTGATAACAAATAAAGTCCAACGGAACAGCTCTTGAATAATATATTTGTAAAATTCTAAAATTTTAAGACGTCAGTTTGTAGAAGATAATAAACCGGCCAAGTGTGAGTCAGACTCGAGTCAGACGCCAAGGGTCCCGTACCATTATCTATAAAAACGGCAAAAGAATCATGTCTGTTGTATGGGAGCCCCAGTTATGGACAAACAGACAGGCATCGGAGTCTTAGTAATAGTTTGTTTATTAATCGTTTGACCCTTTGGATAAGGAAGGGTTCCTTACAAGGTCAAGGCCTTATTTAGTTAACTTCACGCAGACAGAAGATATTAAGCTCACGATAACATACATCATTCTAGTATTTAAAATGTTATCTTCTATATTCTAAATACAGGTGACTCATATTATTAAAAATCATAAAATTACCCCTTATCAATAATATGTAACAGATTATTTATTTAAAAAGTAACGGCGTTTTTGTCTTTAAATCATTAATTACGAACACTTAAACGATAGAGTCATTCCGGATCTCTATCCCCTTACATCATCTCTTTGATCGTGAGCCATAATAATGAACATCCGCCACTAGCAAATCCTTAGATGAAATGATGATCTCACATATTGATAACACGCATCTCATGTCTTTAGAGCTTGCTTGTATTGCTTAACGTTATTCTGAGGCCCAATTCAATCTTATGTAATTTCATCTGATGCATATAAAGCGCTATTGAAGTACTCCCCATTTCTTTTTATATTAGATATGAGGATGCTGAATTATTATGTTATAGCTTAAGTTAGAACTATTAGTTATAAATTTGTTCAAACATTTGTATGCTTAGAATAGGTTTAGGCTTACTTTATTATAAGAATGTCGTAATAAACTCGAATGATATATCACTCTTTTTGTTGAGAAAGTTATAAATTTTGTTACACCATAAGCGAATCTTTATCGCCTAACGTTTATTAGGACTAAATCATGTTATAATGCGAACAAATAACGGCAAATGAAGCTATAAAGGTTTCGAGTGACTTCAGAGACATCTCGAGCGGTATACGGTGTTAGCTGTGAGAATTTAATCATATCTATATTTACATATAAAAATGACACTGAATAAATGTAACTGATCGTTGTCTGTACTTGGAAGATATTTGAGAAAAACTATTATTTTTTCAACACAATAGAATCCAAAACAGTGATTGTTATGTTTTTTGTGAGTTTGTCTGTGCGTTTGTGTGCGCTAATCTCAGAAACGGCTTAACTGATTTGGGTGCAACTTAACATTTAGTGCTAGTAAAGTTAGTTAAGTAGCAAACTTAAAATTTAGTAGTTTAAATTATTTAAATCGGTTCATTAATATAAAAGTTATATCAACTTCATGAAACGTATTGAAGATTTGTGCGTCAAACTGCTATTCATTAACTACAGTTGAATTGGATGAAATTATAGTAACTAATCATTATGGTCTGTAAAATGATGATGATAGTAAGTTTATATAAACTTTTAAAAAATCGGCCAAGTGCGAGTCGGCCTTGTGCACAAAGGGTTAAGTAGGTACTATTTAAGCACGATATAAAATATACTATATGCAGGCGGGGCGAAAAGCTAGTATGTTAATATAAGAAGAGCCATGGATAATTACAATAGAGAAATTTAGGATTAACTCGAAATGCAATAGTATACCCCAGGTGATTTTGTAGCAATTGGCATTTCCTTGTTTGATTGAGAAATTCCAAAAATCTATATAAATAGGTATCGCCCATACTCTTATAGGACCGTATTATAAAGAAACAAAATTTTTTTTGTTATTAGTGAATATTGCACACAATAAACTGTTTAACAGCAAAAAGATTTGTCCGTTTGTCTGTATGACTAAAAACCCCTTCGCCAGAAGTACTGGTAGAGATACCAACATGAAATTTACATTACATTAAAAGTTCTATAGTTTAATGTCGGGAGCATAAGCTTTTAAGGAAATTTTATAAAAATGTAAGTTTGGCCATCACAGTGTCATGCTTAGGATGATTACAAAGTAATTTAAGTTTGTACTGAGCCCTTAGGACGGAGCCGTGAAATTTTTAATTTTAATTGCTGACTTATTACGTGCTCAATGGTGAAGGAAAACATCGTGAGCAAACCTGCACATTTTCGAAATAATAACGACAAAAAAAATAGTTCGTGGATATGTGAAGTCGGCCAATCCGCAGTGGGGTCGAGTGGTGGACTATGCCCTAATACCCGTTCCCTAATGTGTTCAGGTTTTTTTATTTTCCCGATTTGCTTCAAGTGGATTAATACAGTTTTATCACTTACCCCGAAGCCTGCAGCAATCTCTTAAGTGCTTTGTGATGGATCCGCTTCCACAATAGCCTTTAATTCTTCATTTTCCACTATGTTATCCGGCCGTCCACGGGGGGTTGGTTCTGAAGATCGAAATTTCCAGAACGAAAGCGTTAAAACCAAACCGTACCGTGCTTTCTTTTGCAACATCATTAATCTTTCGAGCTGTTTCTGCAGCACTGGTGTCACTGTCATTTAGAATTGCAAATGAGAAAGACAAAGAAAAGTATAAGTGCAACTAATTTTTACGGATTTATCGCGTTTATTTTTAATTCCCGACGTTTCGAATCCTTTACAGCGTTCATAGTCACGGAACAGACTGAGTTATTGGACGTCTGATTGTCATAGTTAATCCGGGTTACCGTCAGTTTTTGAATTATTTATTTTGTGTCCGATCTATGCAGAGGGAGCTAATTGTATCTTGTCTTGCAGTAGTGGATCGTTTGGGCCTCGATTTAATTTTATTGAGGATAGGATCCCAAGCTGATGGTAGCACCCAACCCTCTTCTCTATTGAAATTAGGGTGTTTTTTTTAATTTCAATAGCCTCGCGAATCATCCTTGGTAGGAATCGGTGTTCTTTTGCAAGGATCTGTGGTCTATCAAACCTGTGCTCACAAACTGCAGACTTGTTCAATCTACTATGTTTTATGTCAGCTGTATGTATTTTCACGCGGGTTTTATTGCTCTTTTTGTTTGTCCAATGTTTATTAAAACAATTTTTATTCTCTTTAAATAAAAAAAAATATTGTGACAAATCCTCTCAATGAAATAGCAACTGTCGCTGTAGTATAGATAAATATTCGTATATTGTAAAATATACTTGCACAAAACGTTGTTAATATTTGATGCAAATACATATTGCGTGCTATTAACGAAACAATATTTGCGTCGCTATAAATTTATTACAAAAATACACACCATTTCAATACATTTGAAAACTTTGCTACTAGTACATTATTAGCATAAGATTGCAAACTATCAACTCAAGGTCTAACAAACAATGCGAGATAAATCTTAAGATCTCATGACATTGTTTATACAACGCTTAAAGAAACATTTCAGCGAATCAGTATTATTCAAATATTTAAAAAAACGCCGCCGTAATTATACTCAAACAAATGTTTATTTTTCATTTTATTTGAAAAGTTGGCAAACGAGCAGGCAGTTCATATGAAGTTAAATGGACAACAACAACAACATCTCAAGAGTTATAGATGTGTTACCAAACTTTGAAAAATGGGCCCCGGTTACCTCATGCCACTTTATGAAAAAAAAAATATATTTCAGAGATTCGTATGGGTGAAATCATCATCATGAAAAAAAACTTCCCCGAAGGAATCTGTCCATTCGTGCACACAGCACATACATAATTATAAATATATATCATTAATATTTTAAAGTGATATTATTTCAAAGATTCGTATGCGTGAAATATTATTCGGTAATTGCTGCTTAACCATTGTTGATTTTGTACGCTCAATTATTGATTTTTTAAATTACGAGTTAAATAAATATTATTTCCGCTTTATCGTTGGTACAACTCGTCTTTTTTACAACGAGTCATGAGGACACATGAATCTTATCCTTTAAACGAGCAATTCTTGTAGTATATATATATAATCGGAATCTCGGAAACGGCTCCAGCGATTTTCATGAAATTTCGTATGCGCATAGATTCGGGGGCGAAAAATCGATCTAGCTAGGTTTCATTTTTAGAAAATGTCCTTTTATCTCTGTTTTCAGGGAATGAAAAATATAATTCGAATATGACGGTAAATTTCGCCGCAAGAGAAAATGTCATAATAGCTCGGTCGGTAATCGGGCGGCTCCAAAACAGACGGCCGTGGTTCGCGTCACGATCATATTTACACATTTATTTTTTTACTTTTTTTTCGATTCCAGATCATTGCTTTCTCTTTCTTTTAATTATTTGTCGATTTGTTATTTTGTTATTTTTCTCCCTTTTTTTTCAAGTTCTTTCTTTTGTGAAAAACATCAGTTTTTTTTCCTATTATTACGTAGGTAAGATCGAAAAATATTATGCATATTTCATTACTCAGTAATTTGTATCTAAATGTAATTTCCAAAATACACGATTTACCAAAAAAAAAAAAAAACCGAGCAAAGCTCGGTCCTCCGGGTACTAGGAATTAAACATGGATACATGTATAAAGGTCTGTTGACAACTTTTAAATTTTAAAGGACAGTATTTAGTATGCCGTGTTACGAAACCTTTAAATTTCTACTAATGTATTCCGAAGCTCTTTCATTAATCAAGGTTCTTTAATTAAAGTTTCTCAGAATGAACCACAATATGTGTTTATAACTATGCCTTTGTTTAATTGTTTAGGTATGTGTAATATAAAATGGTATATGGTATAATTAATATAAAATAGATTATAACCCGCAGTACTGAAAATAGATCGACAATTTATCAACAAAATATATTAAGATACATTTCAGTTTCATCTTTAGGGCAGAGTGCACGAAAAGGGGGATATGTCTTGTTAAAATTTACAGAAGCGTTGTCACCTTTTAATGAAGTGGGCCTCGGCTACCCCACCTACACAGGGGAAACGCGGAAACAATGAAGTATAACGCTCAGACTTCAAGCTGGTCTTCTGTGAGGTCGTGGTACTCCCTGGACGGACCTGCCCATTCGTGCAACAGCGAACTTACTTGGACTGTTACGTGGTCCTATCACCGTTACTTAATAGGGGAATTAAAACAGGCATTAAATTTTACACTTCAGCTCATTAATCGGCGTAAAGCTCATGGCGTGAAATGTGAATTGAATCCGCTACACGCAGTGTTACGTTGACAAAATATAACTGCTTACTTTGTTTAATTATGATAGAAATAATGAACCATTTATATTTTCGTCGCTTCTGTGGCAATATTGCAGACAATCTGCGTCCCTGATCAGGAAATTGCGTAATTCGACTTCTCTTATATTACTTCCTTGTGCCGGCGCTCGGTTTCCGGATGCCTGATAGTCGACCCATTGGTGCCGTGACTGCTGGAATTAGATACCACTAACTGTATTGAGCAATACGATGTTCGTTGAGATTCAAATACAGTACACAGAACAGCACTATGTGATTCATGATTGTACGGAGTCGCGTAGAGCTCGAACCGTCACAGGTTATGCATACTATAGTCTAAAGCGATGGTCCGTTTGTTATCCGTTTGATTATTAAATATTTACAAGTAAGAGTTGTTTAAGAAAAGGAAGCGTAAGATAACGTGTAATTTTAAAGATGCATGTTGAAACGTAATGTTTAAGGCGCAACCAGATCTTAGTATCAGGGAGGGTTCGGGAATGCTAAATAGCTTTCCTGTTTATTAGATACCTTAAGCAAGTCCCAAATCAATACCTGATGAAAAACCAACGCTCGATTAACATGCCAATATGAGCGTAATACAAAACTAAACGTAGTGAATAAAGCGCATGGCTTACATAGGTAATTTGTGACCGCTTGATTGTCGAATAGCGCAACTGTTAGATTTGCTTGTTTAGAGGATTGGAAACACACTGTTGCTAATATTAGACAGGACAAAAAACGCCTCGATGTCGGGTTGCGGCCCTTCTTTCACGGTCCCTCGTCGCGCCCGTCGCTTCCGACCCGCCACACAACACACATACTATAATATAACCTATAGTAGGATTGCCGACAGTACGCCGCGCGCCGCCGCACGGGACGCTAGTGTTGTGCCGCACGTTCTGCATGGACTTGTCTCGCAACTTAGACATACAAGTGCAAACCGACTTATAACCCGTGTATTTTCGGAGAGTGCCCACTATTAATACCGTGTAACGGAGCGATAGTGCGCATCCTGGCTCGCGGTTCTCGCAAATGCGGGCTTCGGACATCTGCGGAGGGAAAAATAAATATAGCGACCCGGTGAGTTTGTGTGTTGGATGATGTACAATACAATCTTCTTATCATTCCAAACTGTGATACATTGTGCACGCAGGACGCAGGATGCTGTGAGCCCGTATCGATGTTTGGAGAACAATAGGCGGTTTGAAACTTTTTTCAAACCGTCAAAGGAGAAATGACATTGTCATTGGAACAGCTATACGAATCTTAAAATAACTTACACGGCCTCACCAATTTGGTTATTTTTGAAAATGGAAAGAAACCAAATCATGTACCCAATACTTGAATAAGTAGACAGTTGTTAATGGAAAACAACGTTTGTGGCAATTGAAGCTTTTTGTTAATTTGGCAAAGTGGTTTGAATAAAAACCATTCTAAAACAAGGGAATTCTCAAATTAAAGACCTATATTAATGGTTTTTGATGAATAATATTTAAAAGCTATTATTGCTATATTGTAATTGAACGTAATGTACGCCAGCCGTGTTCAGAAAAAAAAACTCGCTACACCAATGCACACTAAAACACCCATTACGCACGGTTCTGTTTCGATAGTAGTCTGACGAATAATTGCTTCAGACACTTAAAATGTAAAGTGTAACGTAGGTAAGCAAACTGTAACATTTTGGGGCTTTTTTCAACTTAAAATGCTTCAACCCGATATTTCGTTATCCAGTTGGCATTTTAGATTGATGTCACAACGTAATTTATCTTTGTGAGACATCTAAAAGACCATCCATAATGGTTGACCCGACACGTTTGCTTTACAAAGCTTGCGAAATGCTTGCATGGATCTAACTGCTTGTAAGTTTTGCACTTTTGAAAGCTATTTGTAACAAACCACGTCTCTTTACAAATTTTATGATATGTATCTTTTTACAATTTATTTTATCAATTTTACTTCCTCATTGATATTTTGGTTAATCACTTTCATTTAAGATATCCTGAAACATGCATGAAATATGATATTGTGTCATTACCTAAGTATAACACAATATCATTGGCTTAATCTGTTCGACCACTTTATTTTTGCTTCGATAAAAGAAAAGTTTTCTGTTTAATAATTATTATATTCATAACATTTAAAGAAATCTGTATGCTTAGTTTGTTACTCTATAAAAATGTTCAAATTCTAAAATAATAAATAACTTTTTTTTAATTTCCGACGCAATAAGATCGGAAAGCTGTTATTGGATCTGTTACATGCATCAGTTCCTGGCACTTTGATGGATTAACAAAATCATTATCAATGTCACCATATGTTATATTCAAGTTGGCAGCGGTGTCGTCGACGCACCCCTTCTGTCGCGGCTTAAGATCAATAGAACCCGTACATACTCACACAAATCAGACGGGTACAAAACTGAGGTATAGTTAATACTTTTATGGATTAAAATTTATCAAGCCTTATTAAGGCTTATTCGCTGAGCGTTTGATTACAAAAATACCACACGATGTTGGTTAAAAGTATACTTTATTTTATTTGATGTAATGTATTACGCGATTGATAAAATAATGCAAACTAATGTGTAATATATGTGCAAATAACGGAGTTTATCGAAGAACAGAAACTGAGGAGTCGTGGTCTAAATTATCACAGTTTGTGTCAAAAATTTATGGTTTCGAGAACAGTCCAGGAATGCGGTTTAGAAATCACTGAAACGCTGACGTTTATCTGAGATTTAACTTGACCAAGTTGTATTCCAAAGATCAAGTATACAACAAACAATTATTTTAAAGACATTGCAATTTGTAATCGATCAGAAAAAAGCTTACTGATCGATTCCAAACAACTTTAAATGAACGTATAATCGAATTTTGTGTAATTAAATGGCCGATTATCCGCAGATTACGATGTTGAGCAATTACAACGTTCGATACTAATTGTTTCTAGGTTACCTCATCACCTATTTCATAGGAATGCCGTCGTTATATAATACAGCACAAATACAATTCATATTTAATTATCCTACAATCATGACCATGAAGCGGAAACAAATATTCCACTTTCGTATGATGTCAAGTTACATAATATTGTGTACTATCATTACTTACAATACTGTCACAATTTTTTATAAGTAAAGCCCCAGTCAAAGACGTATCGATAAAAAATCTTCGCGTTTCCCCTTTATTAGGTTTTCCTTAGTTGGGTCATATCAATTATCAATTTTTTAGGGTTCCATACCCAAAGGGTAAAACGGTGTCTTAGTATTAGGGTGCCTATTACTAATACTCCGTTGTCAGTCTGTCTCTCTGTCAGTCTGTCTCTCTGTCTGTCCGTCTGTCTCCAGGCTGTATCTCATGAACCGTGATAGTCAGACAGTTGAAATTTTCACAGATGTTGTATTTTTGTTGCCGCTATAGCAACAAGATACTAGATAATAGAACTAAAAACAGAATAAAATAATATTTAAGTGGGGGCTCCCATACAACAACATGATTTTTGTGCCATTTTTATAGATATGATACGGAAACCTGCGTGCGCGGGTCCAACTCGCACTTGGCTGTTTTTATTTTTTCAAATTATGAAAGGCACACAGGACAAAATAAAGAACATTGATACGCAAGCTTTTATTATGATAGTCTGATTTCGAGACGTTATCGAGTTTAGTGTGCAAGTCGTTTCTAGTCCACATCCCGGCACTGAGACTGTTTATAAGGTAAATAAGGAACGGGTTACAGGATCAATCCGTTATCCCGTCGGACATACGGCGATATGTTAGTCTCTCTGTGACGGGCAAAAAGGGACCGTCTGCGACAGTTTCAAGCCGTTATTGATTCCAGTATACATTCAATGCAGCTTGGTCGTCTCTTTTTATGGATGAATGTTTCCTTTCATTTAATCACTACGTATTAAAGAGACGTACAACTTCTTAAGCTGAGAAATAAAAGTGGTACCCATATAAGTCAATACAAAAAGCATATTAAACGATTCGCTTGACGAATTTAAGTTTACATCACCTCAATAACGGTCCAAAATACAAGTAAAGGTAAATACGAAAGATAAATACCTTATATATCGCCTGACTCATAGCTTATTAAGAACTTAAGGGTTAAAAATTTATCAGAAACTGACATCAGCAGAAATATTATGTGGTCTCAATGATCTCTTAGCGTCATGCGTATTAACGACAGGAATTACGAGTTTATGAATTATTGAGTTGATGTGACTGGGCGCAGTTTATGTAAATGAATATGAACTAGTTATAGAACCTAGTCCACGTATTTTTAATTACCTTACCCTGTTTAGGGCGTAACGACGCTTAGTGCTTAATGACGTGCCCCGGGGTAGCTTGCAATAGCTCGACTATAATATAATTATACATATAGGTATATATGTATAATTATATTATACAGTTTTTTTATCCATAGAATTATGGGTTAAAATCGCATAAACTACCTTCGAGCAGAAAGGCCTTATTTGTATTTCGAAGGGGAAAATAAGCTCCTTAAGTGGATAGGGGTTTAAAGTGGTTTTCATACATATCTTTAAATACGTTTTGAAATTTAATGAATGCTAATTCATAGGCACTCTTTAAATCTACACGCGATAAGGTTCGAACTTCAGTTTGCTATTCATGTCGATGCACACGAATTTTACATAATAAGAATAAATAAAAAAAGTGTTGTGGAGTTTACCGTACACAGACGCCTTTTAATTTCAGATATCTAGTTAGTGGGAAATTAGGCAATTGTCCTATAAATTAATGAACATGTATGCAAAAGGAGCCGTGGAAATTATATTTAAAAAAACTTCCTCAATTAAAAGGCTTTTTAGTAACTCTTAATAAATATCACTTCAATCTTTATATGTAACCTGCCATTAGAATGCTCGAAGAGTAATGAAACAAAATCGCCTAACTGTTGTTTTAATGCTGGTAATAAAACGTCTCCGTAAATGTAATGAAACATTTCGATTGTAGTGCTACAATTTTATTGCAGTTTACGTTGAGAGTTATGTAAGTATTATAAAATAAATTGCTATTGATTAGAGGATGCCCTCGAAATAAATAAATCCATAACATGTAAGATCTTTTATCCTTCGCAAATCCTTTAGTAATCTTTAACACACTATAAACACTAATAAAACTTATAACGGAAAAATAATGACCGCTGCGTTGTTTCCATAGAAACGTACTGCTTGGTAATTACTCGTATATCGTTTATGTTCCCCTTGTACGAGCACTTTGTTTTACTATTACGAACCATAATTTAAACGCGTAGTTTCCATGGATGCCTATAAACTTTGCTTTGATGGGATTTCATGAATGTCCATAAATTGCCTGAAAACTGAATATTGGTGTTAAAACGGTGTTGTTATAATGAAGGTAAACACAATATCCCTAACTATCAAACTTACCCGTTAAAGGATATTCTAACATGTAAGTATGTACCTATATTACAAAATTTGAAAATGACGTAAGTAAAAAGTGCTCCAAGTAGTATTAAGCTTTATATATTTTAATTTACATAAGACATTTCATTCATCTATGTATTTTTTTTTCTCAAAGGTGTTTTTTACATAACTTCCATAATCCTACATCAAGTTAACAATTCGAACAACATTTTAAAGCGTATGTTTGTCGTTATTAATAAAAAAAAAATACACGAATGGAATAAATACAGTGTTCACACATAGTATAAAACAAAGTCGTCCCGCTGTCTGTCTGTCCCTATGTATGCTTAGATCTTTAAAACTACGCAATGGATCTTGATGCGGTTTTTTTACTAGATAGAGTGATTTAAGAGGAAGGTTTATATGTATAATACATTGTACCCGCGAGAAGCCGGGGCGGGTCGCTAATGATAAATAAACTTTTGCCCAAATTTTTGTATAAAGAATTGACTGTTTGAATAAATGCAGGATAGTAAACTGGACTCAAATATACCGTTATATTTTAAAGATATCATTATTTATCAATTAATTTTTTTTTTGTGAAAAAAGAATGGCAGTCTCGTCGGTTGAAGTAGCTACAAGCTATTTTAATAAAATGAGGAGTTTAATTCAATTTTATTCTTGACAGGATCATCGCAGAATTTGCGAGTTCATTTGTATTGCGGAAATACTGTAAAATCATTGAAATGTTAGAGATAAGGCAAAATTTTAATTAACCTTACGCATATACAGCGTTAGTTTACATGTTTTCGTTAAAATATGGTTAATTATAACGAATTGGTACAATTCCAACATTCTATTCCAACTTTATGACTTATTATGTTCACAAGCATCATTAAATATAATAATAGTAATAAATAATACGATCTTATTATGCTCTCGAGGAAAATAAATTGCCATTGGCATTATTTCATTTACATTTATCTATGTACACGCACGTCCCGACGTCTAACACGCATTAAATATTGAAATATTGGTTTGTACACGTTAAATAACTTCGCAAATGCACAAAGACTAGGGTGCCCCGACGAGGGGTTTTGCGAGTTGGGCTTAATTTGATTTGCCCCTCCGAGCCCCTACCTCCATGTTAGAGTTAGTTTTTTTTTGTGCTTAGCTCATTAGTATCCCAACTGTGCTTTCTGCTTCACGATTATGTCGGAAAAAATTAAAATACCTAAAAAGATTTTGAATCTGTTCAATATTTGTGTGTACTGTTGATTGCGTTGGATTAAATCAATTTCAACTAATTTCTTAAGCTGTTGAACCGAGCTTTTCAATCGTCGCTGTAATTACGTTAATTTCGCAACATTTAGGTTAAAACTATAAAGACTAATCCCACATGACAAAAGTTTACAAGAATTGCGGCCTAAGGCCAAAATTAAAGACCGGTCAAAGTTAAATTCGCATGAGCATCATTTACAGGTTAACAGTTGGGATACGAACTTGCGTCTTTTGTTTTCGCGTCCAGAAGAATTAGGTTCGAAACCCGCACCGCCGAAAGTTTTTGTTAATTTATCTAGAAAAGTTCACAATTTAAAGTTTCACCTTGAGTGCAGAGTAGCAGTAGAAATAAAAAAAATAATCCTTAAAAATGTACAGGTAAATCAAACCGGTCAAGAAAGTTGACGTCCAATTACTGCTACCATCCCGTTACTAATTTCCACGCTTTTTACGTAATGATAAAAAGTGCTGGGTTGGCCTTTTCCTCTTTCCCTCCTGAAACGCATTCTGAAGCCATTTAAAAAGCTAACATTCAGAAATTATACGCATAATTTCATCGTTGAATCATTTTTAAGTTATTTTTCTTTTTGCACGTTTAGAAAAATTATGAGAGTTAAATTTTTACGATGCGCGGACACAACGACTCTCAAAAAGCGACATGATGCATGGTAACCAATTTAATAATGGCAACCAATAACAACTTTTTGACATTTACCAATAATTAATTCTAGGTTATTTAAATAAACCGTTATCAATTAAATTTAATGTTTTTACGCTAAAAAAATATAACCTACGTATATCACATACTTTTTTTTGTAGTGGAATAGATTATCAGCAGTAAGTCACTGGCTCGTTGCCCTCTTTAAAAACGCCCGTAATTAAGGTGGCTTAGAGGCTTACACGAGTCAATAGTATTTAATGGACGATCGTAGCTGGTTGTAGGCGAGGTGTTTAGATAACTGAACACAATGCGCCTTCGGCTGCATTCCAAGGCATCTAGCGGAGTCGGGAATTAGTTGTCATTTAGGCGCATACTTCACACGAATATCGCCAACTTGAGTCTATTTTTATAAAGCTTTGTCTGAAACATGCTATCCGCGACGCTTTTTGAGATACACAATGATGATCATTTCAAGTGAATCGTAAAAACTTTTTGAAGTTATACTTCTTTTGGCAAGTTTGGATAAAAATATGAGGGTAAAATTTTATGACGCGCGCGCACACGGACAGGCATAAAGCAACATGTTGCAAAGCGGCCAACTTCGACTTCACGGTATTATTTATTTAATCTTTATGCACACACTACTACAAAGGCGGACTTATCGCCAATGGCATTTTCTACCAGTCAACCTTAGGGGTGGTGTAGAGAGAGTGAGGTAGGTGCACGGATATTATGTATGAGTGCGTGCGTGCGAGTGTGTGTGCGTGTATGTATAAAAATGTTACCATAGCAACCAAAAACTTTTTGACATATACACCTATAATTCCAATACAATTAAACCGTTATCAATTGCATTTAACTTCTTTGTCACAAACAGAAGACTACTAGGGATAATATTTTTAGTTACTTTTCTTTTCTTAGACTAAGGCTTCTTAAACTTCTTACGTGCGTGCATAAAAATAAACATGCTTTTATTGAGTGATATTTCATTTATATCTTAACTAGGATGAATCGAGATTTTATTGTATAGTATAATATTGGAACAATACTGTTCAAGAAGCGCGGGCTATGGGATTGATCGCTCACTTGCCGAGCGACAAAGGTTAAGAAACGCGAGCTGGCACTAGGCGCAGGTTCAAGTTACTCGCTGTGACGCAAGTGGATGCGCTAATTACTTAATGTTTCACAGCCCGCTTAAGCGTTTGCGCTATTCGCATAATGTGTTTCTCGTTTGTTACGAAATTAATACGAGTGAATAATTTTTAAACGCGCTCCGTTAAAATATAGCGACTGTAACGTTTTAACGGTAGCGTTGAAAACGAAGACGAGGTTTCAGCGCACTTCGGACAGCTAATCAATTTCAAGATTGAGGAGACGGGATGCGATGGCTGAATATACATCGTAAAGCGGTGTGTTGTAACTTTATTCCTGTATTAAAGTTTTATGACACGCCTTCGTGGTACATCGCTCCCAAGGATGATGGTTTTCCCGTATTTCATCGTATTCGTTCCTATAAACAACTTTACACTTGGCCATTTACTCCCATTCAAGAATTAAACAGTAGGAGTAAAAGTTTAGCTATTCACATTTTATATTTACCAATTTTGATTTACTTTTTGACACTTGGTTGTGACAGATATGTATGTCATTAAATAACACTATAAAGACACGCTCGATATACATTTTTTCCGCAAAAAAACAAATATATTATTTATATTGTACATAACTCTTTGAAATTTTAAGTAATGTTTGTAAACTGTGGTAGGGCCACGCAACAGTTCGCTTCGCTGTTGCACGAATGGGCAGGTTCGTCCGGGGAAGTACCACAACCTTACGGAAGACGGGCGTGAAGTGAAAGTGTTATACTTCTGCGTTTCGCCAGGTGAGTGAGCCGAGGCCCGCTTTATTAAAAGGTCGCAATGCATCTGCAACTCCAAAGGTGTTGCAAATTTCGACCCTAAAACTGCTTATTTATTTAGCTTTTTATAAGCTTAAATTTAGAGTTCAAAACATCAATAAATTTAACAGAGAAATTCTTTTTATTTCTTGCTAGTTGCCGGCACGCCTTGTTTCTGTACAATTAAAACGTTTAAATTTAGAACGATTCGGGATTCCAAAATAGACGCAACAACCAAGAATTGGGTCACTTTTATTGGCTTTCATGACATATTGTATAGTGAATAAAATTTTACTTAAGTTAGATAATGTTAACGAAAATACTTAATTTTCTTATCCAATTCATTTCAATGTAGGAGGAAACTAAATTGCTTCTGTTGAGCAACTCTTAACAGGAAAACCATCAACAGTTTTTCTCATATCATTACCATGACTGACACAAACAAGACTTGGAATTCACAAATAGCCGCTATTAAATAAGCAATTGAATTAAGATACGAATGAATTAACATTGATGATTTTGAATTATTCCTTATACGCTCATGTTAACATCAATGTCATTGAAATAACGTACCTCACTTAAAGTAGACGAAAACGCCACGACAAACGAAACAATAAGGAAATTGCAATTTGTATCCAATAACAGTAGTTCTTAGTCAAATTGTCCTTAGTGTCGATTGTAACGTTGAAACACTGATTTACCTTTAAATAACAACGAATTGTGTAAAAACAACTAAATCATCCGTGCTTATTAAATTTACCAATTAGTTGACTTCAAGTGAGCTATAATTATCTAATGTAATTTGCTTTCGTTATTAAGTTTTTCAATTAGTGGCCCCACCTTTAACATATACGTCGTCAGCACTTTATCATACTCATGTATTGTTTCGGTGGTAAAAACAAATTTGGCAAATTAAATTCCTATTAAATTCTAAATATCTGGAAAATTCAGCTTTTTGCTGTCAGTAAAAATAACAGAACCCTTTTATCTGGCTAGCGGACCCCGGCAGCGAACTAGAGTTGGACGATATCCAAGAAATACCAATTTTACTGCAGCGCCCGACGCTTCCTCGGATGCACTACAGTAGGTACGGTTCATAAACAAGCTCCCATATCGTACTCGTAGATGCATATTTTCCCCCTTCGTCCTCCATTTGTTTATCTTCGTTCTGCGTCACGACTTCTGCTTCTATTTCCTCCTATATTTTACCGTTTATATATTTTTATTCTTGGTAAACAACTAGGTACATGAACTTGATTACTATTAACAGATTGATTTTTTTAGTTGACACAGAAGTTCGTATGTCAGTAACAAGGGCTTTAAACATAACGATCTATTTGAAGTGGTCTAAATTATTATTTTATCGGTTATGAATGAAGTGTGGAAGGAGAGCGTTTGGACGGTTTGTATTTGCGATGTTTACCTCTTTATATCCTGTTCTGAAGACATGTGTTTAATGAACGACGCAGCTGGGCGTAATACAGCCGACCGGAGGATGTGAGTGATACACAAGTATTAATACCCAACTCAGTTTTAAATTTCACGATGTCGCAACTCAACGTAAACGTTTATAAAATCTTTCCATTGCAACGGACAGGTACGCGCGGCCGTTTAAATTCAAGAGCAATAATTAAGCAAAATTTGTTCACCTTTTTCAACGAAGCTTGTCGGATGATCTCAAACCAAAAATAGGCAGGGAGCCTATTTCCCATACAAAGCTTCTATTTATACAGGCGCCCATTAATAAAAATCACAAATTTATTTTTCTAATTTCGCTTAAGATTCGCTTGTCCGACTTTAAGAATAAAATTCTTAAAGTCGGACAAGCGAATCGTTTTCGAGACGAAATTAAAAAAAATATTTAAAAAATAGTCTCGGCCTAATTTGCGTATTTATATGTACCACAGCACACATTTTATCAGCTCCGTTATTTCCACAACGAAGTGATACGTCCGTATGCGAGCTAACTTCCTGCCGTGTTGTGGCCATTTACATTATCAAAATAATTGGTAAATGGTGGAAATAAAACTCGAATCAAACAAGCTTTTGAGCGAACTAGTCATTGATGTTGATACGTGGACTGGCGGAGCCGCGGGAATTCCCAGACGGGGGTCGAAAGGGAAAAACATGATTCATACTTTTTAATATAAAACTCAACAAGTGCGTCATTGGTATGTACAAGGGAGCGTGCAGGTAGCGCAAGTAAAAAATCTAAATTCACTGCGTAATACCTTGTGCAGTCGAAAGTTAATTCTACCCGTAGACGTTAAGAATGAAAATTGCGTGAATGGTAAATAAATAATAAGCATGAGGAATTACTCGTTGATGCCTATAATTTTAGAGCAGACAACCGTGAAATGAGTCAAGACATATACTCGAGATAATGCTTAAAACAGTAGGAAGCCTAAAGTTTCATATACTTAAATTATTTGGAAAATCGTCAGCTCAACGCACAGACATTTTATTAATGGGACCGTTATACCAAAACAAAATAAATAACCTTAACTTACAGTTAGATGCAATAAAAATTATGCAACACCAAATTGGGTCATTGACCAGAACTGAGTGAGTATTTTTATGCTCAATAATAAGAGTCGTTTTCTTCACATTCTCCATGAAGTTTTTGCTCTAAGCCAATAAAGTTGACTCGAAATATAATTTTCTCAATTTTTTTGCATTCATCAATTGTCACACAATTCTTGTCTAGAATTCTAGATTCAATGTCTAGAATTCTTATAAGAGAAACCATTTATAGCCAGAAAGAAACAAACAAAAAATCTTGTCACACGTTTTCAAAATGAAAGAAATTTTTAGCAAGCAATTATAGAATGAACATTTTTTAAAATGAATTGAATAATTATCATATCCTAATATTGAGTACCTAATAATGAATGAAAAAGCTCACAAAAGAGATGCATAATGTAACACTAGGCTCTTAATTGACATATCAACTAATGTCGGTAGAAACAAAAACTGTCACGTTCCAATAGACAATGATATTTGATATGGCAAGTTATCCAATACCATGTTGGAAGGGCGCCGGGCCTCATTTTATAGGCTAGGTAAACACTGCTTATTATTTATTTATCTCGTTACGAACATGACACGCTGCGGAGCGTTCGTGTAGCACAAAAACTGCAAAAACGAAACGTCGTGTCAGGCTGTAAAATAGAGCCAATTTGTCAAATTACGAAACCGGTTGGCGTTCGCTGCAGTCATAGCTTTCAAGCTATCCACTTTGCTTTCGCGCAAATCGTTCACCAAACCAAAGGACGTAATTTTGACATGGTAATGGAGTATTCTATTAAGGAACGTGTGAAGCCCAGGCCTACCTGGTGGTTCTTTAATAGAATACTCATTTCAAGAGAATTTGTCTCATCAGTTACTACGTTGATGACACTTTGTCCCGGTAAGGACGCTGCTGCAGGGTGGTCCATGTTAACGTTTCTGGCTTTAGCTTTATGTCACTTTACAACTGTTTATACGTTGAATTTGTGTTGTATTAACGTCAGTTTATCATTGAACTTTTATAACATTGTTTTATGTTACTCATCGGATATGAGAAAACGCCTTCGTAAAACAGTTGCAATATATTATGACGTTGCTAAAGTATGCTTTAATGCCAAAGCTACAGCGGTGTCAAAAGTTATATGTCAATGATAAATTTGCCCATTTCAATAACGGGCAGCATACTAACTTGTACGCATATTAGTAACAACGTGATTACCTTGGGGCCATTGACACAGGAAAGGTCGCGGACGTTGAGTCACCTTAAGATTTTTTGAATTATTCCTGCTCAGATGGATTTTTCGACTAATTAAGCTTAAGCTTGTTATGTACACAAATTATAAACTTTGAGGACATTGCGCCTTTTCGACTGTAGATAGGATATCACGACCTGGTATTAAATTACACACGTGTTTAAGCTCTGAAGGTCTTCATGTTCCAAAATAAACACCGGTGCTACCAGTATTAGTTGCGAATAGTGTCTCGATATGATCAGGGTCAAATGGACATTCTCTGATTGATATTTACTGGTCTAAGTCAACGTAATTGACTGATCAAGGGCTAGTAACCTTTCTGTTCTATTTTTGCGACCTTGCTGACAGCTATAAGTTTTATTACAAGTCACTTTAAAGGAAGAGACCTGTGAACTTGAAACGCCATCTTCGTACGAAGTACTAGCTCATCCATTGTTCATTTGATGGTCGAAAAAATAACATAACAGTAATGAAAGTAACAGCCAACATCAAACTGATGACCGCCTTTATTAATATGATAAATTAAAGAAACTTATTTATATTATTATCCCCTATATTATTAAGCATTAGGTAAATTTTGTCTTCCGTGTATTTTTATAATAAAATGTTTTTTATTATTACATTTAGTATCATTCCAAAGGTTGACCTGAATTTGTCGCTTTCAAGGTTTTATATGCCCTGTGATAAGTAGTAACTAGTTCTAAATAAACTTGAATTTAGCGCTGGATATCATTTGTTTCTTCATTTTGTTTTGTTTTTACATGTGAATATGAATATGTCAAATATAAATCATTTTCAATTGTAGATATGTTCATAATAACATTTTGACATTAAAATGGATAGTACAAAGGATAATTTTTTATCCATTGTACTGTCTTCCCCACCTTTATAAAAGAACCTTTATGAATATCTCTTAGAATGGCTTGGTTTTTGGATCGAACAATTGGTCACACGATATTGTTCAACTAGTTACATTAATTTTAAACTATTATAAAATTGAATTATTAAATAATAAATATTTAGGGAGCAATATAATTAAGAATGTATGGTAAAAAAAATATTTTAATGTAAATGTTTTTTTTAAAGTTCGCGTCTATTTACTTAATCAGTCACTTTGCTTTTACGGAAAATTAGGTAATTATGCATGATTTACGATCAAAATATAATAATATTTTAAATAATTTTCTAATTAACGCGTGCTTCACAGATGATAAAAATTAAAGAAGCAGTTGCTTATTTTTTAACCGATGATATTACCACATTCTTATTATTTATTGTTTATTATCATAATTTCATTTAGTATAGAATAAAATAAATATCATTTTAATTAAAATTTTGTTGTGTTATATTTCCCTTGATTTTATCGGCTGGTATCTTTTATGGCTTGAAAGACATTTTCATCTTTATTTATTTCATAATTTGAGAAATGTCTATTTAACGAAAATTACAAATTAAAAAATTTAAAAAATTTAAATAATTAAAAGTTTCGCTGGGCGATTCGAATAAAACCTTCATTCAACATCCGAACAAGAGAAGATATATTGTAATTATTATTATATTCAAGTCAAGACCATTCTAATAATACTAAACTTATTTAAAAAAAACTATTTAATTATATTAAAACACCAATCAAAAATGTATCTTATTATTTTAAAAGTCCAAAGAGAAGAATCTCCAATTGCAATACTATTGTGAAATGAACTGAAAACTTTTACGGACTACCTAAAGTGAGAATTTTGAAATTCGTTTTCTTATATTAGGTATATTTTTTTAATTTCGAGTAGCTATAATAAAATGTAGATAAAATAATAGAAAATATTTTGAACTTAATTTAACTACATAATTTAATAACTACATTAATTTTGAACATAACATAGTGAGTGATAACAAAAAGTCATGAAGTTTTTATTATGTAATATAATCAAAAGACTTATAAAAATCAAACTAAAGAAATTTTACATTTTTAATTCGCAGCTTTCACATGGTGACTGCTGGTTGCTAGTTTTAACCTAAAATGTATGATTTTCATGGTTCTTTTAACCCGATTCAATGTATGAAAGCTGACCAATTTAGGTCAACTGACAAACATAGCCGCAGCGACACAAAGGTCAAGAATGTTGATAGGTTATTGTTATTGGTTATACCTGCTATGTGAAACATCTTATCTCCATTTTGCTGGACAGTTTGGGTAGTGTAGAATGTCAGATATAAATGTGTTCAACTCAGTCATGTGCCAACTATTATTTTGGAAATATTGAAAAACGGTACCTACTGTCTAAACACCGGTCGCTGGCAGGTAATTGGAGGACCAAACAATGAATGATGGAAGGTATATTATCCGTTATTAAAATAAAATATAAAGTTTATCTTCTGTTCGTATTTTTAATATAACTTGTATTAAAGTGGAAACACGGCAGAATGCAGACTCGTTGGCAGCGGAGTCTATAAGGTGATATTTTTGGGTATGGAATGTTAGCCTTATAGAACAGCGTTAGGTTATTTCTTGACTGCCAAAATAACTACAGACGAGGTTTTAGTATGCAGGAACCTGACATTACCCTCTTTTTCATCTACGAAACGCAGTGTCCTTTGGAGATTAGAGGAAAAAAGTTATGTTTCAATTATCATATCTTTCGACATTTTATTTTCTATCAATTAAAAGCATTTTGTTTTAAATCGCACTTGTTTCAATCTAAAAATGAGAGATATAACACATTAAAAAATATTGGAATGTTTTTTTCTTATATTAAACATATGAAATTGACAGATTATTTAAATATTAAATATTAAAGCACCAAAGGCCGTTGTGCGGCGACTAACTGGAAACGCTGCGAGTTCCACAGATGGAGATTATTGTCCTTGAATACATTTGCATGGATTTCAAAGTGGTGATGTATTTCAATTGGCACAATTGCCCTCATATTATTTTGTATCATGCACACAGGAGACGTTTATGGGACCCGTAATGCAATACGTTTATAACAATGAGGTTTTGTTTACAATATTTCGATGTTTCATAATATCATTAACGAAATCATATTAAGTGAAAAGCTGTTAAAGAATAGTACAACGTTACAAGTTTTTTCTGTTCATCAAAATATCTGATTTCGTTTATTGAATAAAATTATTTGCAAAAAAAATTTTAAGAAACCAGTTTCATCATAATTGTGGGCGTAATTTTAACCTCGTTTTTTTAAAAATTAACTATCGTATTAAAATTTTCAATATACCATCTAATGCAAATTAATTCCTATAGAGTCCAATCATTATTTTTATAAAACAGTATTACATTTCATGTGACAAATTGAAGAAGGTAAACGATTAAAGCGGCGATTATTCCATTATGCATAGTATTTTTTGTTTTTTTTTTTCCATAAAATGTACATAGAGGGGATACATAAAATGATGAAAACAAAGCCATTTTGTTTTTCGGGTACGGACCAAAGGATAAAACGGGACCCTATTATTAAGACTCCGCTGTCTGTCTGTCCGTCTGTCACCAGGCTGTATCTCATGAACCGTTATAGTAAGACAGTTAAAATTTTCACAGATGATGTATTTCTGTTGTCGCTATAAGAACAAATAGTAAAAAATTAAGTGGGGCTCCCATACAATTTTTTTATAGATAGTCGATAGACCGCCGTTTTTATTGATAGTGGTACGGAACCCTGCGTGCTCGAGTCCGACTCGCACTTGGGCGGTTTTTATTGAATAACATTAAAACTGTTATTTATTTAGCTTTGGCTCTTGGAGTTTTGTTGAATTCCGAAAGTGCAGCAACACTCATATCCGGTTATCACGAAATCTGAGGATCCACATGCTAGGACCGGTTCTTTGGTGACCAGAAACTTTTCATTCCTACTACTCAGCCTACCGAACAATTTACATACAGTTATAACTTTCGGTACAATACCAAGTGTTTAATACGGACCCGTCGTATCTGATACCAAATAAGATTCAACAATGGAATGGTGTGACGATACCAGCCGCAAACAATGTCGTATTCATTATCTACATCGACAGGTATTGTATTCTTTTAAACATTTTGTAGTTGAAGTTACTGATTAATTTGCTGATGATAAGTGTACTGATTTATTTCTTGCAGGAAATCATCTTGAGGAAATCTGCATATTTTAGAAATAATATTAAATTATTATTTAAATATTTTACCATTGCCATGTGTGCAGAGGAGGCTTTTGTTCAGTAGTGGACATACAAAGGCTATTTATGTAATTTCTTTTAAGTAAATTGGTATTTCTTTTTTAGTAGAAAGCTTCTGTTTCGGCATCATGTTAAGTAGAAAGCAATGCGTTAACAACTTTCCATCGAGCTTGTCAAGCCCTGTCTTGGACCTGACAGGCAGTGAGTCTGTCATCGTATATCGCATCAAAACTCTGATCGTCTTGATTCGATTCTCGATTTATCACCTGTTTAAGATTTATAATCATATATCGTCGTAAGGTAATAAGCTAAAATGATGAACTTAACAAAACAAATGAAATAAATATCTATTTTTGAAATATGTCACTCTAAAGTTGTGTGTGCCTTCGTTGTTTCGGGATAAACTCGAATGCAATTCAAAGTCAACCGAAAATGCACTTAAAAGGTAAAAGGTAATTTGAGTACTACAATTAAATACCTCGCCATGTAGGATTTAGTAAAAGTCGAAGAAGTTTTCGTTTAAATTTTGACCTTTGAGCTGCTGTGCCAAGTCAAGCAGTACATCAATTAGACCCGTATATAGCCATATCCCTTCATATTTCAAGTGAGTCATTTTAGTAACAAAAACAAAACTGACTTCAAATATCTCGCTCACTTCACATTTCCTATTTGGCTGATTAGAATTCCTTGACCCGTTTTCAGGGTCCAAGGTGAATATAAAAAAATTATATGAGACCACATAGGCTAATCTGAATCCAATGCGAAAATATATTTTTTAAATCAATTCATAAATGACGGACTTCTATAAATAACATACAACCGAATTGAGAACATCTATTTTTTAAGTCGGTTGAAACTAGTTATATCTGTTGCGATCGTATGTTGTGCACTCGCATATTGATATGCACCCCGCTTCGTCAGTACCAGTCATCCGTGAAACGACCACAACCTCGCTTACCTCCTTCGTGTTTTTATACAAATATGGATTGTCAGCTAATTCAACGTTTGCAGTCCTCGGCTAGTAAACAAAGCCGCGAACAATTCTTAACGCTTATAAATATTTCCACAAAACTGACTATTGTGTTAAGACTATTGATATTTATTATTTAACTAATCCATTGAATATTAATAATAACTTTTCTTGAATATATTGGAAATGAGTTTAATATGAATATTTTTTATAGTAATATCCTCATCTTTTCGAGAACGAATTATAAATGACTATTGACTATACATCATTATGCTATCACACGCATAAAAGCACCTTTGCGTTGAACAAATGTTAAAATTTTAATAAATAACTGTTCTCTTAGGATATATATTTCCGAAATCAAAATATTTATCTATAAAAGGATATAATGTCAATGATCTCATTATGTGTTAATTTGTCAAATAAATTCTCAACAGGATAGCAATAAGTTTCTCATCTCATCTCATTAGTTCATTATGTTAGTATGTTTGAAAAATATATATGTATGTACATATATATTTTTCAAACATGCTAACTCCGGGAGTCTCTCAGCATTCGGCACTTTTGCCAACACTAAGTTTTGATTATCGGAAGTTCAAATCAGGCCTTGCACTTAAAGTAATAAGATATAAAACCCTAAAACAACTAACCAAGAGACGGAATTATTAGCGTTGGAGTATTTATCCACTCCTTTTTATCTTGGGTTAGGTTGGATTTCTCGGTACCGGCGGAATGGCCGACACCATGACGCCTTACCGATTAAGCGTTGCCCGCCATTGTCAAACCATCGCTCTTTCGAGAATTTTGAGTCGATCGTAGAACAAACGGCTGAGCGCGACGAAGGTCGTCGGCCTGCGTTGGTTTTTTAAATAAAAACCGCATGAAATTGGCGGTTCCAACAACAGCGGAAAGTCCATTTATTTCATTTTCGATTATTAATGTACATCGTTAATAATTGTCTTCTTTTGCATGAACTATGAAACAGTTTTTTTGCTTAATAATTGTCTTTCAGAGTATATACGTAAAATAACGATTGCTTTTGAATAATTAAGGCTGGTATTTATGCAAATTATATGGGTGCTTTAAATAGGAATGAAAGTTTATAAAAACTTCATTATCTATCAAAGATAACACCTAAGTATATATTTATTATATGTGTTTTATAAACATTACTACAGCGACATTCCGATGTTTTGGTAGAAACTGTTTTACATGTCATTTAGTCTGAAATTTGTGATAAGTAATTAAGGAAATAAAATTGGCCAGTTAGACTTTATAATTGTTTTATTTTTAAATACATCTCTGACAGTTGTTTTCATAATAAATAATAATTAAAATAATATCTTTTTTTTATTTTATAAATGTTTAAACAATTACACTTTTAAAATTAGAAAAAAATCATTAATTGACTTATTACGTAACTGCCATTTGATCTTCAAAAATAGAGATTCAATCATAAAACACGATCGAAAACAATACAGTTGTAAAGTCTGACATTTGCTCACATAAATATTGTGAAAAGCTCTGGCCAAAGATAACTGTTTTTGTATGAATATATATTATAGATTAATGACACAATCAAAGGCAACAGACAGCCGCAAAGTCGAAAAACTGACTGTTCGGTAACGTGACGTTGAATTTGTGTGTGTAACAAAATACCCAGGCGAGCTTTGTGACGCACTGCCAAGCGATCTCTGTTTCAACGTATTGATACATCTAAAAACTAAAATAGGTTAAATGTATTTTTAAATATTGTCGAAATTGCTAAATATATTGGCATCTCTATCAAAATTAGAAAGCTTAAAAATGTATTTAACACATTTTAAGTAATGAAGCTATATGTACGACACAAAAAAAAAAAAAAAAACTTTATTCAAACTTTATTCAAGTAGGACATTTGGGCTATTTTCAATACATGTTTCTTACACTCAGCTAGATCTTTCTTTAAACTTAGTTCGCTCGTGACAAAGCCTGGATCGGCCTGAAATGGAAACCAATTTTACGATTGTGTATTTTAGTTGTATAACGCACAATTATACAATTGCGAAATATCTGCCGAACAACTGATTTAAACTATATGTCCCTATATCTAACTGTACTAGGAAATAATGTGATTAAAAATTTATCAGTATTACTCTACTCACCGCTAATATGGATCGCGGTGAGTAGTGTACTCTTTTTTAAAAGAAAAATGCTTAAAAACTCGACTAAGATCGCAGACGGATAGGGCCCGATGTAATTGAATTAAATTGACGGAAGTCGTATCGGCGGATAATAGAGTGTTTCGTTATGATTGATCGCTCACGACTACGTGATTTCGGTGTACGGCCGTGTTGCCCGCTCTGTCTCAATACAGATGACATCGGGTCTTTGAACTGCTCGCGGTCTGTGCAACACAGGCTACGGTGTTTCTACTTTCTACACAGATTATCAAAAATAAATATGGACTCGTCCAAAGTGATCAAATTTCAAATCCCTAATTATTTTTATTAGAAATTCATAAAAGTGTTTTCCCTCCCTTTAACGTATATTATTAATCTGTATTCTCAGGAATTCTAATGGTAACACTAAATTCAATCTTAGTTTTCTTGTTGGAATATTGGATTTGATAAAAGATGCGATTCATTCTGCCACCCTTGAATGCCTCCATTATACGAAGCTATTTACACTTCATATAAAAAACGTGTCTAATACTCAACGATGTACATCCTCCCCGAGACAATGGACTTGTCATTGTGAACGTGACTCTGGTTTCTTTGCATCAGTCTGTGTAACTGAAACATTACAAACGTTGTAAAATAGTTTTTAGGGAATAGGAATTATAGCCTAAAATCTCCAAGTCAAATTGTATGTTGTAACGCTTTAAACTGATACGAATGAGCGTATAATGCTATTTTAGTGTGACCCAGTCGCCTGATCTTTTAAGGCGCACTTTTTTGTAGGTGAGATGACTGCTATTAAAAGATTATGCAACACATATAGATATTTTAAATTCCTTACGATTCTTGTCTTACTGTTCAAATTAACATACATATAATCTTAGCAGTCAAAATCTTCAATTATCAGGAGATGGGGTGGCGAAAAACGCTAAACTGTCCACAAATACTACAATCATCGTCGTGTGTTGTTAATGAAATCGTGACTCGCAGTGCTTTTTTGATTTGTATCGTTTTGTAAATTCAATGAAACATACCGGGTAGTACGATCGAATTAGGCGAATCATTCTCGCAACGGATGAGTCACGGTACTCCGTGAACTCTACGGATGCTGGCCATTGTTCGTCTTCCTCGAACGTTTCCCGCCAGCTCGCGAATTCGATCGCCCGTTTGCTTCTTTCTAGCCCGTGGTAGTGGCCAGTGTGTCGGGTCGTGACTCGACCGCATCCACATGGTGGCTGGCGTGATATTGCGCATGCGCCTCGTGTGCGCCACTTCCTGCAAATGGTGCCCCTGTCTAGCCGACGCGGTGCCGTAGCCAAACGATGTCGCCTCTCGTGAATTAGATTATTATCCTCCTCGACGTATTGTGTTCTTACGGTCGCGTTTCTAATAAAATCAACGTCTAACGTAACACCGGTATAACGTCCAATTCAATCGCAATGAATGAACGAAGGTAGAACGAATGATAAATGTAAATTAAAATAAGAGACCATAGAAGCGTTCGCGGACTATGACAGACGAAGCCTCGCGTAGTTCTTAGAAATGCAAGCGAAAACATTCTTTGGATTCACAATTAAGTACGAGTGGTTGAATGAATCGGTTTACGGCAGAGCGGTTTAATGCATTATGCTTGTATGTGTCACATATACTTCGGTTTGGAGCCACAAGTCGCTTCACAGCGGGAAAGAACGCTGTCTCGTGACCGTCCATTGGATGTTTAACGATACGTCAAACTTGCTCATTCTTCCGTTAAGGTGTCCTTTTTAATCGCCACGTCGAGTTCAGGTTTCGATTGTCTTTCGGCTTGGCGAGTAAACATTTTTCGCAAGACGAAATCGACACCTGCGCTTTGTTGCGAAATGCGATTGATAATCGTCTTATGTTTCCGCTTACGCACGCGTAATACGAATCTTGATTGAGCATAATGTTATGAATTTTTCCAATGCGTGTTGTGTTAAATTAAAAAAGGAACCTCCGACGTGGCACTGTTTTGTTGATTCATTGAATGTTATTAGTTTAAATTGTTTAACAGATGACAATGACCATAAATTCACAAAGACAAATATATAATATCAAGTAAAGATTGGAACGTTATTCAATTCTCCATTTATTGTTTGACCTAGACATTTCATTTATAAAATATGAATCGAGTTTAGTTTGGATTGGCTTAGTTACATAAGCCTTGACTTTATGAGCCCAATTTCCAAACTGATAATCAGAAATTAACATATTATGTCAAAATACGAAATCTTAACTTATATGCAAATTAAAGTATGTGGTGATAATCACTACGATGTCGGTAGTCCGGTATTATTATTTCTTTATGTTCCTCGCACCCTCAGATACAAAACTTTTGCGTAGTGTTAGGTTGGCATTTAGAGAGGAGGACAACTACTTTTCTCAATTTTTCTCATCAGAAGTGCCAAAATAACAACATTGCAACAATTTATTGAATAAAATGGCACATATAAATTAAAATAAAATGTAATTAAGCTGAAAAAAATAATGTCTTGAATTTGTTTTTTTTTCTTTTTTTTAAAATGCAATGAAACTCTTTCTCCGACATAATATTATAATGAATGCTTTTTGATACTGACCCAATTAAGATTGTTTTAATTAGATCATTAGAACGATAATTACAACATGCAATTCGTTATCGTTGACGAATTCGTCACGCGTTTTGTGTTCATCGCCTAGTTTTTATTTTTAAATCTGGGTGCTTGAAATGGATATTTTGTACGATGCGATTCGTTGCCGTGATGACGCCGTCACCATAATCCATCCTGGCCCTGACATCATCCGCTAGATTATGGGCTATTATCTTTTCATTACACTACACAATCGTAACGGCGAACATGCGGACGAACTCTGTCTGATGATTATGGCAATACGCAAATTACTTTATCATCCACGTAGCTGTCAACAGCCGACTTCGGATTATAAAGATTTTTTTTTAATAAGGCATTAACATTTGTTTTCTTCAACGAATAACAAGCAATAAAAGATTTCAGATGTCTAGTATTAAGATACTAGATAAATTAATCTAAAAAAATATTATGGTAGAAATTATTAAATAATTTGTTAAAATAAGAAAAGTTGGGCAAATTGTCATGCACATCTAAAAGGAAGGAGCTTTTCGTATAATATCACGTACATATAGATAGGCTCCTACTTTACTCCGCTGTGGAGAATCTGTTTTGAATTTGAATACGCTGTGTTTTGAATTTGGAACAAACACAGAGTAGCTTCCAATATCAGCGCGATTAGCGTCGCAGTGGCCAAGTCGGACGGCCCATCTATATAATCGGAGTAATGCGAAACACTTTCCCCCGCTCCAAGGTCGACTTTGCGCCTTGAGCACGCCGCTGACGGCGAGCTATGGCGTAACTGTACGATGAAGACCGCATTGTCGTAACGTATCGAATACGCGCGTGCCAGTTCACAATTAGCGGGATCTGTATAACACGATGGCGTAGACGCCAAGTCAACATTTGAAACTGATTTTACTAACAGATACGACGTAATAGTATGTATTTGCGTCCGCGCTGAGAAATAGATAGATAAACACAATTTCACACCTTAACGCAGACCACGATATCTAGTTTTGTTTATCCACATGAGAGGTGGTGGCTAATGGGCATCCAGAACAAAAGTGGGGTTGCAGATGTTAAACTTTAAGCGACTTAGACGAAATGATGAGGAATAGATACTTATGCCCTACAATTTTGTCGTGCCTCAGATAAGATGAAGCTACAGCTGATCTCTAACTTGGTAGAAATTTGCTGATGATGGGCTAGTCTCCATAGAACGGTCTCTAAGACACAGAGATTTTCAAAGAATATTTAGATTAAAAGCATAAATAGTTAATTTATTTTCAAACAAAAGCCTTTAGAAAAATATCTATTAATGCGGTAACGGCATTTTGTTAAAAAGGTACATTAAATGGAAAATATTTTACTTTACATTCGAAAAATAGCGGGTGTAATCGAGTAAAGGGAATTGTGTGAGTAAAGGGAAATTGTAAAACCAAAAAAAGCTCTACTTTCAGCCCTCAACAAAATCTCATGTCTTGCGTTGCTTATTTTTCTCTAATAATATTGATCTTCGTGAATGGCAAAGGATATAATCGTCATGCTCGGAAAACTGCGAATAATATTGTTTTTATTAAGAGATTATGTAAAAGTTAAGGTGAACGTACCCATTTAGCACACACGTATAGTGGTTAAATAATTTTATATTGAGTGTTCATTAAAGAAAAACCTTACATTAATACATAAATCAACAATTAATTTCATATGTTTGCACATACATAGTGTAATTAGTGAGCGAGGAAGCGGTGAACAATGGGCGAAGTGTTTGATTTTCTACATTACTTATACATAATATATATTTTGCCGCGCACTTGCTTCTGCTGTTGTAAAAAAAAAGTTGATCTCATCCGGCGAAGTAATGGGGCTTTACGAACGACGTGATTTTACATTTTTGCGGTTTATCTAGTGAGCGGGGAGAACAGTCAACGTAAACACCACCTTGATCCTTTGAAATTTATTACAAGTTAACACTGTAACATTACACACAGCCTAAGACCACAATTATATCTTGCGTGTTAAATAAAGGTACACAACGTCCTTTGAGATAACATTGCGTTAGTGTGCGAATAGGATTCATGCAGCGGTGTTAATGTCGTAAAAAGAGTATGAATGCCATTTTAAGTTCGTTTCATATGTATAAAAGACTAGGTATTATACGATTGTTTGACTGATCGGATGCCGTAATAAGTTAGTTGGATAAGAGAACATGCCGTATTGTCGATTCGATACCAAAATGAGGAATAATTTGAAATTATATTTATACAAGTACGTCTAGTCGTATAGTATCGAGTCATGGTGCACTTTGTATATTTGATAAAGTGGGTGTCATTGTTATGGATATACCATAGCAGTTTATTTTACTGTCTTAGTGCCTTTACCATGCGATTGAATCATATAGATCAGGTCTTCTTACTTCGTTGGTTGCAGAACCCTTAGAAGTACGAACGAAACACGTTGAGAGTTGACAGACACTACGCTCGTATAATCAATGGGCTTCTACCACCAGGGATGATCTTACTCTGTTTGACCAGACCATTTATTAGTGAACGGAAGAGTTATTAAATTCGACGAACACCCATAAGTCGATCGGACAATGGGACATTTCTCGTCAACCTGGGCGCTGCACACAGTTAGTTTATACTTTAAACGGCGCGCCTTCAAACCGCGAACGTTTACCCACGTCGCCGGGGAAACTGAATAGTTGAATTCACTCCGGGCGAATTCCTGGCGGCCGCCTTACGACCCATTGTGTCGACCGTACGCGACAAAGTAGCCCCGGGAAGGCGGAAGGTTCGCCGCTCTTTTATTTGCTGACCCCTAAAGCCCTATGGTTAATCGCACTTATGAAATTCCAAAGCAATGCGCTGTTGCTTTAGAATCGTCGTTGGGAACCGTTGCTAGCCTGTATTCCACAACCTTCTGAGATCAGGCTTTCAGGCAGGATTTCCTTACAATTATACAGGATTTCCTTAGAATTGTTTAAAAGAGGTTATTTGTCCTCCAACTGGAAATCACACTGAAACTTCTCTTTAACTATCCAGTTTGACGACGAAAAACTTTTTTTTTTCTTTATATCATTATAATCATACGGGCGTCCACTGTTGAACATAGGCCGCCCCCTTAGAAAGCCACAACGAACCGCACTTTGCCATTTGCATCCACCGGTTGGCCGCGACTCTTACTATGTCGTCGGTCCACCTAGTGGGAGCCTTCGAACGCTACGTGTTCAGGTACGTAGTAGACTCGGGAACTTATATTCCCCATCGGTCATCAGTTCTTCGAAGGATATGGCCTGTCCATTGCTACTTCAGCTTGCTTTCTGTCTTCAAATACTGTTACTTAAACATAAATACATAAGTCTGATTCTGAGCTTTTATCAGTTTGCTTTCATTCAATAAGGTCTCGTATATTTGTCCAATCCTGCAGCAGAATAATCTCATCAATTATCAAATTATTAACCTGGACATCGTTAACGAAATAGCGTACATAAATACCTTCACCAATAATATTGATATAGCAGGTTACAAAGCAGTGAAGCACTTGTGACATGTACCTCTGTAGTAATCTTAGACCGGCGTGATTATGACACGGTTACTCAGCTCGTAACCGCTAACTTGCGGTCATTTAATCTAATAACTATTATAACGACAACAGTGGCACAACGTTTGGCTGCCCGAGCCACTGGAGCCAAAATTACGTTCCTTTGCCCTCCAATGCAGGTATAGAAGTAAACATTTCGCAAAAGGAGAAAATATTGTGTAGTTCGAAAAACAACGATTACCGGATACAGCTTGTTTAGCTTTAGTATTAGACTTAGATAATTAACGGAAGCACCATTTCTATGTAGTAATTCACCTGTCTCTGTTGCCGGTTTGATTGCGATTTCTTACTATCTGTGTGAAAGACGAAACAGGTGGTGAATTTGAAGTTAATAAATGAAGTTCGATTACCTATGCACTTAATCACATTAATTTAAAATGATACAAAATTATTGCATACATTTTCGATATTTATTTCAGTATCCAGTACAAAACATACTTGGTGGGTTTCAATGTTCTTTTCCAAAGATTTTTAACTATTTCAAACGACGGAAACTTAAACTGTATTTAGACGCGATGAAATTTGACCAAATAGTTTAATTAATAATAATAATAAAATATCTTTATTCACATAGACGCTTGCGCGTTCTTATGAAACGTCAAAATTTTACAAGAAATTAACACGTTCGTAAGTTACCACCGGTTCGGAAAGCAGTTTCTGTTGAGAAGAAACCGGCAAGAAACTCAACAGTTGCTCTTTTTTAAAAAATCAGTTTAGAATATAATAGTACAGGTACAATAGTCTTGTTTTAGCCTACGTGAGTATCAACAGTATTAACCCCACACATTGGCGTCGTCAAGATATTCGGCAATAGTATAATAGGCTTTAGCCATAAGTGTACTTTTAATTTTTCGTTTAAATTCATCAAGTGGCAGACTTAACATCGACTGTGGGATTTTATTATACATGCGCACACTTTGCCCCATGAACGATCTGTTTACTTTTTGTAGGCGAAATAATGGCGTAGTTAGTTTGTCCTTATTTCTAGTATTTAGTTTATGTCTGTCACTATTCTTTTGATAATTATTAATATTCTGTTTAACATACAAAATATTACAATAAATATATTGAGACGCAACAGTGAGTATATTAATCTCTTTAAAAAGATCTCTGAGTGTATTCCGGGCTCCGATGTTATAAATTGCTCGGACAGCTCTTTTTTGAATAATAAATATTGAATTTATATCAGATGCACTACCCCACAACAAAATGCCGTACGACAAGATGCTGTGAATAAATAACTGTAGTAAACAAGTCTGGCAGTGTCGATGTCTGATAGCTGCCTAACCTTCCTAATTGCAAAAACAGCGGAGCTTAACCAATTCGCAAGAGATGATAGATGGGGACTCCATTGGAGCTTTGAATCTACTGTGATTCCCTAGAATACAGCGGACTCAACAGGATTAAGGGTTACGCTATTCAATTTTAAGCTAAAACTTTGCCTTCTTACGTTGGGAAGGGCAAAAAGAAGGCATTTAGTTTTTTTAGCATTTAACACCATATTATTAATGGTAAACCAGTGGAGGATACGCGAAAGTGCACTATTCACGTCGTCATAATTCGATACATTTCGGTCAACCTTAAAAATAAGCGATGTGTCGTCAGCAAACAGTACAACATCACATAACTCACTGGCATAAAAGGGGAGATCATTTATATATACTAAGAATAATAATGGGCCCAAGATCGATCCTTGTGGGACACCCATTTTCATGGGGGACCCTGCGGAATTTACATCATTTATAGATACTTTTTGAATTCTATTATTAAGGTAAGAAGCAATGAGATTGAGGGCGATGTCACGAATGCCATAATAATCAAGCTTTAGAAGGAGGGTTTTGTGATCCACGCAGTCGAAAGCTTTTGAAAGGTCGCAAAAAAACACCTATTGCATCTTGCGACCCTTCCCAGGCGTTATAAATATGTTTGACAAGTGCGATACCCGCATCTGTTGTCGATCTGCCTTTAGTGAATCCATATTGCTCATTGTGAAAAATTTTGTTCATATTAAAATGTACTAAGAGCTGATTTAAAATTAGTTTTTCAAAAATTTTACTCAGAGATGGCAATATGGAGATAGGTCTGTAGTTTCCTGGATCATTTTTATCCCCACTTTTGAAGACGGGGATTATCTTACTAAATTTCATAAGATCTGGAAATATTCCAGATTCTATGCAGTTGTTAAAAATATTAGCTAAATGTGGTGCAATATATGGCATTATTGTGGTCATTAATTTTATGGACATGCCCCATAAATCCCCTGTATTCTTAAGATTAATAGAATTTAAAACTTTTATAATATCATAAGTATCTACGTGATTAAATTTAAATGTGTGGGGACAAAAGGTAACATTATTTCTTAGAACGTTAATTGCATCTATGGGATAGATGATTTTAATGTACATGTGACATTAACTGCAATTTCTGAAAAATAGCTTTCAAAACTACTTGCAATTTCATTATCTGATGTTATGGGAGTATTACCTATAACCAGTTTTATAGGTTCCCTGTATATCTTGGGTCTTCCAGATATACGGGTAATGATGTCCCATGTGGCTTTAATTTTATTGTTTGAATTTATTATTCAATTTCTTATATGAATAGATTTTGCCTGAATACAGACTTTTTTAAATATTTTTGATTAAATACTTTTATGAAAGTTGGGGACATGATTCCACTGCCTCATATTATATAATTCATACAGTGAATCCCTACTTTTATATATACCCACTGTTGCCCAGTCACTAAATTTTAATTTTGAATTTTTAACAATTGTGCGCGATTTAAATACATCATTATAAGAAGATATGAGAAAGTCAACCATTGATTTATAAGAATCATTAGGATTATTGACTTCTATATCTTTATTTAACATATGATGTGCCACTTTATCTTTAAAAGAATTTATTCTATTAGTAGTGACTGGTCTACACTTGATCTTATGTTTGCTTGTAATAACTTTTCATTTATTGAAAATTTTAAACCAAAGTGGTCAGAGCTCAGATAATTTATAACATATTTATCATATACATTATCGTGGCAGAAAACGTTATCTATACATGTAGAGGATGAGTTAGTGACACGAGTTGGTTCATGAAAAAGATTATTAAGTTTGATGAATGTAATGAAATAGAAAATACTATTTATAGTCTTAAAATTTAAAGTTTTGAAATTCAAAGTCCAGAATTCAGCGAGCTAACCAATCAAACGGCCTTAGAGTGACGGGAAAAGCGTACTCGAAGAGTTCGAGTAAATAAAACTTAAAAAATATCTCCTCCAGCCTCCAAGCGAGGCTCTTTCACTGAGCTGGCGCATAAATCTTGTGTCGGGACGTTAATTCTTAAAGCACTACCTTGTATGGAGGAGGAACGTTCTACTCGGCGTTTAAAGCGAAAAAATGCTTAATGGCGATTGTTGAACTAAACGCTACGAAAAGGAAATAGATAAGTGGTACCTTAGATACCCGTTTTTTGTGTACATCGATTTATACAGCGTGTCTTTACCACCGCGACAATAAATGAACACACGTCTAACGCAACTTGCCAATAATCATAAAAAAATATTAACGTTAAAAAATGCATAATTAAAAAAAATATTTTTAAAATAAACTAATTAAGTAAAAAAGAAACAAAGTTTGGAACATCCTATACAACTACATCTGACTGATTCATACATTCAGAGACTCATTCGTTGCCACAGCGCCGTATTACAAGCCTCTCCTTCTAAAAGTATGTTTTGTCTTTTTTAAATTCATTCAACCCATTCATATGCTTTGTGACCTTTACAAATGGACTTTACATTAAAGTTTTATACGTAAGGGTGTTCTAAAATTCTTTGTTTGGGAAAATTTGATAACTCGTTAAATATTGATGTTTAAAGAATGTAAATCTTTAATACAATTTTAAAAAGTTATTCTCTATATGTGTGTTCTTTTATTGTCGCGATGGTAAAGACACGCTGTATATAACATGACAATACTATGACGAGATAATATTCTTTATTATAACGATTCAAATGTTCACGTTTTGATGACCCGACTAAGGTGGCCTCTAGGTCTAGTTAATGGATAGTGAACCTGTCTATGAGATCCCCATTTATGGTAATATACTGTGTGTGATGAATATAGTATATAGTAGTATATGTATGTTTTTAGTATATATTGATTTAAATATTTGTAATATTGATTTGTTGAGATGACATTCTAAGTTATTAGCTAAATTAGGCATTAATACAAACTATCGTAGTCGTAATGCCAAATTATTTTATATTCCACTAGCATCTACCAAATTTGCCTAAAATAACCCCATCTCTAGAATGTGTTCCTTGAACAACAAACTTACAACCATTGATGAATCAATAGATATATTCCATTAGAAGCTGAGTGCATTCAAACGCAGTATTTGAGGCACATAATGTTTTTATTTGTTTTTGATTATTTTTTACTTTTTATTTAGTTACTTTCAATACCTTTCCCTTTTTAAATTTATAAGTTAATATTTTTTAATGATATCGAAGCATGTAGTGTACATATATTTTTGGCAGAGTGTGTATAAGTTGCCCTTATTAAGATTATTGTACTGTTTGCAGTTCTATGTACCAAATCATATAAAATAAAATAAAAAATAAGTATGTATTTATATACAATAGAAAAGTATGTTTAAGTATGTTTATAAGTTACCTAATATATATAAATCATATAATATTATTTATTTTTAAATGATTGGCTTATTTGTTACGTTATGAACTCTGGACGTAATCCACAGAGAGTAAAAACATTTGCTTTTTCTAAATCCAAAGATTCTTGTTTTACAACGATAGATATGACGCTACGGCAATAGTATGTATATATTTTTTGCAATTCATATCATAGATTACGTCTTGGATCATTGATCGCATAATGTATTATGCTAATGTAAACGCCTTAAAGATAGTGTTTTTATTAAATGTTCATCGTGAACGTTCGTTGCTTTTTTGCATGAAAATGCATAGAGTTTATGACAGATTTTAACACCGTATGAATACTCAGCATAACATTGTAACCACACTAGACAAGTTTTATGCTCAATTTGCTTGTCGATACGCGGTTATATGGCTCGAAATTTGATTTCGATGGCCGTCATTTAATTTTCTACATCTAGTCGTAGATTTTACTACATCTTGTAAACTTAGTATGCCCTTAAATGTTATTTAATAAAAGATAAAACATGAAAATATTTTTGATAAAATATCAACGGGAAGTACATTTGATAATGTTCGATTAAAAAATTAAAATTACGATAACAGCATATTTGTAATACTTTACTAGATCAAAATAAAAATTACAGTAGCATACATTATAAACGATAGTAGGTACTCATACATACATATAATAGAAATTAAGGAGACACATTACCCAATAGTTCCGAACTACTTGGTTGGCCTGACATTATTGGAAAATCCTCTTAACTTAAGGGAGGCAAGAGACAACAGGAAATGTTACGATATTTTCTTACTGAAAATGACAGCATCTTATTAAACGACCGAGGAGGACTAATAAAAACAGAACACAACTTGAATGATAAGCCCAATGACCGCAGGCGATGCTATCGACACGACTATAGCCGAGACGTGATTAGTGCATAAATTATTTCTAAGTCTTATTCTGCGTCGCTGAGATGTTTATCTGAACAACGGCGATGTAGCACCGATAGCTCTAATCAGGACACGGCTCGCTAATTAAAGACCGACCAGCAACTAAAACCCGTTGCGATTCCGTAGCAACGGCGTTGCAAGTAACCAACGCGACTAGAATGCTTAATAGAGCGTTATTGTGAATATACCAGATACGCAGGGTGCTAGCGCGAAATATTTGCACAAACATCTCCTGCTCCGTTGTTTAACATTCTTTTCCTGTCAACATTCTTTACATGTCACACTTCTTCATGTGCAGGATAATATTTTTGTTCTGGTGAAGTTTATACAATCTAATCGGATAGCTACCATTGACTAGCCGTAGGCACTTACTTGGTAACAGGATATTCATTTAAAGTGTAGGCGTCTAATCGAAAATCTTGCCGCATTCAAAGTAAGTGAGTGCCTTTAAACCAACACCCGATTAAGTAGTTAATAACACAATTATCGTTTCCCAATGAAACGATCACAGTTTTTTGCAAAAATTAATTTAGAAGTGCAAAAATGTTCAGCCCGACCTTACCAGTGGGGCGTGACCTTTAGTAGCATTTACAACTCAGTGGTTCTCAGGAAGTCACATCATCGGTTACGGTCTAGAACTGTTGTTAACCTGTGCAGGGCGGCCTTCGTACGGTCTTGAATTACAAAATTCCTGTTCTCACGTTTTGAAACATAATGAAGTAAAAAACACTACTAGGCCGTGTCATCTATGAATTTCCGATCACGTTATGTTCCGATTCGTGGTGGTAAGCTTGTTTTCGTATTATCGGTGAAAAAAAAATTGTTAGACACTGAATTTTGCGCCCAAAAAATCCGTAAAAAGAGAAATTCACGGGTGAAAGCCACTGACTTTCGACAGTTTTAAATTCTGCACCGTTATATCATTTATCAACGATCAGTGTTTTTGAAAACAAATATGTTTTGTCATGTACAAGACCACTGCGAATATATCGTTTAAAATGACAACATATCAAGTCTAGCTAAAAAAATGCGTATAAAAATGTGTATTTAATTGTTACAGAGACAGCACAAGTTCGAGGTGCCCGCGTGGCACCCACCTCCACACGGCTGCTGATGACGCAATAAATTGTGATGCTGACACGAACAGGACCGTATAGGAAACTGCGTCCTAGAGGACGACGAAGGACGTTGTAACGCGACAACCGCTAGTCTGATAAGTGCGGGTGCCTAAATCGTTCTAATGATGTTGGGGAACCGTCGCAACTTTGTCTTCAGGGTGAGCATCGTGATAAATATCGCCGTGTTGCTGTACGCCGCGATGCATTTGTCCGGGAACAGCGCCCCGGGCGTGGAATGGGTGCCGCTGACCGTAGACGGATCGGAGAGGAGCGCCGACTTCAGGTACATAAACAGGGAGGACGTGCGGAACGAAACCGAGACGCGGCCGCTCGAGTCGAGCGTGAAAAACATCGAGGAGTCCACCTCGCAGAAGACGCCCTCCACGGTGGCGACGACGAACAAGACTGCCTCCAGCACCGCCTCGATTGCCGAACTGGAGAAGAAGATACTCAGCGTTGTGCCATCTGAGCCGGACTCGACGAACGATACAATACTCGACATCGTCGATGAAAACGCTCTAACGGACGCCACTTTAGCGCGCCTTCGCTCGCTGCTCGGCTGCAACGAGAGAGATTTCCTACCGCAGACGATCCAGCGAGGTGACTTCTGGGTGCTCAAGAATTTCGTGCGCGCCGACCACGGAATCATCCTCTGCCACGAAACCATTACCTACACCACACACGCCGGTTTCGAATTTCTGGACAACGTGCAACCACTCGTCGAAAGGTAAGTGATGCGAAAAAATTCTGTTAATGATTTTAACATTGAGTATAGTTGGTGTTCCATTTTCGATCGAGTGATTACATCAAATACGAGTAATTAAATGATTATACCCAGTTATTGCGGGCATTTTAGTTGAAATGGTCCTTTAATTTTGCAGCGCGCGTGCACAAAGTTTTCGGTTTAACTAAAAGGATTTCGAGGTGAGTTAGAGGTCAAATTAAAATGTGATAGACCGACAAAAAACAAAACCTTCGGTAAATGCATTGGCTTTTTGCAACCGTTGTAATTATTTCAGAACAAAAAAACAAAACGGTAATCGTTTTAGTAGTCATTAAACGTTGAAGCAAGATCCCAATGATTTGCAACAAATGTTGCGCCTAACACGAGAGCCATCACAAACATTTGCATTTACATGTTAATGGGCTATAATCAGAATATCGTCACGAAACTCAAAATTACTCTGTTGAGTAACCTGTTTCAACGGTAGCCATTATTAGAATCAAATAATATCATTTCGTATTTGACACACTTCCGTTAACCGAGAATATCTGAGAATGTGTACCTATAACAGATTAATTTTAGATACATTTCAATATTTTTGCGATTTATGGGGCAAGAAGTTCCAGTTGATATTATGTTCTCGTAAACATTTAGAGCCATAGAGCTATGCGCAGTTTATAATTGATCTAAAAAATGTTAGTAACCTTAAAATATATAACGTATAATCACTGAAGAGACAAAACAATGAGAAGTCAAAGAACAGAAAGTATGTTAACAAAATATGTGAAAGTCTTGTGTCATAGCAATCGTATACATAAAAATTTTATCGAACCCACCAATTTTGAAATCAGCCCGTTAATAAATATTTTCTATGCCTCTTAGCTAATACATTATGCATCCATATTACGTTTAATTTTGATTTGGTTTTGCAATATTGCTCTATTACGCTGCGATATGTTTTAGATATTACAAAACACGGCACGGTAACCTTTTATACAATATGTCATCTTTGTAATACTAATAATCCACATTATGAAATTAAAGGTCAATTTTGCTTAAATATCGCATTAAGTTTGAAATTTCACCAGATTAGTATATGAACGGTAAAAATTATTATTATAACTACAATACAGTGTGCAAATTTAATGGTGTATTGTTTAAACATAATTATTGTAAAACAAAAGTGTACGTTGTGGCGTTAATCAAGTTTCGAATTTTTTGTGATTATAATCAAAAAGCTGACAGATACCTTCAACTCCTTTGATATGACATAATTATGTCGTCATGATATTGTAGCTATAATATTGGGAAAATAAAAATAATACTAATAAACAGTTTTATCAAATAGTATGTGGTAATCGCATTCTTATATACAAACAATAAACCTTTTAGTTAACATTAAGACATTCTTAAAATATGTAGAAAAAGTACGAAAAGATTGTCGCCGCTGTGGGAATCGAACACAGATCTTAAGTGCAAAGATTAGCACTATAAACAATTTCAAATTTATTAAGACATTAATAAAAATTATATAAAACAAATTATAAAACTTTAAAGAAGGATGGAGTGGAATGGAATCCCACCAAAAAAAAAACAACTAAAAAAAAAAAACGAACTATTCCCGCTTCGTGAACGCCGTCTTGTACACAAACTGGCCCGTTGACAGTCAATTGGGTAACAATCGGGCACAAATTGCGCGGTATCTCGTCGTGTTGGCTTACCCCACACGACGCGCCACAATAGCTTCGAGAGAGCCCGCTCCAATAGAGGCGTTTCGTAAACGCCTTTATCTTTATTGGATGATGTTTTCGCTTTCAGTCACAGAGTATGTTAAGGTTCTCCTTACTTTACTTTAGCTGATGTTTTTGCTTTCAGTCCGTTCTATAAAAGCTTCATCGACATTAGAACTCGAGTGCTAGCCGGAACCCAGGAACTTGGTAGGGTCGGGTAGGGTCTGGTTTCTTCGGTCATTTGGCCCGTGCAGAGAAAATGCTTTTGCGTATCGTTAGCTCTGTGCAATGTGGTCTGGTATAGTTTCATTTTTTTATTCTGCCTGCCTTTTCACTTGTTTGCAGCAGAATTTGATGGATACCACAAATTGTGCTGTCGGAGTGGCCAAGTTCTGGGCCGGAAACATGACTTGTCATCGAAACGTAAAGAAGAAGATTTCTTTATTTTATTCTACACCCTTGCGGTTTAGCTTTTTTTTCAGTAACGAGATGGCAATAAATCTCTAGCCGTATTCCTTTTCTACTAAACTCACAAACACTATTTGACCGGTTATAAAAGCTTAATCAAATGTAATAAATTAAATATTGTAATAATTAATTTATTGTTCAGTTCAAGATATATACATGTATGTATCGAAAAAGTGAGTTTTCTAAAGAAGTTCTACTTTTATTAAAATTAAACCTACTGTCTACTGACTCTTAAACTACACTAAGCTCGCAATCTGTGGTTATATTAAAGTAGAATCTGTTGTTTTTTCTGCTCGTTTCGAACCATAAAACCGTCTTCGACGCATTTCCAAGCAATTGCAAGACGTATTTCCTCAAACTGATTTCGTAAGTGAAAGCTAAACTTATATTTAAAACTAAGGTGATGAAGTAGTGATAAGGTGGATAAGGTGACAAGTAAATGATTTTAAATACGGACCACTCCTTTAGAAAATTGTAACCCTAGAGCTTATTTTTAAAGTTATACTTGTCGGAAAAACTATGAGTGACATGATGCTTGGTTATTAATTTAATCTTGGCAATCAATAAACGTTTTGACATTTACCAATAATTTAATTTTTTATATATATAATAATTAATATAATAATTTTATTTTAATAAACCGTTATCAATTGCATTTAATGTCTTTACGCTAAAAAAATATAACTTCTTACGTGTGTACACACATATATTTTTTGTATACGTAACGTTTTAATAAAATCACCAACTATTAAATTAAATGGAACGAAAGATTCCTTCTTTCTGTTATCTCCGTAGCAAAACAAACGATCTTTTAATTTCATCACGAACCCCACAATGCAGCATTTCAAATGGCTCCAATTTTGTATCCGTCGAGCCTGACCTTCACCTGCCACAGTTGTGGAGTCTAGACTAGACCAAACGGCCATGTGTGTTACAATCACCTGAATTACTTTAAGTATAGTTGAAGGGAAATGTGTGCTTGGGTGCAGTCATTGACGACGTATTTGCAACTCCTATTACTTGGTCAGGGGCACTCACTTAGATAGAAAACACTCTTTTATAGGATTGCACTAAAATAACACGTATTGCCCTATAACATAAGCCATTTCACGTCATTCATTTTTGTGTATCGTTTATTTGACATAAAATTTCTTCTAAGGCAGTTGGCGGTCCTTATGATATCGCCAAGACATACAATTTATTCATAGAATCAAATGATATTACATGCAAAGATATGACACTAGCGCACCGAAATTGAGGCACTCAAATTACACCCATTAATGTAATTAGACTTAGCAGTCTAGAGAGATAGCTCTCTTTCCATATCATACATTCTATATCATCTGTCATATTCACTTATATATGTCATAAAATGTAAAGAGGAACAATTGTCAAACGCCGTGCAGTATGGACATCATCATCATCATCTATATTAATTATTAAACATCATTGATAGAATCGAAAAGGATTTTTTGTTTCGTCAATTCTAGCTCTTAAACAAAAAATGCAACGTTCTACATAACTTAGGAAAAAAGGACGTCTAAAGTAAGTATTAAAGTTTCGCATATACAGTAATATTTTTTGAGAAGTGCCCAAATTTACACAGGAGGTTCAGACTCGGTGGTATTATCGTTTATTGAAATAAAAAACAAAGTTTTTTTCCAAAAAAAAAAAAATGCCATTCTATTCCCTAAAAACGGAACGCGTTGACAATGCGGTAGCCATTCATAAATACCTACATTTTACTGTGCACGAACTTGTGTGCGTGTTAGTTATGAATGATCGCGCGTAAAATAAATGAGTTGCGTATAAACCACGCACTTTTTGAGATATGTTCAAATGAATGTAATTTATTACTTAAGAGTGATTTTAAATGTTTATCATTTTTTATATAACATTATTTATGTCTAGAATTTAATAAAAAAAAATGGATACACTTAGAAAAGCCACCCTGTGTAAGTGCTACAGCAAGATTATGAATCCAGCTGAAAAGATGATTGAAATCTACAGGTGTTCTTGATGCGTCTTCGTCCGCTTAACTTTTTCGAGACTGAGGAAAAATTACGCCAGCTACAAAAACTTATTATAATATCAGCTAGTCCACTAACATATGGAAAATTCTCCAATTCTCATAATGTTCCGTGATATGTTGAAATAAAGGAAATAATTGGAGTAGTCTGCAACAACAATAAGACAAATGAATTTGTAAAACATTCACTTGAACGTTAAAATGAAATCGTATTTCTCTCCATGGCATCATTGTCCAGCCGCACGTGAGTAATGGTTGTATAGTGCAAGCTTCTTACATCTGTCATTACCGACGTATCGAGAACTTTCACCTTTGGACCACTAGTGTCCCCTATTCTTCTAACCTTAATGTTCCGAAACTGGTACACGGCATTGTATAGGGCAGCTGCTTTGCTGCCACTTTCAAAGGAAAATAACACAGAACTGTGTGTACTTTTTTATGAAAAAATACGTCATAAGTATTATTTGATACGTTAAGCTTTGTTAACAGATTTAAAGCGTAAAAATGTTCATATATTAATTTTATGGTTGTGAAAAAATTATATAATAATTTTTTTTTCCAATCATACAATTTTGGAATAGCCCTTTAGGATATATTATGTATGATTTATAACCAATTCAATTAAACGAAACACAGACTGATACCTCCAAACTCTACTTCGAAACGCACAGATAGTTTTTGGCTTTAAACCAAGGAATGATGAAAGAATATAAGTAATTTTATTTTTTTCAAGTAAAATGTCGGGTAATGGAACGCAGATTATGACACATATTTAGTTATACCCATTTGTCGCTTGCAATTTGCACGCGGCCGCGTTCCTAAAGTGCAGTATCCGCCGTTCCCCAATTGACCCTGACAGCCGCTATAGCGCTGTTGCGATTTGTCGACACTCCGCGGCCGTCCGCGCAACTTTTTAAATCCCGCACCGCGTGGGCGCGTTGACCAGTTAAACTGCTGGCAGATACGTGTGCCCACTGACAATTAGTGGATTGCGGGGAATAAGCCGTTGCCACGTTAACAGAGAAATGCACCGATCTCAAGGTCTGCAAACAGACCTAGCAACTTGCGTAGATGACTTTACATATTGCCATTTGTCCATTGTTCTCTACGGATGTAGTAATCTGTAGTAATTTTAATGAAACTAACTTAACCCCTCCCCCCAATTTGGAAATGTTACTACGTCTTTCGATGTGATATATGTGTGTGTATAAATGTTTTTTATTGTGATTGTTAATATAATTTCCTTGTAGCTGTGATGACGCGTTTCGTTATGTTAAAGATATTCTTCCATCTCAGATATGGCAGGCATCTGTTAATTAAGTTTTCCATTGCGCCGCGGTCTTTTGCAATAAGAAACAATGCAAGGTGATAGCGAAATAATCAGATTAGAATGTTTTTTTCTGTTTCGCGTCATTTCGCGTGTTCGTGCTAATATATGTAACTAGAGCAAAACGCATATTTAATTTTAATGTAATAAAAATGACTTTATCGCATGAACACAGTAGTTTTAACACGAGGTGATAAAAATATGCACATAGGTATCACATCAGTTTAGCGGCGATGTGACGACTGTCCCGTACGCGGTATGTCACTAGGTTTTTCTTTCTAAGGATCAGATCTATTTGGATACATGAGGAGTATTTCTAATTGAGAATTAGCGGTGGTGGGGCCACGCGACACCTCAGCTATTACACTAAGGAGCAGCCTCGACCGGGGAAGTGACATGGCTCACAAACCGGTGTGAAGTGGCAGTGTCATACTTTTGCGTTTCGTCTGGTGATCGGGTTTAGGGATTCTTTGAAACTTCATCATCATCTTCTTTTCATACCCGGACTGCTTGTACAGATCGTCACTTCATCTAGCGCGTGGTCGTCCAACATTACGATAACCGATTATCACATGGACTTAAATTTAAAACTGCGATCAGCTTGTATCAAATTCAGTGTGCTTCGTCATCGATACTACGTATCTATCGGTCTATGGACCGTCAAATTATATTAGGCCTTGTGAACTTGAACTTTTGAGTCGATGGGGCCTTGTGTCAGTTAGAATCGATTACCAAATTGCAGTTGGCCGTTTAATAATCGATGATAGATGCTATTCTTGACCGTCGCCAGATTTGGTTGCGGTATACGATTCGTTTACTGATATGAATTATCAACTGGCTTCAAATAGGGAAGAGTTTCTCAACTAGATTGTGTTTGTTTATGTTTATTTCCTCAGAACTCCGTCATTTATGTATCGATTGTAAAAAAATCTGTCACTTTTTAAAATTTTGTTTCTGTAATACATATTTTATTTTATGACTGTTTAATATTATTACTACGAGTACCACCGAGACGTTTTCATTAAAATAAATAAACGTAAAAGTAAAAAAATTAATTACAAGCATTTACTCTCAAGGATTAAAATTATACGGCCTGACTAATCCATTTAATACCGTAAGTAACTGTTAGTAGGACGTAACCCGTTAAAGTGAATGCTTTACATTACCGTCATATTTTAAAATTAAAACGGCTACCGACCTTATCGTGTGAAGCCGGGAGTTTGATGGCATTTTTATGAAGTCAACAGTATATGAAGTTTCATCTCCATATCTTTCATCGTTATTGTTGCAACTCAATATGGGTTCGAACAGTTCACGTGGACGTATATCCTCTGTGATATAAAAAGAAAGAAATAATATATATTTATATACCGAGAATAAATACGAACACAACAAAAATATTATAAGTTTAATAAAAAATATAAAATGTATTAATTTAAGTGATAAATAAAAAAACAAGGAAACTGATTCAAAAAACTACTGTTGATGCGACATAACTGTATTCAGTTTTATCTTAAAGTGCTTTAAATTAATGTGCTCTGAATAAAAACATTAATAATGACAACAAAAAAGATGAAACAACATCAGGCCGGATATTGTACCGTTATTATTTCTCTCCGACGAAATCACCTTAACCTTAACCAAATTATCACAACAGAATTAAAAAGACTCGAAAGTTGTTTGCGAGCGGCTTTAAACACAAAAACAAAGTAGTAATTGAATACTGTTACCGTAATCTGTAACAAAAATACTTTTTGTTAGTGGTTTTTCTATTTTTTATTATGTTTTTTGACGTAATTAGGTTTACACAGTTATTTTAGAGAACGCGTATAATATAATTCACTAAGCTACACGACTGGAATGGCTAAATATTATATGTTTTATTGCATGTATATATTACGGAGTCTTGTAAATAAGTAACTTAGCGAGAGCTAAAGCTCAGTCTTAGCAACACGATTACATGACTGACAGATATGGTGCCCAATTTTACGATTATGACAACATTAGCTCGTAAAACCGATAATCGATGGATAAGACAGGTTCTTGAGTGGCAGCCTCCTACTGGCCATCAGAGTGTAGGACGACCACCCACTAGATGGAGTGTGAAAATGTGCGGTAAGTCGATGGATGCAGGTGACCCAGGATCGTGCTTCGAGACAGTCTGCGGGGAGGCCTATGTTCATCAGTGGACACAAACAGGCTGTAATGATGATGATGAATTACATATAATACTGTCATAGCGTTGCAGCGTTCACGGGTCTATTCCGAGACATCGAGTTGTTTGATTTTTATTTTTACATTTACATTATTTATCTGGTCCTGAAATCGGTGATTCCGGCATGGTCACCCTATTGCCAATGGCGTACGCTTGTTTGATTGCTATCAGATATACGGTTGCGTGGCACAGTCCCATATACCGAAGCTCTCGCCGAATCAGCCGCCGTTGCACGACACTGGCCGCCTTTCATTGCTGATGATTGCTGCAGTAAGCACTTAGCACACAGTCTCAGCAGATTTACGATATGCACTAACTTCGTTCGAGGCGATCAGTTTGTAACTACGCGCGACTCACTTAACGCTATGACTTATTAATTACTCACGGATTTGTTACTTAGTAGTCACGTTAAACGATAATTTTATCGTGATCGTACGATACTTATTTTATGACATCGCTCATGCCGTAAGGTGATTTTTGGTCTTCTGGCCAATTTCAAAGCCTTCACCAGTGACTTTAAATTTTTGAGATTATAACATGCTACAGAATTGAGGTCTAATAAAATCGGTGGATAGAAGAAGTATTCGTATGGTCTCGTACGTACGTACGGTATACGTACTTTTACTTGAATAACTAAACATATTTAAGTAAAAGTAAAGTAAAAAACAGCCTATAAATGTGTCATGACTTCACGTGTTTTCGAAATATTTCGAAAATATGCAGATTTTCTCACTGACTTATCACATGCTCAGCGGTGAAGGAAAATTCACCGCTGAGCACGTGATAAGTCGACAGCACTTAAAATTTACAATTTGGCACCGGAGATCGAACTCAGGTTGCTCGAGTAAATTTAATTAAAGGCGAGCGCCCAGACACTGAGCTATCACGGTATTTAATGATAATTTAGTATGACAAAAATAAACAAGATTATTAGGCGGTCAAATAAAATGACGCCATATAGCGATTCATCAAAATATAACCATTCGACGATTTCAAAATAACTATGCAAATAGGAAATCGTCGTACCGTGCGATGTATGATCTTGATTCGCAATTTCGCGGCGAAAAGTGAAAATATCACAACTAGCTGTGATCTATTGAAGCGAAGAGTAGTTGAATAAAACGGTACGATGAATGATCTGAGCAGTCGACAACATTCCATTTGGTCAGAATGCCTTTTCCTTTTATGTTTGCACAAGTAGAGACGGTACGTTGGGTAACTTTGAGAGACTTCTAAACAAATAAATCTATGTAATGATCTTACTTAGTTAAGTATACTCACTCATATAGTTATATGCAAGACGTTAAGAGAATTTTGACACAGCAATAATAATTAGATATCATTCAAGATATGTAAAACTGTAAAACTATGGCTACAATCGAAAATACACGACAATACACACATAATGGCATAAATTTGACATGAATATAAGATGATGTAGTGACTCCAATAATCGGGAGAAGCAGTGGTAATGGTCACATGGTAAAGCCACGAAAAAAATTAGGACTCATAATCAACCACAATCCACTTTAAAACGGCCTTGCACGGCGGTAAACATCTCTCAAAAGTCAAGACTACTGGTCGTTTATAACAGTTTTCATTAATGAACGCATATTTTACGAGGCACCGGTACCAATACAAAGTTAAATATTCCATCATTGATATATGGTTATATGAAATCCGTTGTTGAAATGTCAATGTTATCTTTATAAAAATAGGCAGTTCCAGTTACGATCAGAGGAGGCGCTGAATAAATTTTCATACTTACAAGACCCGCTAACGGAATACGTTTACTTCTTGAATACCGAAGAGTGCTCGAGTTGCTTATTCTATCTACATATCTCCCCAAGTTCCAAGACTATTGGAAGTCTGAATTTATTGTCGAGTCCGACATAAGTGACCTAAGAGTGTACTTTATATCCTGGAACATCATTTGCTTATTGAATTCTACTACCTATAAAAATCTCGGCACAGTAAATACACCAGAAATAGTAACGAGTTTGTGATTTGGCCACATTAAATTGTTATGTTTCTAGAGCAGCGTGGTGCCGACCATGTACTAAAGAATAGAAAAAATACAGAAGCTATATTGCAAGGGAATAACGGTATAGACAACGCGTTGGTTGTCGAGGTTACCACTTTCACTGTTCGCGGGCTGACATTTCTCGTGTAGGAAGGTTTACATTTTCACTAGTAAACGTGATAATGCCTCTGATAGATAATTAACCTCGTTGTGTTACCCTTGACCACGATCGTGAATGTGGGCGAATTTCTTCAAAGTAGCAAGCACGTTTAAAACTGAATGACAATGCAAAAGCAGTTCCAAATGTTGTTAGGTTCATTCTTTCTCTTTCTGCGACTGAACTTAAGGAGCTGTGATGTTAAACTTCATCGGTTAAGGAGCTGTGTCACGTGCTAGGTAAGTAATTCTTTCCCTTATTGTTTCTTTTTACAATCCAGATTCTTAAGCTTTGTTTCCAATCTCAGAAGCGTAGTTGTAAATGAAATAAACGGGATTGTATTTAACAGTTTCTCTTAATTTTCTATACGATATTTAGATGAGCCAGGAGTATGCAAAGAACTTCATTTGAAGCTATAGATGATTGCCGCTAAAGCTTTTCCATTAGGTTTTCATGTGGGCTAATCAGGATAATACTAAATTAAAACTGTGCGGAATACTTTATTGTTGTATTGTTTCTGAGAACAAACGATTCGATTATGTATTGTATGCAGAAGTGCCCAACGTTTCCAGCGAGCACACGCTTACGTCGATGTACTCATATAAAATCATGATTACACGTCACGCGCTATGCAATGACGATGGTGTTCTGTATTAATAAGATTCAGATCGCCCTGCATCGTGAGCGGACGCACCAATTCGTACATCATTCGGCCTCGGGCAAAAGTGAAACACATTTATGGGTCTTCCGATTTGCGACGCCAACCTTACAGGGTTAAAAAACGATACGCTCACGTGACGCAACAATCAAGTTCAATGTCCTTAAAAAAGAAGATATTACGTGGGAAAGAGCATGGTAAAAAGCATTTGAATTGGCGCCGTAATATAGAGACTGAGGTGCGGTTAGCGTGCCGACATTGAATAATGAGCGGCACAAGATGCCACGATACTTTTAATATAATGAGCCTAATGTAGGGCGACTGTAGAATGCGCCATAACAGATTAGTAATTACGCAACGTTGCCTGGAAATGGAGCTTGATTGATTTCGGAACGCTGGAAATTGATTTTAAAAACATGAAAAGTGTAAAAATAACACGAAAAATGAGCAGCATTGCGGATTAAAGGGAATTGTTTTACAAAAAAGCTTTCAGGTGTATATAAACACTGGTAACGCGCGTTGATCACCCTTAAAAATTCTTTAAAAATCTTGGTCATAAGTTATTTTTGTTATACATTCTCGACAATGACGCTCTGATATTTAACATTTCATTTATATTCCTCTTAACTGTCGTAAGCTATCGTATAAAAGCTTATTTAAGACACATTTTAAAAACTAGGTTAAAACACATTTCTTATTAAAAGCTAGGGTAAAAATCATTTCTTATTACGAGAATGTTCCATGATCTTACATTTCGAGGTATACGGGCGGTTGGAAATTTTATTTATAGGAATGTTAACGTACATATTTAGACGTTACGCTTACGGACAGGTGTACGCGCGAAGGCCGCTCGCGTGAGGCGTCGCGGTCAGCCCAGATGAGTCGCAGCCAAGTGCACCGTCTCCCATTACGGAATCAACGTCGCTGTACTGTTATCCGCGTGGTTGCGGTCGCCCATGTAGGTCGAACACTCGAACGTGAAATTAAATTTATCGTTTGCGAGAATACCAAAGTTAATTGCGGCCTCATTGTCGGCGGTCGGACGTAGCGATTTTTTCTTTCGGCGTGTACATCGTCTCGATTACTTTCTGTATGAATTCGTTCGAGTTCTGGTAGTTGCACGCGGTTCGATGTCAGCCTCGGCGGTAATCTGGGACCAATGTAGGTCCGAGTGGGAAATGTAGAGTTCTGACCGAGTTTTTTTCGAGTATTGTTCGATCGAAACCGTTCTCTCAGATTTATTAAGTGCTGCAAGGCAAAAGTTCGAGTCTTTAAGTAGATCGCAATGGCGGGCTCGACGGAATTCGTCCACGTCGCTCCCCACAGGGAATAGACCCCATTCTTCATTAATAACATTAGTAATCCATTTTCATCCATCGATCGCGCCCTCGCAAAATGCGCAGAATAGGTTTTGGCGAATGTCATGGTGCGAAATGGGCACGTACATATTTTCAAAACAAGTATTTATCATTTATTTTATATACATAGACTGATTGGTAAAATGCTGTTATACTATGAATATTAATAAATGCTGTGCCCAATAGTTAAAATTGAATAAGTAACAGAAAAAAAAAGAATCTTAATTGATAATGTTCTGGCAAATGATGTCTATGTTAATATAATTTACATTATCAAATGTAATAAATAAACATTAAAGATTTAAAGTACATTTCTTATTCTAATTACAACGGTATCGTTGCCAATCGAAATGTGTTTGATGTCTAATTTTTTAAGACCGTAAGAAAAAATTACAAACGCACTTTACTATGATTATATTTATCCTAAGTGCGTATTGTTTTTATGTGTGTGTATGTGTGTGTGCGTGCGCGTTGCTTGCATCTGAATCAATAAAATGATTGCATTTCCTCATGCGTATCAAAACTTTCAACTCGAATGAATAAGGAGCATTTCTGATACATATGCTGACAAATCTATAACGTACCTATTACGCGTACGTAAACATAACATCAATACTGTAAAACAACGCCACATCGTCGACTGCTTACGTTTTTTTCCGCACACTAGCGCGGGAAGCGGCGGAGTGGTGAGCGTACATTCTTGAGCCACCCACAAGCGAAATCGTCCAGTCATTCAATTGTTCAATTTAAGCGCGTCGCAAAAAACGTCATGCTCTCGAGCCGTAATCTAGTTCCGATCGCAGCGTCTAAATACGTACGCTGCGTCGACACTCAGACCATATATATGCGACAGACGACGCAAAATCGAGCCGAATCGCAATCGACGAGCGTTGAGCTTTTTACGTCGCGTGTAAAAGGAGCGGAGGGCACTTCGCGCGCATATTACCCTTGACGCCGCGACTCGTTTTCCGAATTGGTTTAATGAGCGCTCTACGATGTAATTTTTGCGTTTATCGTTTTCCTCCAATTCTGAACGATAAAGAGGTTCACTAGCAAGAAAGATTGTAACAAAAATTCTAGTCATATGCCAAGTTGAGACTCATTAATATCTTGATTTAAAACATCTAACAATTACACTGAATTATTAAATGTAATGTTGGTTACTTAATTTAAACTGCCGATTAGTGTTTTTTATTATTTTACTATTCATCATCATCATCACTTCAGCCTGTTTGAGTCCACTGCTGAACATAGGCCTCCCCCATAGACTGCCATGAAGTACGATCCTGAGCCACCTGCATCCATCGACTTCCCGCACATTTGCACAGGTCGTCACTCCATCTAGTGGGGGGTCGTCCCACACTGCGATGGCCAGTACGAGGCTGCCACTCGAGAACCTTTCTTCCCCAACGGTTATCGGTTCTACGAGCTATATGGCCGGCCCATCGCCACTTCAGCTTGCTAATCCTCTGAGCTATGTCGGTTATCTTAGTTCTACTGCGGATGTCTTCGTTACGAACTCTATCACGCAGAGAAATACCGAGCATAGCCCGCTCCATAGCTCGCTGAGCGACTTTGAGCTTCCTCATACGGCCAGCAGTGAAGGACCACGTCTCGATTCCGTAGGTCATCACTGGCAACACACATTGATTGAAGACTCTAGTCTTCAAACATTGAGGTATATTCGACGAGAAGATTTGCCGAAGTTTCCCGAACGCTGCCCATCCGAGTTGGATTCGCCGATTGACCTCTGCGTCGAAGTTGGACTTACCTAGCCGGACTAACTATCCTAGGTAAACGTACTCGTCAACAACTTCGAGCTCAGTGCTCCCAATAACAACCGGTATAGGCGTGACATGGACATTAGACATGATCTTCGTCTTGTCCATGTTCATCTTAAGGCCCACCCGTTGGGAGACACTGTTAAGGTCATTGAGCATAGCACCCAGGTCCTCCAGCGATTCTGCCATGATGTCTATATCGTCGGCAAATCGAAGGTGGGTGATGTATTCGCCATTGATGTTAATACCTCGTCCTTTCCAGTCCAGAAGCTTGAAAACATCTTCCAACGCAGCGGTGAAGAGTTTCGGGGATATGACATCACCCTGTCTTACACCCTTCTGCAGTTGGATAGGTTTCGTACTACTGGACTGTACTTGGACGGACATCGTAGCCCTGTTATACAAATACCACAGCACTTCGATATACCGACAGTCGATTTGGCACCGCTGAAGAGCCTGGAGTACCGCCCAAATTTCGACAGAATCGAAGGCTTTCTCATAGTCCACATACGCCAGACACAAAGGCAGATTATACTCTTCGGTCTTCTGTATAATCTGCCGCAAGGTGTGTATGTGGTCTATGGTACTGAAGCCTTTTCGGAATCCGGCTTGTTCGGGAGACTGGAAGTCGTCGAGTCTGGAAGCGAGACGATTCAATATGACTCTTGAGAACAGCACATAGACGCGGCTCAGAAGGGATATCGGTCTATAGTTCTTCAAGAGAGCGTTATCGCCTTTCTTGAAGAACAGCACCACCACACTTCTGCTCCACGCCTCTGGTGTAGCACCACCCTGAAGGACGGAATTAAAGAGCCTCTGAAGGACTACAAGTACCGGTTCTCCACTCGCTTTCAGAAGCTCTGCTGTAATTCCGTCCTCTCCCGATGCTTTTACTATTATATTAATATTACTATTTAAGCAGTGTTCCTAATTATTAGATTCTATATCTTTATAGCTAGGCACATGTCTATGACGGTAAAAATGACATATATGTTACAATAGCCCTATTGCCAAAATATCACGCAGATATATGACGACATTTGAGTAAGCGGTTTTGGATATGTTTTTACGACCAGCCACCTGCCTGATGTCAACCCTCCTTAGGAAACATACACCCAGATCCGGAACAGTTGTCTGTGGGTCACACAAACACTTGTCCCGTGTGGGAATCGGACCCACGAAGCCCAACGCCGAAGCCAATAGCTTAGCAACGGCGCCAACAAGTCATCAACAACTAACAACAACAAACAACTAATATATAAATTCTCTAATTGCTTAAGTATTCCTACGTACTGTTGGCATGTTTTTTACCTTAACGAAGGTGTATAAAATGGTGCAACTAGTGTTGTCCTACCCAATAATTTTCTGTTATCGAAGCACGGAACATTATCGTATCCAAATATTTGTTTTCGCAAAAAGATAATAACTTAATCACCGTTATATCCTACGAACTTTTCAACTAGCCTGAAGTAACATTAAATTCTTACTTGACACGTGAAGTCGTAGTAATCATTTTTCAGGGCTGAATTTGGTTAAGTAAAATAATAATGTTATTTCTAACTTGACCAGAAAAATAGAAAACCTGATCTGTTGGGGCCGCATTTGTATCATCCCTGTTATTTTAATTGAGTGGTAAGAGTTAGTTCCATTGGTTTTCCGCAACATGGTATACTTTTTTTTGTTTTTCTGTTCGATTCAAATCTATCACTACATAGTTTAAACAAAGTCGTCCGGCTGTCTGTCTGTCCCTATGTATGCTTAGATCTTTAAGACTACGCAACGGATCTTCATGCGGTTTTTTTAAACAGGTAGAGTGATTCACGAGGAAGGTTTATATGTACATAAATTGCACCCGTGCGAGGCCGATGAGGGTCGCTAATAAACTATAAATGTTATTTGATATATTTTGTCGCGGAAGTAAGCTGATCAAATATCTGTATAATTGATCATATCTTCTGACATATATCATGCTATGTTAATTGAACTCCCCTATAAACGAAAAATTCCGCCGCATTTTAGACGAAGTGATCATCTAAATCCCATTCTATCTTAAAATATGTAGAAGAAGTACGAAAAGACTGTCGCCGCTGTGGGAATCGAACCCACGTCTTCGGCATTCGCGGCCTGACGCTCTAGCGGGCTTGACGATTTATGGTGGTAGGGCCACGCAGCAGCCTCGGCTGTTGCACGAATGGGCGGGCTCGTCCGGGTAAGTGCCACGACCTCACAGAAGACCGGCGTAAAGTGGAAGTATAATACTTTCGCGTTTCGTCTGGTGAGTGAGGTGGCCGGAGCCCAATTTTCAAAAGGTTGTCGACGCATCTACAACCCTCGGGCTTGGCAGATGTCTATGGGCGGCGGTATTCACTTAACATCAGGTGAACTGTCTGCTCGCTTGGCAACTTTTCACATAAAAAAAAATCCACTGAGCTAAACGGCTGATAGCCACCGCTACGAAAATCTTAACGCCTTCTTTCTACATTGTTATTTAGCATTTGAAGCAATGCTTGGCGTATCTATTGTTATATCCTTTCCAGCATACAAACCCATTCTATCTATTGTTTCCAGTTGATCATCGCGATAAACCGATTATCGATCAGTTTGCGCAGTCCGGGGCGTCACTAGCGCTATGGGCATAGCATCGAGGGTTCGACCCTTCACAAACACGTCTAGCCTCGTGTTGACTTTCCAATCGATCTCAGGCACGCCGGGCGGGTTGCTAACGCACGCCCGTGTGAACTTATTACGATTAACCTCCCATAACTTAAGGGCTAGGCACGCCGTACGCAGCAATAACAATGCAAAGCTTTAGACTACCTACGGAGTTTCCTCAGCGTTAGAAGAACCTCTTTATGAAATTGTGATAGATTAAAAAAATTACTATGTATAGATGAAATGTACGTTTGATATTTCGAAGATTTTGTAACTGGCAAATAAATTGCAATCGTTGACTGCGAATACGGCGGACTGATAGATGCGGTCACCAAAGTTACGTTATTTTGCTTGTATCATAATATGTTATTAATATAATAATATGTTTTGCGATTTCAAATATTTACTTTAATTTATATGAAAGAAAAGTGCGCACCTTTCAGCTAACAAAACATTTACCTGACTTTTCTGGTATTATTTACAGAAAAATTAAATCCAGGCCTAAATAATAAATTCTGGGCTTTTAAACCTTTACTTATAATAACAATAACAGAGCAAAAGTAAAGCGCGATTGACCACGCAGATGCCGCTTATTGATGTGTTCACCAAATTAACCATTATTTACAACGTGTTACTAGTAAACCAAAAATTTAGTAACATTGTTTAACGTATAAAAATGCTTATAAACTTTCGAGAGGGATAATTAACACTCGTTTTTTTATATTAACTCCCTTGATGGTCTAAAATTGAATAGATTAGAAACGTAACGACGTATTCGTAGTTGTAAAGTAGCTTTGGAACAGACGCCAAAGGAGTGGCTTTCAAGGAACAGCTTCCAATTGAAGGTGAGTAATATTGATCTAACAGCTTTTGCCGGCGTCACTCTCTAAGTACAAAACCAAACAGACAGTCTATGCAAACTAATTGAAACAAATGAAACCTACCAACCGTAGCAATATAAAGCTTTTCTTTTCTTTTCTTTATATTAATAAGTATTGATTTCATAATGATGTTACTTACAGTCATATGACTTTGGCAAGAGTTATAAATTAATTTGTCGAAAAGAAATATTTACAATTTGGAGTACTGCATAAATTAAATTGTTATCTACGAAATCAAGCCCACGCGTCATGTTGCCATAAACGCTACTTGCATTTCCAGGCTGAATATGTTTATCCTTTTAGCGAGAAAATTACAAGCCTTCTTGTCACCCGCGGCAACGATCTAGAGTAGACCATAAAAAATTCAAAAATCATAAATTTGTATTATTTCTAATTCTTTAGCAATATGTTACTATAACAATTACGTTTGCTAGTAGAAAGAAGATTTCTTTATATTCATTAACGCAAAAGCTATCCCACAAAACGCACTAGCTCAGTTAAATCCTATTGACTCTTGTCTTGAAGATAGCCACGTTATATTCGAACATAATGATCTGCGTGAAAATACTACTACTATTAAAGCGTATTAAGTTTGAAGAGTTGTTTATTTCGACGTTGTAATGACTCGAACATTTAAAATCTGATCAGTTAATAATCTCAAATTTGACCGCTCAGTTTTAATAACAACATTTTTCCCATGTTTGAAATGTCTCTAAATCGTACACATTGCGCATTCTTGACTACTTAATAAAATAAAAGTGTGCCACATTAAGGTTGTTAAACTGTGAGCACATATTAATTGCGCCGTAAGACAAATAATACTCTCTTTACAGAAACGTCTGCGATGCAAAAAAGCAAAGCGACTTAACTTTCAAACACATACGTAATATTAGCACGCACGAAAACATTTACGAAAGGTGCAACGGCTTCTTTAAAGTGGACCGGGCTCGAACATAAAGTGGAGCGTGAAAGAGATCGCTAACAGAATGTAAGGTGAATACAACTGTGAAAATTACGACCCCAAAACGAACTAACGCGCACCTTTTTCTCCATTGTTGTGTATCCATTATATCGATGGCGCGTGGCGGGCCCGTCGTTAGGAGCCCGATTTTATTAAACAAACATAATATTCATTCTTTATCCTATATATGTTTTTTTTTTTTTATGCGAAAAGTTGTCAAACGAGCAGACGGTTCACCTGATGTTAAGTGAATACCGCCGCCCATGGACATCTGTTACACTCGAGGGTTACAGATGCGTTGACAACCTTTTGAAAATTGGGCTCCGGCTACCTCACTCACCAGACGAAACGCGAAAGTATTTGTCATACTTCCACTTTACGCCGGTCTTCTGTGAGGTCGTGGTACTTACCCGGACGGGCCTGCCCATTCGTGCAACAGCCGAGGCTGCTGCGTGGCCCTACCACCGTAAAATATGTGCTCTAGTATCTTAGTAATGAACATCGATATTCCTTTTTAATGTGATGAAACGGCATCGGCTTACAAAACAGCTCCTGCTCCACTAGGCCCGGGATAACTCGGCCGGGGAAGTACAATGGAATAGGCCAACTCGGGGAAATCCCACGGCCACGCAAAAGACCGGTGTAAACGTCTTTATACTCTTACGTTTCATCCAGGGAGTGTGGTAAACAGAGACTAACTTCTCAGTGGTTGACAAAACCAGCCTGTAAAATCCGTCATTAACCGTCAGTTGAACCGCTTGCTCTGTATTCATTGGTTCAAATTAAACGAAAAAGATTAAAGGTAACAAGAAGCTGCACCTGCAACTGATCACAGTAAAAACTTTTAAGAATGTAAACAATGAAGCTGTTATAATAGAATATACAACTAAATTTAAAGTTCAAAGCAATGTGGGTGGCCTAAAATACAGGATTTGCTAAACTAAGCATATCCTGTATTTTAGGCCATCAGGTCCCCCTCCCAGTTATCAATATGTACCCACTATAAATGAATTACAGTTAACCAAAAACAATACATTCATATAATAATTTCCCAAATAAAAGAGTCCTTGGAAATGAAACTTACACAGACAAACGCTAACATCGATGTACATTAAAAATCGCATCGAATACATTAATAGTATTAACTTGATTATGCGTGTTAGAATTACATTAAAGACCACGTTATCCTATAAACCTGCGACGGAGAACTAAGCAACGTTGGTCACGCAACGTTGTTCCCGGAACGCTGTATCGATTAAATTAACGATGCTCGTTAAATTAATCAACGATGTTCTAATTTTAGCTTCTGTTAACAGATGGATGGCGCCGGTGAGTTTGGCGATTCACGCTCCGGGAGCGGACCTAGCGCCCACCGTCGACAGTATTCGGTACCTTCGCGATTGCCTTGGCAACGATTTGATCCGTCAATACGTCACCTTCCACGTGTTCTTCTCGAACAAGCACATCCCTAGTAAGGTGCGTATTCATTTAAACAAGAAACGAGCAGGCGGGTCAACTGATGCCTGTATGCGCGCAACATCGTGCAAATGCACTTGCGTTGTCAACTTTCAAGACGTTTAATTTCTCACTAGATGAACTTGTTAATGGACTTGATAGCGTGCAGACTGCAGTACAGTATGAATCATGACGGTATGACACAGCTCATGGTAGTATGAATAATTTTGGACGCAAAGTGTGTTCTGGGTATGAATTGTGGAAGAGCCACCCATCAGCTTCTGCAGTTGCAGGAATGGGCAGACGCATCTGGGGAAGTACCACGGCCTCTTAGAAGACCAGCGTTCTGGTGAGTGGGGTAACCGGGATCCACGTCTTTTAAAGATTGTCAACGCATCTGCAAGCCCTCGGATGTTTAAGATGTCCATGGTGGTACTCACTTAACGTGAGGTGAACCGCCTGCTTCTTGACGACTTTCACATAAAAAAGAAATTTTAGTGCTAGTCTCTGCACTTAATAAGTCAATGGTACTAAACTGTCTTTTGTCTTTGCCTATTTACGTGTAGATAATTACTTTTTTCCTTCAACTGACGTTTTCGCTTTCAGTCGGTATACTATCAAAGGTTCATAGAATGCGGAACTTGCGGGCTAGCCAGAAGTGGGTTCTGGCTGACCTTGATACCGCCCTCCGCGATTGGTCGGCCGCCTTTTGATAATATTCACCCGTTAAGAGTCGTTCTTTTCCTCTAGATACCAGACCCGGAGAGCTTTCTGCTGAACCCGTTCAATTGCACCAACCAGCCGCCGTACGACGTCAACGCCTCTGCGACGTACATGAAGACCAAAAACCTGCTGTATCCGGTGAACGTAGCCAGGAACGTGGCGAGGGACTCCGCCTTGACCCACTTCATACTTCCGTCCGACATCGAACTGTATCCGAGTCCCAATCTCATACCGCGATTCCTGAACATGATCGCTAGGAACGCCAAGCCGCTGAACACCTCCACTAAGCCCAGGGTCTTCCCCATTAGCATATTCGAAGTGGACGCCAAAGTTCAAGTGAGTCAATTACTTCTTTACCTTAATTTTATTTTTATTAGGAGGACTCCGTGGCGCACTTGCCATAGCCATCCGGTATACCCGTCTATAAGCCTATGTACGTCGGGGGTAGTGGTTCGATTCCCACACGCAACAACTATTTGTGTGACCCTTACATGGTTGTTTCTCATCTGGGTGTTTGTTCACATGTTGAACACATGATAATGTTATCCTAAAGTAAGGGCTTTTTTAGAGTAAAAAAAAATATTTTTTTGCTGATCTTGATGCTGGTCGGATAGGATAATAGTAAATCAGAAATTTGAATTTTTTGAATCATCTCTATCACGTAAGCTTACAAAAAATGAGTGCGTGTAACCTTTATGCGCGGTTGAAGTGAAACTAGAAAAATCTTTAAAATCATTAATAATAATTTTATTTATAACATTAATGATGTTAACTAGTAATAAATTCTTAATGTTTTTCATTTTAAATGTTATAGTTCTGGTACGTACATATATATAGCGTACCTAAATATTTTAAAATCGGATGCTATATAAACACGTCGTTGCCGTAACGCGGTGTCGGCGTCCAGAGCATTCAGTTACGCCTAAAGAAGTTTTACTATTACTTTAAAAAACGGCACCAGAATGGATTCATTCGTTTAGAAGCAACTATGCCACAGACAGACACGTGAAACATATAACACCCCTCTTTTTATGTTAGATTTAAAAATCGACTACGCATTTTACGTGAATAACTATGTACATGTATAGGCATTGTTAATAACCTAATGATCTTTAGATATAACTTTAACTTTGAACGTTTTCATACATTAAAACATTAAAGTTTTTATCTATATTTCTGAAAGGATTCCGATGTTGACATTTATAATTAAAATAGACTTAGCGTATTTTTTCGTCGTTCAAAACGAGCGAAATAATTTAAAAAATCGGCCAAGTGCGAGTCGGACGCGCGCACGTATAAATGTTTTTTATTCTGTTTTTATATTACTAAGAAATACATACCTAATTAATCTGTGGAAATTTCATGAGCCTGGTGACTGACAGACAGCGGAGTCTCAGTAATAGGGTCCCGTTTTACCTTTTGGTTACGGAACCCTAAAAACAGACTAAAAATATAATTGAACGCTCACGCGATCGTGGTTTATCGTTTCGGTAACTTTTGGTATTTTAATTTATTTTTTCAATTAATTTAAATAAAGGCCATAATTAAAAATAAATATTAAAATTTAACATTCTGGAGTAAAAAGAGAGTTTCAATATCGCCTTCATAGCTATATCCTTTTTTTTTATTTGAATTGGATTAGCGTATTTCATTTTTCCCATACAATTTAAAAATAAATATACTCTTGACAACATTCGATACGCCATATAAAGTTTCTTCAAATTTCAAAGCAATTTTAACTCCTTTGAAATTTGAATTTAGAATAATAGATGAGTAGGTACTTGGACTTTGCCGATAGTATGTTACGCATATTTTACGCCATTATCTCAACATCCTCGACGCTTGGTCCATGTTAAATTTTATATTTAGCAATACGCATCGCTATTGATTAATTGTGGTTTGACTAATAGATAGAACAAAAAAAAAACAGATATTTCCTGAACAAACTAAAAATGACAGCAGGGTCACATATTATTATGTAAAACCTTAAAATTCTCGTATAACCAGGAATTGTAATAAAATAGAAACTTAGTTGTGCATTCTTTTAAGCTATAGTAGAGCTTCTGCGATTGTATGTTTGGGTCGGCTCGTGAAAGAACTACCTAAGGGCGGCATAAATAAGATAAAAATTATTTATTTACATTCTTGCTTATCTATGTCTGGGTTGGCAACACAACTTCCAAACTGTGGCTGATGTGGACGTCAATGGAATGTGGTTATTTTTTTATGTGAACAAGTGGCAAATGAGCTAACGGTTCACCTATATTAAGTGAAAATCGCCGGCCATGGATATTTGCAACACCCATAAGGTTGCAGATGTGTTGCCAACTTTTAATAAAGTGGGTCCCGGCTACCTCACACACCAGACGAAACGCTGAAGTATAACACTTCAACTTCACGCCGGTCTTCTGTGAGGTCGTGGTACATACTTCCACGAATGGGCTTACCCATTCGTGCAACAGCGAACTGTTGGATGGCCCTACCACAGTTAACATAACCTATTAACCTGTCATACTCGACTGCTTCTTTATTGTAGTACCGGTTTCAGGGAACATGATCATCGAATTTTAGTTCATTATAACATTAAGTGTCATTGAATTAAAATTTATTTATTATAGTTAATTAATAATAATAATAATTTTTCAGGTGCCTTCTACGAAAACTGCGTTACAAGCGATGTTGGCCAAGAAGACAGCAATACCATTCCATAAGTACGTGTGCCCGAATTGCCACAACATACCGCAAGGGCAGCAATGGATGAACGCGCCAGAAACAAACCGTGAGTGTGAAGCCACATGTTTCTAGATCTACAATATTCTATTACGACGTATATATAAATATATAATATATAATATAATATATATAATATATAATATTATTACTGAAAAGCCAGCTTAATATAACTAAAAGAACAAAAATGAATCAGAAGGCTATTAAAAGTTTATAAATAACTGTGTAAAAGTGAAAAATATATTAAAAACTTCAGACCACAGAAAGAGAAAGGATTTGTTAAGTTACAGTTTTATTTATTAATGAATTTATTAGCAATGAATCATATTATCTCATATTATAAACGTAAAATACAAAACATTCTCCGGTATTTCTAACGTCCCACGAATTATGAATTCATTAGTAATAGTTACCCTAGATATGTATTACATTGACACTTTGTTTTAAAGAAACTAGCTAGCGCTTTACTTCTGCAGCTCTGATGATAAGCAGCGATACAGCTGTGTATGGACCCTATATTCGGGGAGATATACAGAATTATTAACGTCACTTGAATACCACGTTTGTCAATCCGTACTGAATATTGAAGCACCTAGGGCATATAGAACCAATCCAAATCGTTTAGTGACACTTGAATACCATAACGTTTGTCAGGTCGTACCGAATATTGAAGATACTGAAAGCTAAGCGACGTCCTTTGTCTTATTCGTCCGAGCAATCAAGCCTTCCAACGGCCATCGACCCGACTTAACGACTGCCATTCGCTAGCTAGGAGCCGGAACTATGCCCTAATGTCTCACAAAGTGCGGACATGCAACGAAAATGTAGCGCGAATTGATATATAATGCTGCAAGCTGCTACATTAATTAGTCTTTAGTCGGCTCTGAATAACAGAAAAAGAAATGATGAATTTCCCTTGGAAAAAAAAAGAAAATTATAAACACTATCCTGATTATTTATCTTGTTAACGCAACAGCGTTGATTCATTTGATAATATACGAATGAGTAAAATATATTTGAGGTCTTAAAAACTACTACTTACATTATTAATGAAGCTAGTGTATATGGTTCAATAAAAATAATAATAAGTAAATATTTATCTTCGTATAAGGTTTTAGATCATGAAGATGAAAAAATCTTATATTTTCTGAAGTCTGCGAAGTTAATATTTAAACACATTTAAAAATGCACTAAATACGTAAAAGCGTGATTAATCTACGATACACTATTTTAGCCATTGAATGTTTTCTTTCAAAATGTTTTATTTTTTTTACATAAGACTTAAATGATTCATACATAACATTTACGTGCTAGATGCGGATAAGCCCTAAGAATTATATTCTTATATATGAAAGTCAGATTGCTTTAAAAGGCAAGCATTCGTAGCTATTTTAAAATAAATATGACTTATGGTCGAATCGATCACTTCTGCATCTATTATGACACGGGCCATCATTGCTAATCGTCGGCAATTACTATGGGGCTGCAATTAATCTTGTGCAGCAAGAGTCGTGAGCTATTTATGCCAGCTGGAACAAGCCATGGCCGCCGTATGGGGCATTCTAATTGCGTATAATGGTTCAACGAACTCGGCTCAGTCGCGTTTCCCAGACGTTCGGCGCAAACTTTTACGCAAATTCGCAAAATCCGCCCGAATGCAGCGTGCAATGATAATGAGATCGCCGCCTCTGACGGAATTAAATTACACGCCATTGAAAATTGTTATAACTGAAGATATATTTGCCTTTGTTGATGTACACAAACAACAATAATAATTATTACATTATTGACTTATTTTTTTTTACCAAAATTTGCAATTGACCGCTCGAAACGGTTTAAAGTATTTTTCGACAACACACTTATTACTTATTTCTTACGGTTCCAAGGCCGCTAGGAAGGCATAAGAATACTTTTTAAAGTAATTTAAATGTCACTGTTGAAAATTATTATACCGACAGAATACATTTTCGCTTACTCGCAAAAAAATAAATTCTCCCAACTCTTAGCTTAAACTCGATTTTTACCGTTAATAAAACTCTGAATAAATCTCACATTTACTAATATTGTTATTGTAAATTATATGTTGCAGAAATGGACGTATTCCATGTGGGCAAACGGCGAGGCAAATACGTCCATTGGGAGCCAATCTTCATCGGGACTCACCAAGATCCTCATTATGATGAACGGCTCAGCTGGGAAGGCAAGAAAGACAAGATGACTCAGGTAAAATGAAGAAATATTAAGACGGACCTTCCCTTTCCGTTCCTCAAGTCCATGTTCCAAGTTCCTCATCCACTCCTAATTCTTTAATATCAATTAAAGTAAGTCGTTGATAATGCAAAATAAATAGGTATATTCAAATTCAAACACAACTCCACAAAATAATCATTAGGAAAATCTAGTTCTCATGTTTATTTCATATAAGTTCATCATCATCATTTAACCCCGTTTGAGTGCACTGCTGAACATAGGCCTCCCCCTCAGATTGCCACGAAGTACTTATAGTATCCTGAGTCACTTGCATCCATCATATAAGTTAAATTGGTGAATATTATTACTTACAAAGAGATTAAGAAAAAAAAAAGGTGATAAAACAACACGTAACACTAGAACAATCATAAAACACTCATATGTGCTTATCCATAAATTAGAAAGGCCATGTAACTAACAGTCCTTCTGAAGAGCGCGGAACTTTGCACGTGTGCCCAACAATGAACATACTGATTTCGCTGCGACCGTTAGGCTCGTGATTCCGGAATTAATTCCGATGCTCTTAAGTTCATGGGCGCGTGCTTAGAATTCGAACTGCATTTCTGCAAATTCACACGATCACACACACACACACACACATATATATATATTCGTTACAGCCAGGCGAGGGAATACTCAACACGATAAATGGATTTCCGTAACAATACTTACATTAACTCTTTGTCAAACTGTAGTCAGTTTCTTTCTGATATTCTATTAAAACCATAATAACTAACCTGAATTAACCGCGGGCACAACCGTTTTGCGAATATTTAAAACGTTTTGTTTCGCCTATTTCAGGGTTACATCCTCTGCGTGAAGGATTATGACTTCATGATACTGAACAATGCTTTCTTGATCCACAAGCCTGGCATCAAACACTACGTAAAGAATCCCAAGAGGGACGCCATCGCTGGCCGACAGTCGACCTTTGTGAAGAACGTCATCATGCCCGAGTTAAAAAAACTGTACGGAAACAGAAATGGATGCGCGCTGTGACCAATATACAGATTAAAAATCCAAACGCTCAACAGGCGAGTGGCGCGCTAATCAAAGGAACAGACAAGTTTTGTGTAGAGACAGTGCGACTTTCGCCTTCTTTGACGAAAGAAAGACTGTAGACTTAATTGTGCATAGAAATGAAACATATCATATTGTATCTTTTTTATTTGCTTGAAACTATATACGGTAGTGTTAAATATGCTAGATTGTATCTTGTACGCGATTTATAATATTAATAAAGTGCCTCATGGATGTAGTTATGTGCGGAGACGACCAATTATATGACTTCCTTACTCAAACACATTCGAACATACCGTCTTAAAGTAAGTATACAATATCAAAATTTCTGTCCAGAATGCTAATGAAGTATGTACAACATATGATTTAGGGTGCCAGTTAATATATGTTAGTCTTTTAAGACAAATTTAGTATGTTAATTACATGGAAGTCCACTGTTTATGTACATTTTTTTATCAGCGTAACGTATCCATCAAATCATTTAAGATATTATAATTAATTTTAATAACTTATGACGTAAGCGACGGCAAGAAATCTCATAAGGTGCAAGTTAAGAAGGCTACTTGACTCACGCATTTAAGTACTTCTTGATGGTAACCGATTTTCATTAATATCTTCATGGGACCGTCGAATATTTTATATTGTATGTCATTATATCATTTTAATTGTAATAGCAGTTCAAGATTTTTTTTTTATGGATGATTCAATTATGTATTTTAATGCAATGTGATGCTTGTATATTAGTAATTATGTACGTATTATGAGTATTTGATTAACACGATATTTAAAGGCTCGTTTCCTATTTTGCATTTTGCCTCAATGATATATCATATTGCATTAAGCGACAAAGTTTTTAATATAATCGAATTAAAATTGTTAAGTCACTACTATAAGCATAGGTTAGTGCCGGTGTAATCTCGACAAACTGTTTTAAGATATTCCGATATTTTGAGAAGCGAATTTTCTAAATTTTTTATTCAAGCTAAGCGATATGTATTCAAGCCTAATTAGGTATAAAGTGACTTAAGATATGTGATAGGCCTTACGATGTTTATGGTGGCAGAAAAACGTAACTAAGTGTTTAAACTCACCACGTTCGAACTAAAGTTTTAAGTTACACGTAATTTATGTAAAGGCAAATTAGTTTTAATCATTTATATACTTTAATTTTATTAATATATACTTTCACACGATAATTGACGACTATGATTATGTAAGTCCTTATTGTAGATTATTTTAGTGGTAGATCTATTTGTAAAGGGGGTTTGGTTATGGTAAACGCATGTGGTGAGTTTGCACTTTTAGGCAGAAAGTGCCTCCTAGTATATAAGTGCAATACCTATTGAAGAGTCTCTCGATGTGATCATTTACGAAAAATGTATTTATCAACATGTAATAGTGCGTTAAGTATTTTACCGTGTACGTAAAATTTTCATACGAATATACAGGTGTAATCTGAATAAAAAAAAATTAAAATCAGCTACCGGCATTTTATTGCTTTACATGTAATATAATCAAATCAAATCATTTATTCAACGAAATAAGAAACATACCCACATTTCTTCTATCGTTTTTTTAAGTTACCACCGTTTCGTGATGAGGTTCCTCTATCGAAAGAAAGAGGCGAAAGAAACTTCGTAGGTATCCTTAATCTAATAATAGGACAATTATTTGCGATTTCAAATTATAACCCCTTTTAAGCATGATAAAATCCTATTCATCACGACCATAGTCCTGAAGATACAACCACGTTATAGTTCATATTTGTCGGAGTATCTACCAGAATTCTCAGTTCTTTCATTTATTTGCTGCGTCTACTTATGATACACGATAATAAAAACCTTTTGGTTTGAGATGGTGAAATAAAGAATGGAGGGATGCCAGTCATTCAACAACGGAACCATACGAGTAGGCACACTGCAGAATACATCTCGATATAAGCCGAGAGTTCAGCTGCTCTGTGTCTTTGAACCAAACTCTATTTGTTCTCACAAGCCCTAGCCTCCTCGATGTTCCTACTTTTACATGCTAAAATATGACAGTAGTCAAATATGCGTTGCCACCTTTTACTAAAGTGGAACCTGGTTACCTCACTCATCAGACGAAAAGCAGAAGAACACTTCACGCCGCTCTTCTGGGAGATCATGGTACTTTCCCTGATGGACATTCCCATTAGTACAACAGTGAAGACTGTTCAGTTGACTTAATACTTAACAGTGCCAGGCCCTACCACTGTTAAGTATTAAGTCAACGTGACTTATTTGAGAAATGTAATAGTGTCCTAATAGTCGTGTATTGTGAACTTGTGTAGACGTGAGCTTTTGAGTCGATTATCTTGATGATGTTTTAAGCAAATCAAAGTAAATGGTAAAATAGGTGCAAATGAATCACAGAAAGTACATAGGCGACAGTGAAGTGGTAGATCTGTGTTTACCGGCGTGAAGTGGAAGTATGTATTATACTTTCGCATTTCGTCTGGTGAATGAGATAACAGGGTACCTACTATTTTCTTAATGTTGGAACAGATTTGCATCCCTCCCGTCGGGTGTTGTAGAAATCCATGGGCGCCTGTAATAACTTAACATCACATGAAACATCTGTTCGCTCTCCACATAAAGTAAAAAGTAAAGTAAAAAATGCAAAGAAATGCAACAAACGTTATAACAAACGTTTTTTCTGAAAAAAAAAATACCACATCAAGTACGTACATCAAGTTTGAAACAAGCAGACCGATTTTAAATATGATAATAAAGCATTACGCCCCGGATTTTGCGATGATTAGTACTATTTTAGATGATTAGTAGTATGGTAGATGATATTGTTCTTTTGTCAACACGTATTTAATTTAATGCACTTATTTCCCAGATCACCTAATACGGACTTCCTGAGAAATTATGCATCTGGATCACCAGATTTCTCACTCATCGGAGCATAAAAGTTCTTATGGCATGCTCCGACGTTAAACTCGTGGACGCTGGTGTCCCACAAGGTTGCGTCATATCCTTACCTTGTTCCTTCTGCCAACATTCATTGCTATGCCGATGACTCTACGGTGACGTCTTATATATCGGCTGGGCATATATTTACCGTGTATTTAAATTTCACTGTCATATATAGTCAATGAATGTATGCCGAAAGAAAAAATATATGTTTAATCTCGAAAAAGAAATGTATCTCGTCGATACAGGCTTGCCTAGTAAGGAGACAACTGATATTACATTTATACATAAAAAAGTATCTGCAAATTGTACTTGAGGAAACTTTTCTATATTTTATTTATAAGTTTATTTTAATTTAAGGTACTTTTTGTTGTAAATAAAATGTTTTAGTTTTATTACCTAGTCTTATACCGCATATGGAATACTGTTCTCAATTTCTGGGGGAATTAAAATACTTACAAAAGGAATATATTAGAGATTGTTTAAAGAATACCGAGTTGTGTCGTCGCTAAAATATTCACAACAAACAGTTGACTTAAAGAATAGCGAGGAATAACTTTTTATATCTCGATACTAAATAACAATAGCCGATTTAATGTATTTAAAACAATATAAAATAGCACCTTACATTTTAACATAGCAAAGTTGTGAGTAAGACGAGCGATAAAAAATTCCACGTGATACGTGTACGGATAATGATATGCCACCCTTGCGAAGCCGGTATATAGTAAAGGATACATTTATTTGAAACCTTTTTTATAAATCTAACTTTATTTGGGCAACTTTGATTTTTTTCAATATTTCGTATCCACTATTGACTTTCGGGTTAGTTTATTTTTTAATAATAAAGATATAACAAAACTTTCGCTCGGCGGGATTCGAACCTGCGTCTTCTGGTTTCGCGCCCAGTCGAACAACTAAGTAAAGCGGTCGACGACGTCACGGCGTGAAAATCTCGACATCCATCTACGGTCTTGCTATTGCATTTTTACCAATGCTTGCCCCATGAAGGGTGCATCCTTTACAGCATATAAAAATTTACAAAGAACATTCAACGATGAACATTTGTCGCCATTGCTTTTAATTTTTTTTAGGATTCAATTTATTTTTAATGGTATAAAAAGCAAAGCAGCCTGACATTTTCCTTGAATTTTAATTTAACAATCACGGCTTACTTAATCGTCGTCATGCCTCCTTGTTAAATTTTTGATACTACGTATATATGCATATATTTGATGGTTCTTGAATAACTGGTTTGATGTCAAATACTTGATAAACGAGGAATCAAGAAAACTCATCAAAAGAGATCTAACGCTAATTATAATAAAATTGATGATCCCGCTCGTTGTCACCACAGTAGGTTTTTTTGACACATTTCGTGAACTTTTATCGCCTTTAAATTAGCTTCAACCTCTTTTGGACGCATTCTAAACTTATGGCGACAAGTTTAATTTAAGAATGCAATTTTTACTCGTAAATACTAAAGGCATCATTGTCATAGATAATTATTATGTAACCTTTTAATGAAACTGGAGTCTTTAAGGTCTCGCGTCTTGTCACTGACATTTGACTACATTACCGCAATATATGTACATAAATCGTGTTTCCTTCCTATATCGATGTGAACAGTTGCTGTTCTAGAAAAACTACGACCTATGAAGATGTCGCCATTGATATAAATATTTATTTAATATTCCGTATAAATATAGTTTAAAAGTGGAATTTTAAAATGCTATTCTGCAATGTCCGTGCGGTTGTGTGAATCATAATGATTTCATACTTTGAGTATTTTTCTTTTATGTTACGCATCATAAAGGTTAAATGTGGAATCATTATACGATGTATATAAAATAGAATTATAATATTTGCTGTAACTTTTACGAAGTACTACTTGGTTTTGTAAGGATATAAATTTTTTTCATTAGTAACTAGTAGTCTGCACCCCATTGTTCTTCCAATACTTTTACCAGATAAAGATGGTAATTTTTTGAAATTGTAAGTTATATCTGCCTTCTTATAGTCATTCAGGTATATTTATATTCTTCGTGAAGTAAAGTTAAATGTTTAGGACACATCCTTATACAATACTGACCATATCTTAGAGGGTAAAAGAATTTCACAGGCTAATACAGTATTTAAAACAATGCTAGAATAAGTGTCTTTTCAATTTTATAATAAATTAATGAATAAAATACTTTATTTTTATTTTAAACATAAAACGACCAAATGTCCAGTTTTGTACTATCGATATATACATATGTATGCTAGACTGTACCTTTTACAGTATCTCCACGAAGCGTTTTACAGTTAAATATTAAGCAATGGAATCGGTTTTCAAAATAACAAAACGCTGTATCGAGTAAATCAACAAAGGCGAAATCCAAAATTATACGAGCATGCCAACTGAACGCCGCGTTGAATACGAATCGGTTAGCGGGCCGAGATAAGGAAGCTGATCTCCGGCGAGTACGTGGCTTGGAAACTTTAATGCCCCACAACGGTTTTCCCCCTTCGGTTTAACATTTGAACAGCGATTTTCCATAAATCGTTGTCAGAGTCTCGGCATATGAATAAAGTTTAAACGGCCTGACCTACTATTAGAATAAAAGCTGTAAAACACAGACCTGGATTTTACAGTACAGTCACTTTTCGAAGGTATGAATGTGTCCGTATAGAACTATATCTTATGATTCCTTAGTTGATCATCAAAACATTTTATAATGTTCCATAAGATATTTACGTCTAGTTAAAAATAAATCTTACATAGTTTAAGTTATTGAATATCACTTATTTTAGTTTAGGACTCTAAATGATTAAAAAATGTCTTACATATAACAAAAAATGGTTTATTATACTAAGTAGTGACAAACTCTACGTATGTATACCCACTATTGGGTAGGGGAATATAGATTTTAAAACAAAGTTCCAAGTTGACATATTTTTAAAATATTTTTTTAATTACGTTCTCAATATACCAGTCTCCTGAAATCCTTCAGCGATTAGCACGTGGTGAATAAGCATTTAAAATTGCAATTTGCTGTCACTGGTGCAGGTGCGTCTCTCGATTTTTAACTTACGTTGTCCGAGTGTCCTCCGAGCGTCGCTTTTAGGGGTGTCTGAAACTCAGTACGGGTCTTGTGACGCCAATTGCATCGGCACATCACCATATGGCCCTACCGGGCATAATCGTGCCGGGGTCGCGGAAGGTTGCGTCTTCGTGTTCCCATGTCCCCGTGGGCCGATGCGCCAGACAGTTATCACGTGGGGTTTTAGTCGCCCGTTCTGACCCGGACCCCCACATATCCCTGTCGCTCCCCTAATCTACTGGCAACCAATAACGGGTTTTTCCCACGTTATGGTGAAAAACAAAAAAGGTTGCTCGAGTGTACTGAATTAAAAGCGAATGCTGTTGTGTTATCACGCCTTATATAATTCTTCTGTATGTGTGTATGTCACTAAACTCCTCCTAAACAGTTGGACTGATTTCAATGATTTTTTTTGTGTGTCTTCAGTTCGATCCGAGAATTGTTTAAATTCATAATTCGGGACACAAAATTTTATTTTAATTTTTTTATTTATAAGTTGTCGGATTTAAGTCGTGTGTACAGGAAAACGTCGGGTCCGCTAGTTAATTATATAGGTTGCTGACAGTTGCTAAATTCACGCTTAAATTTACACGATGGAAATATTTACGTGCACCGCTCAAAAAGCTCTGTAAAGGTAAAAAAACACGTTTTTTTTTAAATCTGTTAAGCGAGCTAATAAAATAAAGACAATTTTTTTCTAGGTAATGATCAATCGATGAAAGAATGTATTCCGTTAATGTGCCAAATCAGGTTGAAAAGAAGAGTCAACTTCAAAGAATTTCCGCAGTCCAGAAAGTAGCAGAAGCCCGCAGAACCACTTATTTATTACACTCGCCGTTAAAAAAAATTGTATGCCATTGACAATTAGGAATCATTCGTTAATTCGATTCGTAACGGAATTAACTCATCTCAGCGTTCAAATCGTTTCCTGCACTTCTTTTTGCTTAATTCTTTTAAGCCTAAACGTCATGTATCACTGGATAGTTTAGATAAATTAAAGATCCTGTAATAATATTGTTGGGAAGAGCGTGCTTGAATTGTATCAAAAATTTCAATCCGTAACAGTCGTCTAAAGGCGACATCCTTTTTCAAGCACCTCTTAAAGCAAGCACGTTTTTCTGAAATTTGTCACATCACTACTTTTAGAAGATTGTTCAAATTAATGGGTCCGATGTGATATGATGTTCAAATTAATGGGTCTGATGGTGGTGATATCACGGTGCGAATTTGTTCTAAAAGCAAATCGAGTTTCAAATTAAATATATACTTTCAATATAAATACAATTCAAATTATGTCGTGTATAGGTACGATGAAGGACATATGAAATTAAAACATTAGTTTTTCTTTTATATTAAATGGTAACAGGCTGGTGCCTCATTCAATTTATTTTTCGTAAAACTCAAGTTGTTGTTAAAAATAATAAAGATAAAGAATAAAACCGTTCATTTTGTTGTTATTTATTTTCTATTGAAAATACGTAACCTTCTCGCGAGGAATTTTGCTATGGACAACCTGTTATTTTTAATGGTTTTATACTCTTTATGAACGTAATAAAACGTTTTTCACTCTAAATCATGTCGTTATAGATTCGAATTTAATCCTTATAACTTATAACCAGACTCCAGACGGAAGCTAAAGTTAAGCCGTGTGATCGTTTTCCTTAATATTAAAAAACTTTATTTTCAAGCGCAGCCCCATTTTGTGCAAACCACACTAGAGAAAGTATGCATGAAGTATCATTGAAGGAGTTAAACTTGCCTCAGAGATGAATAGCATAAAGGCCCATTTACACGATGCCATTTTCTTGTACATACAAGAGCAATAATTGAATGCAATAAATTGCGCGCAATAATTGTTTAGAACATTTGTTGTTTAGACCATGCAACTCATTTATTGCTTCAATTTAATTGTATACAACAGGCAAGAAACTGGCACCATGTAAATGGGCCTTAAACCTTAGCCGCGCAACTACAATAATAATAATTGTTTATTTCCCACCACAAACCAAGTACAAAACAAGGTCTTAAATATGCTATGCAATGTCATAATGTTAAATTACATTTTTGGTTGTAGAACACAATCACTCAGGATTTTTTGTTGTTCATAGGCAGCAACAATCACTTATCATAAGGCGGACACCTGTTTACCACTCATATTAAAAAGAACGCAACAAAGACAGTAAATTAAATCTTACTAGAAGTGAAATATATTAATCGTGAAGAACATTCTTGTCCCATCGTGTCATTAAAGGAATATTACGAGCAAATGTTATTTAACATTAATGACTATTCTAAGTCAAAAGGAATCTTATAAATATTAATAATTTGTAATAAGATCTCACGTAGTTTATTTTGCGTATTCCACATCGTAACCATTAAATTTTAGTTAAGCTTACAGTTAAATCGTGTGTGGAATAAATTATTTAAAAATCGCTTTGACAGTTAGGGCCTATTAAACTATAATGACGCATATGGTTTTAAATAACATTATGTATTATAAAGGTACGGTTATCTTTTTTGCATTGGCCTTTAAATATTCAGAAGGTATAAAGCTTTGACTATTAAAGACTACCGGAGAGTAGCATCAATGTATTGGTAATAGTCCAGGACCCTTTACAGTTTGCCCTCAGTTGGCTTGGAATGAAGACATAGCGTTTAATGTCTGACGGCTTTCAAATATGTCTAAAAGAAAATTATTCAATACTCTAAGATTAAATCCTCAGTGCATAAATAATAGAGAGTGGTCATTGCACGAATAACTAACGAATAAATAAAAATACTCATTTAATATACAAATTACATACGCATAAAAGACATTTATAATATATAAATATATACATAGAATAATAATAGTAATAAATATAGGTAGAACATTGAAGATCATTGAAAAGTCTGCGGTATATATTTTTTAATCGAAACAAAAGTGTTCTCTAAACTTTCAAAGAACAATTGATTTAAAAACTATAAAAACATAATATTTAGATAGACTACACCCAGATTAAACTTGACCAATAAAGCTAAAGTTCAAGATCGGCTCTACATATCTTCGAACCGCTCAAGTCAGACAAATTGCGGTAGGAAGGAGGTCAAAGCACAAGGTTACGTAGTTCTATGCGTTCTCGTCAAACAGATATCTTCCCATAAACCTGAAAGTACTGCTCTAATAAAATTAAGCCGCTTATAGTTGATGCAGATGTTGATGCAGACGAGATGGATAAAAGTCAATCGTTCGTTTTTCGACAGGAAGTCCCGGCATTGGCAAGGGACGTAATCATCGTGCACGGTTATTATTTACAGACGTCTCGTATATCATTACAAATCAAGGCGTACATTGCGCACGGGCTCGAGTTTCAAGAGGAGAGAACACGCACAATGCAGCCGAGATCGGATCGTGATATTAACGGCGTGCTGAATAATTTGGTGTACTCAGGCAACGGACCCGTACGCTTCGGATATCGAGCGTGTATCGCGAAAATTGGAGGATTCGCGCCAGACTGATGTAACAAGGCGCGGCCGGTGATGAGACCAGGTTTCACAATAGGTCCGTCTGTCCCCAAGGTCGCATCTTCTCGACTCCACCGACACGCCATTCATAGCTTGTTCGAAGCTCGTCGCGAACGTGTTGTACGGGTGGTCGAAAATATGAGGACCTTTGTGATATTAATTTCCGTGTGCGCTGTCGGTGAGTAAAGCTAAAGTTTTCCCACTTATTTCCCCCCATCGTTCGGGCCAAAGTTTTAACCGAAAATCTGTCATATAAAAAAATTTATAGTACTGTTTTCTAGTTTTTATTTATATTACAAATAAGCTGAATGCTCGTGTCATTATTAAAGTTTAATACAGGTAATTATTAGGTATTATTGCCCGGTGGTCGAAATTCGACTATAATTAATTATACATGGTTGTATGTGTAATGTTTTTTTTTAATGTATTTTAGGCATAATTCTAAAAATATTAGCATTCTGCATTCCTTCTCTATATAAACTATAAGTGTGGAAAATTTCATGCTACTCCGTCCACGCAATCCCCAAAAAAATTCCTAAAAAGGGTACAAAGATTTTGCTTCACGTATTAATATATAGATAATACTTCATCTAATAATGAAGTATTCTTAATAATAAATATAATATTGTTTATCTCTAAACTCAACCAGACGAGAAAACAAATGAATATCCCCCCAATATAATCAGATGTCAAGTTCTTACCACTTTCTATTAAGTAAAATTTTCCATTTATTTATTGTCTACGGAGACATTTGAACGTTTGACTAGAATAATTAGGTAACACGCGAGATTTGCAGTAAACAATGCCTTCATTGAAATTGTCTATCAATGTAATAAAATTAAGAAACAGTTAAAATTTATACAAGGTGTACAAAATTTTTAATGTCAGAAAATTTTCTACACTTAAAATTAGGTCTCAATTAGTATTAGTGTTACTTATATTACTCATTAATTCGAGTAATTATTTTAAAAAGATGCATTTTCATGTGGAAACATAATAAATATTATTCGTATTTAAGCGAACTCGAACTCTAAAGGACAACAATAGAATCTGCATACACATTTTGTGATTCTAATATAAAATATATGTTTAAAAATTTCATAAACCCCATTGCAGAACCAATCTGAGCATAAGTAAAATATTTATAAAAGAACGAAGTCATTCCCTTAACTATAAAAGTTTTGCTGTTCTGTTTAACTCGTATAGTATGATTAAGTTAATTATTTCAAAATCATATCTGCCCATTACTTATATCTAAAGAAAACTACTTGATTATTAAAACTTTGCAGCTACACTCGAGTAAAATAGGAAAAAAACAAAAATATTGTCGAATTAATTTGTAGAAGATGGTAAAATAAACTGTTAACATTATTTCTCTTTTGCATAACAGCTTTCACTTTTGTCCCATCTGCAATGACTTATGTAATCCTTATAGGATTATTCTCAGTGATCGTAACTCAATATTCGCTAAACATCTTTTGTTCGATTGTATGTTTATGCTCAATCATATCTTAAAAATTTAACTTTATTAATAGAACTATGTTCATCTCTATTAATTATGCATTGTACCGCTGTTATCCAACAAGTTTTAAAAATACATAAACGCAATATACATACGTGGATAATCAATGTATATGGGAACCAAAATCGGTTCCTTCGTACTGTAACACGAAAACTACGATGTACATGATGATGAATAAGTTTCTTTGTTTCTTATCCTTTCTTCTACATATCAAAATAATCATTATTATAATAGTTAATATTATCATATTTGCCCACAGTAAACGCACAGTTTACGGATTCTGGCGAGTCAGCTTTCGAAGAAAACTTGGAGAATGTAGCCGATCCGGGAATCGGCGAGGCGAGTTTCAGCGGGTTTAAGAGCAGAGGCGAAGGCGGAGCCAGCACTGCGCGCCTCGTAGATTTCGACCAGTCCAGCAAGGAGGCTAGGGCTTACGACGAGGACAGCGAAGTCATAACCGGCGTCACCGATTCCGACAGTTTTGTGAACAACGCAGACCCCTTCCGCCAGCCCAACGTGCAAGCGCCTCAAGATCAGTACGAGTCACAATCCGCACCGAGGCCCGCAAATACAAGGTGCCTGGAGAAAAACGAACGCTATCCCGTCCCAGGCAGTTGCGACAGATACATAGAATGTTTGGTAAGTATTAAAAACATGTTAGAATCAATTCCACTAGAACTTTAGCTACGTTTAAGCAGATTACGTTTTGTATGAAATGTTAAACTTGCATTATTAGATTAACCTGATTCAAATCAAATACTGGCCTCATATTTTTTTAACAAATTTACTCCAAACGTAGGAAATAAATCCTACGTGTTGTAGTTTAGTAGCGTTTACAAGCATCAGACCATTAAAAGACGTCGATATAGATTTAAAAAAGGCAAAAGAAAAAATGTTTTGTCTCAACACAGTGGATGTACTGGTTTACACAACATTTTTATCAAAAGAGAAAAGGACCCAATCATTTGAACAATTGCACCATTCGTCAATACAACATGATAGCTAGTTGGAATGAAACCTACCACCTTTTCAACAGAACGGTACCGCTGAAGAAAAGCTATGTCCTGATGGTCTCCGCTACAACCCTAACGTTAAGTTTAACGTGTATCCTTGCCAGTACCCGAACGATGTGCCCTGTCGCGAACGTTCCGCTCTGCGTAAGTATTGATCACATCCTACGATTCGCAACTCTGGTCGCCATGTCATTATTTTTATTATATATTTTTTACACACGAAAAAATTTGATTGTTATTACAATAAAAATTTACACACTAGAGATCTTATGCTAATTCAGTTGCAGAGTAGTCTATCATTCGGTATTTCAATCAGAATCTTTCAGTTATTATTATTAGTAAGCGTGGCATAGTTTGGTACATACGTATTTATTTATAACCTAAGAGCAACATTTGTGCACAATTCGACACTATTGGCGATAAAAGTTTTTGCATTAACGTGGAATAACATACACCTACTATTATAATACGAGAACATAAGATAGGCGCAAAAGGTCACGTTAATGCTAATCATATGAATTAGCTAAAGCAAAAAATAAGATAATACCAATAATTTATAATAATAGCTTACACGATCGAATTCGCATTTGTAATAGGTATTTTGATCATTTTAGTAGAATGCAACCGGATTAGATATTTTCAACGATTCGATTGTAAGTATAATTGTTGCCCATCGTTTTATTTGGACCTAAATCTAGACCTCTTTTATACCTACATCCGATAATTGCAATACAATTCATATATGATATCACGCAATTCACGTTACCTTTGCCATTTAGTTAAGCTTTTGATTGACATTTGATATTTCATATTGTTTGGATGATTGTGTTTAGCATTTTGGTACTAAAATTTGAATATTTTCGGTCATTCTGTTATTACAAGAAACAGTTAACCGTTTTATGATACAATATTAACAATGAAACGTTATTAACATTTCTGATATGAAAGAATTAAATCACTATCATGTGTTATGAAAGAATATTTATTGTTTATCTCGAACCTTGTGAATTGGTCGGTATGTTGTTAATATTGTAGTAACTAACTAGTAAAACCTTAACACGCATTTCTAACAATTTTGACGAAATGAAAAGTCTTCGTTGTTTCATTTGTAGCTAGTACAAAAAATGATAGATTCTATGGCATACAAAATACAAACAAGATAAAATTTGAAGCGCCCTTAAAAAAAAAACAAATAACGCATGTCAGTTTTCTAAGAAGCGAAATCTTTTTATATTGTTTTCTCGTGTTGTTTTTTATCTGATACAGTGTAGTTTAAAACTTATACCTGTTCTGTTTTACTTTAAAGAATTGAATAAAAAAATATAAACTATATTTATTTCACCCATAATGACTTCAAAAGCTGTACTTATATGTATTTCAAACATAAATTTTATGCAATTTACATATTTACAAGTTTATTTTCACCAAATGCTCAATTATCATGATGTCATATTTTACGAGTGTGTGCCACATCTGGTTACTTTACAACATTACAACATTTTACTAGAAACTTGCATGCACGTGCAATTTCTAGGACAAAAGATGTAAGAATTTGTAAGGTTTAAAATAGTTTGTGTCGCAAGAACTAATGAATGTCAAATTTTAAATAAATAAAACCTTATTATCATAAGACTGTCTTATTAAAAAGTAAAATATAACAGCTGTATAAAAACATCCAAAGTCGATATTGGTGCGTATTTTAAAATGTATTAACATTAGTGGTAGTAATACTTTAATTTTATTAGTAACAATATAGACTTCTAACTGATGATAACCTACGTAACCTACTCACTGAGACTGCTTAGAAAAAATACCAAATGTTTATTTTTTCAGGTACATTGAATTATAAATATTACCAAGGAATTTCGCTATCTTTTGTATCATCCTGCTAAATATGGTGCGTAATAAATATCGTGGAAAAACTATTGCGCCTGAAAAAAAAATCAGTTCCTATACTCTCTCTAACAGCAAAAATAGTAAATTGAAAAACTATAGAACATGCTCATTCTTTCTACACATATTATATTCTTACAACCGTTGGTCAAAACGCGGACTTTATGCAGAATAAATTTAACTTAATTAACCTCTTGACTTGGTATCGAAGCAAAACGTTAAGGACGCCATATCGAAATTTCCAGAACCCCCCCAACCGACCGCCGACTGTCCCCACCAGTTCGGCTACTTCAAGACCGGCGATTCGAAGAACTGCACCGGCTTCAGGAACTGCGTGAACGGTGTGGGCTATGACTTCGAATGTCCTGAGGGTCTGGCGTTCAGCTCCGATACGTACAGATGCGAGTGGCCTGACCAGGTGTCGGACTGTGACGCAGAAGGTAGAGAGACCTTGAATAAATTTTTAATTTAAATAACTGCGATCACTTAATTATATGTGTGTTCATTCTGTATTAATAAGGCATTAAAAACTCACCCCGGATTCACTCTATGACCTTTACAATATACAAAGAATAATATTTTATAAATCTTATGGCGTCATATTGTCCTGAGTTATTTGATCGATATTGTTTTTAATATCTGTATTAATATATGTTAAGAACTTAATTAAATTCTATTGGGCATGAAGAATTACGACTATTCAATATAATTAAATATTCTTTTTCACCTACAGGTTTTAAGATATTTGTTATGCCAGTTTGAAGGTTCAAAGTTACGCGAACTTTTTGTAGAGAATCTGTTTAGTTAATTAATATATTTTCATTCGTATAATCTTGCTTGGTAGCCTAATCGTTCCCTATAATTTTTCAGCTTTCCTCGGCTTTAAATGTCCCGAGGTACCCGTTTCAAAGGAGCTTGGTCCCCCTGCTGGCTACAGATTCTACAGGTGAGCGAAGTAAAATTGAAATCCTACACGCGAAAGTAATACATGACGATTATTAATTGTAATGGCAAACACATTGTAAAAATTAAAATTATAGTATGGGTTAATAACTTGCGTCGGCCAGCACGTAACTTGTTCGGCAATTACGACTATGTTAATAAACAAAATAGGCGGGAGAAACAAAATTTAAACCCTACCCGCGAAAGCAATAAATGATAATTATTAATTGGGTTATTAATTGTAACGGCAAAACAATTGTACAACGATAGGATGGGTTAATAACTTTCGTCGGCGAGCACGTAACTTGTTCGGCGATAATTACAACTATGTTATTGAACAAAGCAAAACAGGTTGCCCAACACTCGGCTGGTCATTTGGTGTCAGGCCGCTGTTAAATGTCATCGGATGAGCGGCGACCTTGCGGTTATGTAATCACTGTTAGAAATACCAGGCGTTAAACGTTTGCATAAGAGCTATCCGGTATATTATTCGCTAAGGGGTACACCGTACGTCATCATTTTGGGTTATGTGTATTTATTAAAAGTTCTTTGCACTAAATCCCGTTCAAACTGTAAAATTATTTTCTAAGGAAATAATATTTTTGCTCAAGCGAATAATGATAGTATTCAAATCCCGACACTAAATCACATGTCGCATGAATACCAAGTGACTAGAATTTACAAATAAATATTACACTTTGTTGAAAATGATTGCACAATTTAATATTATTTTTCAATTAGCATTATTTCATATGATTAATTTTTATTCACCTATTGAGGACAAGTGCCAATGTTATATTATACCACTCATATATTTAATACTAGCTGCGCCCACGACTACGTCTGTGTAGAATAGGCTGAAGGCGTAACATTCAGACAGAAAGACAGATATACATAAAATATGTATATAAATGATAGCCTATGTGTTATTATGATGTATAAGCTATATTATTGTAAGGTTTCATTAGAATCTATTCAGTAGTATTTGCGTGAAAGAGTAACAAACATCCATCCATACATACAAACTTTCGCGTTTATAATATTAGTAAGGATAAGGATGCTCATTTAGATCTCTGTCATTTAAGATTGCGGGTTAGAATCCCGCTTTATAGAAATTGCATGTATAAAGCTGTCATAACTTGAGTTTTTGGTGTTACTTTCTGTCGACTGGCAACACTCTCTTTTGCCATCTCTGCGTTTATGGTGTAACGACGTCTTTCGGAATTAAAGTGATAATTAATTAATTATTCATCTTTTATTACAAAGTACAACAAAATTTTTCGTGCCCAATTCGCGTAAATTTGTCCGATATGACTTTGGACCTTTGATATGAAGGATATGAGAGCTCTTATATACAAATTGAGTAAAAAAATTGTCCATATGTACATATGTGTATCATGCATATATTTTTGAATCCTCAATTTGTATATAAAGTCAAGTGGGTTGCTATCATAAGCTATATGGATCGCCTACCGCCTTCGTAACTGTGTCAGGCCATATTTCAGGTGCCCTATCCTGATCATTAGATTATTTAGATTATATTAGGTCTTTACGTATGAAATTGCCGTTCTTCAGTACTGGCCATTTTAAACGAAAAAAAGTTGTGATTGGCTGTGAATTCCAAATTGAAATTAATTTTGTTTTACAAACATGAAATTCTTTTTACATTGTTAGCCCTATGTTTTTTGCATAGCTTTGCATTTTCACTACATTTGATCATTTTTCGTTATAATGGTAAATAAAAATTCGTGTAATTATGGAATATGACTGCCGTCGTGGCACCAATGCGGCACAAACGGCATGTAACATCGAAAACTTTAGAAACAAACGCACAACCCCTTATTGGTTTGCCCGGTTCTGTTATGGAAATTTTGAATTGAAAAATGAACCTCGTGGTCGTCCGGACACTTTGGTCGACAATGATGAACTAAAGGCGGTTGTGGAATCTGATGATATTCAATCAACAGCCGAGCTAGCAGCAGCTGTTGATGTTAGCATCAAAACAATATTGGACCTATTATTATATTGGTGTATAATTAGATTATTAACATAGTAAATTCCAAAACTAAGAATGTTCCTCTCGCCTTCAGATCTTCCACTGACTGCCAGAAGTACTTCCTCTGCATCGACGGAAAGCCGCGTAGACTGAGTTGCGGCGGTTTCTCTGCCTACGATGAGCTCACGTCATCGTGCGTCGCCGCGGACGAAATCGAGTCCTGCCCCGCCGAGCTGAAGAGTGCAGCCGCTCGCTCCAGGGCCGCGGAGGAGCAGCGCTTGGCCGCCGAGGAGATCCTGACCAAAAAGTGGCAGAGCGGCCAACCGCTCATCAGCACGGTCGCCCCGACGCCTTACAGACAACGCCAGTACACCGCGACGCCGGCAAAGTACGAACAGTACTACAGCTCCGTAACTCCTGAGCTGTTTGGTGATTTCGATTCGTCGACCACCGGCGAGCCGTCGGATGTCGGAGAAAGTTTTTAGGTCAACCGTTTAGATAGAATGTAACTGAAAATTTATTGATTGTTTAACTAGAGACGTTAAACTTATAACAAGATCTGATGTAGTGATATGTCTGCATCATGATGGGTAAAATAAACCTTTCTTAAGTCATTGTTAATATAATTAAACTTTTCATAAAGTATCTAATAAAATGTTTTGTTTATCTTTTGTTTATTTAAAGACTATCCTAAAATTAAATTTACTTTTTTTATCAAAACGCATGACTTCCATAATTCTTCAATAAAATTTTTGATTCAAGAAGCATTTTAAAGTTTATATATTGAGATAAAATAGAATAAAGTTGATATTTTCACTAAAAAAAATATCTTGTTAAAAAGTTCTAATAAAGAATGTCTGATAATGCCAAATATTGAAAATTTGTTGAAATGAAACAAAGCGAAGTATATTTTATTTTTCGAAATATATTGGCCATTACGATACCGTGTGGAACGAATAAAGTAGTACTCTTATCAAAGAATTGTTATGTAAGGGAGACAGTAGCTTTTGTCGCTGTTTGTGCTAGCTGGATTTACAAAAACTACTGGATTCAACGGAATTGAGTATCGATACACCTAATAAAGTATAAAGACTCTAGTATTCATTATCTAAATAAACAGAATTAAACTATTATTAATGTCTGACTTCATTATTTAAGCGTCTGCTAAATTGTTAGTCATAAATCATTCAGTGTTGATTCGAAATCACCTCTATGATATGTACTCGTATGTTCATCTTTTCTAGCAGTCAATATAATAAAAGTAAAAAAAAAAAAACGGTTCTACTAAGGCAGTGGGTTCTGATGTTATGTAAAGGGGTCGGGTAATGTAAAGAGGTTGGTTCGTTGGAATGGGTTCAAAAGTCTGCCACGACCGATACGAAGTCGAAGTATCCATATTTTTGGGTTTCATCTGTTGTGCGTAGACTTCGAAAGTCACAAAGGACAGCGCGCACTTCCGTAATTGTTATAAACCAGATCAATTAAGGTACTTTTAAAAAATGTCAAACTGTTGGTTTTGGATTTGAAGCGATTCATATTTGGAGATATAGACATGAATATGCACTCTCCGCCATACAAGTGTGACTCTTCAACTCAGTTCCCTTGCGAGCGAAACGAGAAGTACTGAAAACTAGTTACTGACATACAACGATTTCAGAACTCATCAGCTAAATGACCAGTTATCGCGTCATCGAGACATCAGTTTAAATTACTTTATTATACTTACTTTCATATCAATTCACAGTTTTTTGTATAATTTGGAGTTTTGAAGTCGGTTCAGATACAGGTAATATAATAAAATAAATATGCAATATTCATCAAGTAATAATAGTTTATAAAACGGGTCCAGGTGAGCAATAAAGAAATTATAATGAATTCGAGATTAGCAAATGTTTACATGATAATAGGGTAGGACCGGCTAGTTTAGACTGGCAAACACCAGATATAAAAGGGAGCTAAAATATGAAATTGTATAATCAACAAGCACCTGAGCGAATTTTATTTTTAGAAGCTTATTAAAACAACTTGAAAAGAAAAACAAAACAAAAGCAAATTGACCCATCATAACGCTTTCAGTTTGTTTAAATGAAAGCGTTATGATGGGTCAATTGATGTACTCGTATGTATACCCCTTACGCTGCATAAGCATTGGTACTATTGATCTATCAATAATTACCGTATGTGTAATTAAAAAAGAAATATATACAGACATATATACCGCAAAATTTGTAGCCGGTTCTTCTCAAAACTGATTATGGTGAACTAACCGGTGGTTATCGCTGAAAAGCCTTTAACAAGCAATAGATGAATCCTAAATTTATATGTCATGTAAGAACATTATACGTATAATGTATATGCCTTATAATTAATGCAGATAAACATGTTCACCGCTGTATAGTCGGTGGGAGCATTGTGCGAATCTGAAATTATAAAACCGACTGGACGACAAATTTAGTTTATTACTGATTCATTTCTTAAAATGTCATTCCTACAATTTACTGTTATGCAACCACAAATTACTTTTTTAATTAGCGCACTCAGTATAAATAAACGCTATAAATCAGCAAAATCATCATTTGTAAATTTAAAATAGAAGTAAATTATTAGAAACAATGTTTTCCTTTATTTGGGTAGCCAGCCTCATCGTGGCTTCATGTAAGTATTTCGCCTATTCAAATCTTGAATTGTTCACATTTTTACGAACTGTTTTTGTAATTATAAAACTTCTATTTCGTGTAAAAGGTTCAGCCCAGCAAAACGGAGCTTCTGCAGATCCCGTCTGCCGAGAATACAACACATACTATAAGATTCAGGGCAGCTGTGATTCTTACGTAGAATGTAACGTAAGTTAATATATTTTGTTTGAAATCTGAAATATTTGTTAAATTAATTATGATTGTTTTTAACCATCCTTAATTATTTAATAGGCATACAAGGCGACTTATAAGACGTGCCCTGATGGTCTCCATTTCATCCGTGATGTCGTGTGGCCCACATATCCTTGCGCTTACCCGTCAGACGCCCAGTGCGACTCCAACGACGCTCCTCGTATGTATTGTTGCTAAATAAAATTGATTTGTAATAACTCTAAGCAACAGCTACATAATATCATTTTTCGATGGCAGAGCAAGCAATGCCCACTGCCGAATGCAAGCACCAATACGGATTCTTCGCGTCACCTTTGGCGACCCGCTCCGACTGTGGCAAATACCGCATGTGCGTGGAGGGCAAGGCTTTCGAAATGGAGTGCTCGACTGGTTTGGCCTTCAATCCTGAGACCGGTCGCTGTGACTGGCCTGATCTTGTACCAACTTGCGACGCTGAAGGTATTTTCTAAGCGGTCTTTTAACGTTGGTTTTCATGATATGTAAAACGAGTATTAACGAGGCGTTAATCTCTTTCAGAATTCCTCGGCTTCAAGTGCCCCCCTGCCACCTACGACGAGTTCGGTAAAGCTTACGTGGTGAATTTTGGGTAAGTTTAAACATTTTGATTTTATACACGATGTAAATGAAGCGTTTGAAAATACAATGATCTAAAACTTCATCTCTTGCCACAGCATCCAGGGAAGCTGCCATTACTTCTACTCCTGCATGGAGGGCGTTGCCCGTCTGCTGCTCTGCGACACCGGGTACGCATTCGACAAGACCGTCAACCGCTGCGTCGACGCTACTCGCGTCCAATGCACGGAGGGATAAAATGTTTCTTCTTTTAATTAAAAAACACGTTTAAATTATTTAATTTATTGTTTTTTTATTAATTTATGTAAATAAAATTTTATAAAACATTTGTTCTTAATTTCTTTTAAAATACATAGTTTTAATTTCTTAACTGCATACGGAGTATCATATGTCGGATTTTACATGGAAGGCCGTGCACAGAAACAACTGTATTTCAGGACGAATTAAATTGATGATAATCATATTAGGTCCTTACCAAAGCAGTCAATCTTTAATATTTGTGACTAGAATGAAGATCGACATATTTGGATTCAATGATTTGTTGAGTTCACACGAATACTAAACATTGTTAAATAGTACCTACACATTATTAGGGTTTTTTTGAATTCCCGACTTTTCATTTTTTTATATTTAATTTAAAACCAGCTTGGTATTCAAAACGTAAGTACATTTTTTTAATGTGAGGAGGTGGCTAGCGAGCTGGCGGTTCACGTGATGTTAATTGATAACCGCCGCGCATTGACATTCACAACACCCGTAAAATTGGTTGCAAATGCGTTGCTACTTTTAATAAAGTTGGCCCCAGCTATCTCACTCACCAGACGAAACACAGAAGTATAACACTTCCACTTCACGCCGTTCTTTTGTGAGGTGGTGGGACTTTGTTCAAAAGAGAAGACTCTAGCGTAGCCCTACCACAGTTATCATCGACGAATACCTTAAGACTTCAAAATATTGTAGGTTCCTAAGAACAGAATAAACAAATTATTGAAAGTAGACGCCAGGCGGTACTAATAATGACGTTCTGGACGATAAAATATCTTAGTCTGTCCCGTGATAAGAACCTTGTTTTTTGAATTTTAAAGTTTTTTATAGTGCTAATCTCTGCACTTAAGATTGAACATTAAAACACGTAGAAATTGTTTTTTGGTTCAAATTGTTCGGAATTAAAGTGAAAATGAAACTCGAAAAAATCGGCTAAATTATTTTTATCAACAGTCTTTGGCTTCAATTATATTTCTATATGTAGGATTATTTTATAATATCGCTATGACTTTTATTATAAAATAGACGGTTGCTCGCTGTCCGACTTTTATGATAACGCAATTGAAGCCTTTGAACCTTTAAATGAAAAAAGAATGTATGGTAGACCTAAACCGGCATTGTTAATTACATTTTTTTTAAGCAGCCACAATTTTTACTACTTTTGAGATATACTGAAATTGATAATTGCAACGAAATGATGATAACTAACTGGAGAAGAAGAACTTGTTGATTTCTCTACTCACACCTCCTATGACAACACACCCTCGAAAGTTAGGAGTTAAAACTGGAAACTCTACGTCACCCATCATTGACAACTACACCTTGGTGCAACAGTCACATTTTCACACGATATCATTCTTTATTTTCGGACATATGAATATTCTGACAATGAAAAATTTTATGTTTGAATAAGTTCGTCGGCTACCAATCTCAAAGCTTATGTAGCAGAGGAATGCTGTAATGAATTATTAATTTTCTAATGAACGGTTAAATTAACTCATATCTTTCAACTAATTACTAATTCATAGGATACCATAGAAAATATTTGAATTTGTAATAATGGTACTTATAGTTTTTCGGAAACGTTGATGACCACCGAATTTGCTAAGCAATGGTAAAGTTCCAAGTTTTTTTTTAATATAAATAATATTTCCCATTTGTTTTCATTAAGAACGCAGCATATTGTAATACAACCCAGTTCAAAGACTTAAATCGATGATATTTGATTTGGATAATTTTAGAGTAAGCATATATTTTTTACATAGATGATTTTAATGAATGTTGGTAAGATCCACGGAAGCTTTTAATACTAAAAAAAAAAGAACGATGTCTGTCCGGGGCAGCTAGTGAATAATAAAGATATTATAAAAAAAATCAGTACAGGACTGTGCTTCTTATGGACTCCCCCATAAGAAGCACAATTTCTATATCGAACAGTGGAGTCAAATAGGCTGAACTTAAGATGATGATAAAATATCAATGTTTCTATTTATTTTATAATAACAACAATTTTTTTTCATTGCTTGTGGGTGATTCGTGTTCTTTTTGTTTATTGTGCTTTTATCGCAATAAAAATAGTTATTTTACAGGGACTCGAATTCACCTAACCACCGACAGTGCTATTTTTTACGGACCTGCAATAAAGATGTTAAGATGCGGAAAATGTCATTACATTTTAAAAAGAATAGCGAAGTAAAATATCGATACTTATTAATTATTTCATGTGACATTTCATGTGATCCCTATTTGTATTTAAAGTAACGTCTCGCAATCAATGTGGAATACATGAAAGATACAAATGGGTTTACATTTTTTTTTATGTGAAATGTTGCCAAGCGAGCAGATGGTTCACCTGATGTTAAGTGAATAACGCCGCCCATAGACATCTGCTCAGCCCGAGGGTTGCAGATGCGTTGACAACCTTTTGAAAATTGGGCTCCAGACGAAACTTTACGCCGGTCTTCTGTGAGGTCGTGGTACTTACCCGGACGAGCCTGCCCATTCGTGCAACAGCCGAGGCTGCTGCGTGGCCCTAACACCGTAAAATACATACTTTTCCCCCAACATTTTGTCCAAATTACAAAACAACAATTTATACGATTTTTTTTAGTGATCAATTTATTCATAAAATAATTTTTAATCACAATGTTTTAAGGATATGGTCATGTATTACGTAATATAAGGTCATGTATTACGTAATAGACTCGAAATTACTCGGGGGAGAGTCGCTGCCATCCCTATTCCAAAAAGATTACCCTTGAAACGAGCTAACTTAATTTAGTTTATTCTATTTCTGAGATGTACTGGTAACCTTACGATGTTTATCTGCTCGTACCTCCTACGTAGTAAATAAGTAATGGAAATTAAAAAAATAGTTCCATAAGATATCATTTATTGAAATTAAAATTGCAAATGCACAAATAACTATCATTCTCTGCATTCTCTCCATACTTTTAATTAAAATATGAGGTATTATAACTGTTAATTTATGGTTCTGTAATTGTCAATAACATTAGTCTGAATGAACAGTTATAAAACCACAAACATTTTGGGTATAAATATCAGAGTAGCAGTCAATGGACTTCATCAGTACTCATTCTCATCGTAGTCTGCAAACAATTTCAGGATGTTTTTCTTTGTGTGCATCGCCGGGTTGCTTGTGACTTCAAGTAAGGATTTTCTTTTTTACTTTTTGTTGAAGAAAGTATAGATTTAATTTTTGCTAAATCATTTTCTATCGATTCTAATTCTTAAAGGTGCTCAACAAAAAGGGGAAGTCTCTGACCCCATCTGACGGGATGTATTCCCGTTCAGTCACATTTTTACGAGCTGTTTCTGTAATTATAAAACTTTTCTTTCGTGTAAAGGTTCAGCCCAGAAAAACGGAGCTTCTGCAGATCCCGTCTGCCGGGAATATAACACATACTATAAGATTCAGGGCAGCTGTGATTCTTACGTAGAATGTAACGTAAGTTAATATATTTTGTTTGAAATCTGAAATATTTGTTAAATTAATTATGATTGTTTTTAACCATCCTATATTATTTAATAGGCATACAAGGCGACTTATAAGACGTGCCCTGATGGTCTCCATTTCATCCGTGATGTCGTGTGGCCCACATATCCTTGCGCTTACCCGTCAGACGCCCAGTGCGACTCCAACGACGCTCCTCGTATGTATTGTTGCTAAATAAAATTGATTTGTAATAACTCTAAGCAACAGCTACCTAATATCATTTTTCGATGGCAGAGCAAGCAATGCCCACTGCCGAATGCAAGCACCAATACGGATTCTTCGCGTCACCTTTGGCGACCCGCTCCGACTGTGGCAAATACCGCATGTGCGTGGAGGGCAAGGCTTTCGAAATGGAGTGCTCTACCGGTTTGGCCTTCAATCCTGAGACCGGTCGCTGTGACTGGCCTGATCTTGTACCAACTTGCGACGCTGAAGGTATATTCTAAGCGGTCTGTTAACGTTAGTTTTCATGATAATATGTAAAACGAGTATTAACGAGGTGTTGATCTATTTCAGAATTCCTCGGCTTCAAATGCCCCCCTGCCACTTACGACGAGTTCGGTAAAGCTTACGTGGTTAACTTCGGGTGAGTTTTATATATTTTTGATTTTATACACGTTGTAAATGAAGCGTTTGAAAATACAATGATCTATAATTTTATCTTTTGCCACAGCATCCAGGGAAGCTGCCATTACTTTTACTCCTGTATGGAGGGCGTTGCCCGTCTGCTGCTCTGCGACACCGGCTACGCATTCGACAAGACCGTCAACCGCTGCGTCGACGCTACTCGCGTCCAATGCACGGAGGGATAAAATGTTTCTTCTTTTAATTAAGAAACACGTTTAAATTATTTAATTTATTGTTTTTTTATTAATTTATGTAAATAAAATTTTATAAAACATTTGTTCTTAATTTCTTTTGAAATACATAGTTTTAATTTCTTAACTGCATACGGAGTATCATATGTCGGATTTTACATGGAAGGCCGTGCACAGAAACAACTGTATTTTAGGACGAATTGAATTGATGATAGTCATATTAGGTCCTTACCAAAGCAGTCAATCTTTAATATTTGTGACTAGAATGAAGATAGACATATTTGGATTCAATGATTTGTTGAGTTCACACGAATACTAAACGCTGTGTTGACGCTACTCGCGTCCAATGCAAGGAGGGATCGTGATTCTTCCCTTTTATCTATATAAAAAAATACTTAAATTATTTAATTTATTGCTACTTCATTAACTTAATTTAATAAATTATTTAAAAAAAATATATTTTTGTCTGATTGTTTAAGACTACCACTCCTTATACAACGGTTATTTTATTCAATAAATTAAATTCATAATTAAAAAAAACATTTAAAGCTCGTCTGTCGCTTGGTGTTACAATTTTGTTATATTCCCAAGCCTAGTAATTTTCAGTCACTGTAGTTTTCATGCATACATTACCAATTAAAATTTACTGTTTTTCCTTTCTAAGATTGCCTTGAAAGATTTTGTGAAGAAGCGGGTTCGTTTTATCTAAAATTAAAACACCAACACGAAAGGTGGAGGCTTGGAAAGATTTAAAACAAACGTCAGTAATCAGCTGACCAAAATCGGACATGTTTTTTGCTAATATACGTTTATCGAAGGTTTATAGAAGGATTATAGCCTGTTTATATCAATGTTTTAGCATTATAGAACGGTTATGAATAATACTTTTTGACATTGTAATTTTAGCGTGCTTTTAAACCTCCGATAACTTATCACTGCATAGTATAAAACAAAGTCGTCCCGCTGTCTATCCCTATGTATGCTTAGATCTTTAAATCTACGCAACGAATCTTGAAGCGGTTTTTTTTTTTTACTAGATAGAGTGATTCAAGAGCAAGGTTTATATGTAAATACTGGCACTTGGCTGTTTTTTTTTAAATCGGTCTTAATTCTATTTACTAAATTCTCATTTTGGGGTCCGTGGTCTTAGACAACGTATTGGCAGAATTATTCAAGTTTTCGTTTTCATATAATGAAAATATATATGCAGGTTTCCTCACGATCGTTTCCTTCACCGTTAAGCACGTGATGAATCAGCACTCAAAATTGCAACTGACACTTTCATTGGTCCCGCACCGGAATTGGAAATCAGGTTGTTCAAGTTTATTGAATTAAAAGTGCGTTATCACGGCTCTGTATATTTCGAAATAAAAAATACTCTGTATGTTAAAAAACATTTCGAAGTCTGCCAATCCGCAGTGGGAGTCGCCTGGTTAAGCCCTCTGTACAGTGGAGGCCTTTGCTCAGCAACGGGACGTATATAGGCTTATACCCATATTTAACTTATCAACATTGACGTTACTTACTCACTTCTTCATTTTATCATCGTACCAAACTTTTCGAATATCGCATTACCCATAAACACAATTGCAGGAATTACAGCCGATACCACTATAAGTATTAGTATAAGTTTTACAAGGCTGCTGAGTCTACTTCTTCTGCCTGGTTAACCGATTTAGCTCAGAGCCACATACAACTTAATTTTATTCATCGACTACATTTTGAGCTTTACGTGTGTGTGGGTGGTCAGTTCTCAAAATGTTACGAATATTTAAATAAAAAGGAAAGCCTTATATAAAAATAAATGCAAAGTTCTTTGGTACACGTTAGTGAACATTTCGAAAAATATAATTATTTTCTTAATAAATTACAATAAAGCTTATAAATGAAACTAATTTTTACGGATTTATCGCGTTTATTTTTAATTACAATAAACCTGTTTCTCTTCTTCTGCGCAGAGACTTTTTAAGTTAAAGTAAAGTAAAGTAAAGTAACAGCCAATACATGTTCCACTGCTGGGCAAAGGCCTCCTCTATACAGAGGGTATCAGGGCATAGTCCACCACGCGGCCCCACTGCGGATTGGCGGACTTCACATATTTTCGAAATATATATTTTTTTGTTATTATTTCGAAAATATGCAGGTTTCCTCACGATGTTTTCCTTCACCGCGGAGCACGTGATAAGTCAGCACTTAAAGTTAAAAACTTCATTGGTGCCGGCACCGGGGTTGCTCGAGTATAATGAATTAAAGGCGAGCGCCCGGACACTGAGCTATCACGGCTCTTTAATCACGGCTATTTAAGTTAATTGTTGTAAAAAATATCCTTTAAATCAAAATAAATTAATAAGGTATTTGTAGCTATTGTTGTGCAAATAAAATTTTCTATTCGGTTAAAACTGAAAATAGTATGCGAAAAATGTGTCCATAATACTCTAAAAACTCATTGAATCAAAAATCGGCACCAAATAAACACAAACTATCTAATAATCATAAATTTATTTAAAGCGAGTGCTTTAAATAAATTTATGATGACGTGAGTACGTACACGCTCTGTTAGGTAAAAAAGAATTTAGAATCAACATAGTTTAATGCAAAAATGAACTTACCACTCTAATATTTCATTTATTTTCATTTTTTAACCAACTAAAACCCATTTTAAAAATAAACTAAATTAAACTACTACACTAACTAACTGGGCAATAAACTGTCTATTTTGTAGGGAAAATAAACCAGAAACGATACAGATAATATCCTTCTCTACATTACATCTACATTAACATGTACATATATTTTTATTATTACATTTATTTTCATTATTGGTTTTCTATTAATTTAATTTTTAATTATAGAGCTAGTCTCTGCATTTAAGATGAAACTTCAAATGTCTAGATAAGACTCGCAAAATGTTTCGGCAGCTCTACCACAGTTTGAACCTGCGGATTACGCGTTCAGAAGCTCTAACCTTAAGCTAGGCGGTGGACATCTTAAATTTTTTCGTTATTGTATTATATTTTTGATATAGTATGTATCTGGAATATAAATATATAATTTTTCGTGACTGTGATTATAAGTGACCGCTACTCGGAACAGCAGAAGTAATTTTTCCAAATACAAACATTAGCAAATTAACCACTAATTGGTAACTATAATTGCGCCAGTTATTGTGCAAGTTGAAGAAAATTAAATTAGGCCTATTAATTCGATTAGTATAAATTGAGATTTTTATTTTTTACAAATATCATTCACCTGTAGGAAGTCGAAGGCGAGTATACATCAAGAAAAATGTTGTTCGTTGCGTGCATCGTTGTATTATGTGTTGTATTTAGTGAGTATAAAAAAATCATTCAAATAATTGTCGTGAACTATTACGGATATGGATATTAATTCATTAAAATTTCTCTCTAAGGTAATGGAGAAATTCAAAGGAACGGTGCTGTCGATGATACAGTATGCAAGGAATACAATACGTACTATAAGATTGAAGGCAGCTGTGACTCTTACGTAGAATGCAATGTAAGTTTAGTAATTTTAACATTTTTAAATTCTTCTACGTTTATTGATTTAGTGCATTTAATTAATTTTGATTTGATATTCCTCTACTAGGCATACAAGGCGACATACAAGACTTGTCCTGACGGTCTATACTTCATCCGCGATGTGGTTTGGCCCACCTACCCTTGCGCTTACCCATCGGACGCTCAGTGCGACAGTAACGATGCTCCTCGTACGTATTCACGTTTTATTATATTTTCACTTCTTTTTTAACAGAATTTATTAATTGAAATACGAATTAAACCTTGGAATCTTCGAACAGAGCGTGCTGTGGCATCTCAAGATTGCAAACACCAGTACGGATTCTTCGCATCGCCACTAGCGACCCGCTCCGACTGTGGCAAATATCGCATGTGCGTGGAGGGCAAAGCTTTCGAGATGGAGTGCTCCATGGGCCTGGCCTTCAACCCTGAGTCCGGCCGTTGCGACTGGCCCGACCTCGTGCCCTCCTGCGACGCTGACGGTATAAACATCTACAAGAACTCCTGTATAATACGATAGCTAACCGCCACACTTGAATCGAATGTGAAAATGTTCCTGTTTTATCAATTTCAGCGTTCCTCGGGTTCAAGTGCCCACCGGCTACTTACGACGAGTTCGGAAAGGCATACGTGGTGAACTTCGGGTAATTACTGCATTATTTCTTCAATATTAGCTCACATGAAAAAGAACGAATGAACCTTTGAATGAATGAATGAAAGTTTTATTTGAACCGATTTATTCGCCCCGCAGCATCGCCGGCAGCTGCCACTATTTCTTCTCGTGCATGGAGAATGTGGCGCGTCTGTTGGTGTGCGACCGGGGCTTCGCCTTCGATGACTCCGTCGGCCGATGCGTCGACGCCACCCGCGTCCAGTGCCAGGAGGGAAACTGATTTTCCCTGATATTTCCTAACCGTTTATAATTTATTATTAATAAATATCCATGTCAGTTATAAAAACATGTTTTTGTTATAAGTAATAACATCCACTTTGACATAGTTGTAACTGAATATCAACCTACTAAATGTTTAACTCAAAGAATAATGTAATAATACTACTACAATACGCATATACATATTGCTCATTACAATCAACGGCATTTTAGGCAACCACTAACCAGTCAGCCATCTTTATATAAAAAAAAGTTTTAATTTTTAACCTTCTGTTGGGACATTCAACCCTTTAGTCATAGCGTTCTAAGGACAGTCATAGAGACATGCAATATTGATGCTTATAAAGACACTAGCTGTTAAGGTGCTGTATGCAGTGACTTTTTAACTATTTCGGAAAATAAAGTATACAAACAAATATAAAGTATAGGAAAGCATTTAAATTTTAAATTAAATTGATTATTTTAAATTATCAGGAAACGGATTAGAATTGATTAAAAACACAACTTAAGGTCAAATAAATTAATAATTGGTCAAATAAATTAATAAAGGCTAATGACATTTTTTACAATAAAACAATAAATAAACGAATAATTATTTATTTTGATTTAAAGTAATAGCTCATAAAAATTTTAAGCAGTTAAATAGTCTCCACGGCATAAATTACGAATACGACTTTTTTATAACATTTTGTTAAACTATATATCTTTAATTTATCCTTTAATTGTTAAAGACTTACTACATTATATAAATTCCTCAATGAAATGATATTTAAAAAATCATCGATAAAATTCCTTATATCGATAAACGACAAAAATTATAACTAGAATCGAAATATTGTTCCCTTCCACAGACATCGTGTAGCCTATTGGTCCGAGCGTCATGGTAGGTGAACAATTACGGTGGTCCTTAGTTCAAACCTTATTGAGTGGTAAATCTTTTTCCAATTTTAATTTATTAATCAATTAATTGTTTTGTTTTTATTTCATAAAATATGGAAAATAAACAAATTAATGAAAAAAATATAAAACAATTATTTTTGGTGTTCATAAAAGATTAATTTTCGTTTCAGGGTGAAAAATTAATATTTATATACAACAAATTAAAAACAATATACAATATAAGAGTAGTTTAAAATTTTAAATAATGAAAATTGGTTTATTATCTGATAGATTGTTCTCCAACTGTTGCGTTCTACGTTCAACAAATACAATAATAATATTTCGTTGTAATTATTTCAACAAAAATTCAATGGTAAATAAAAAAAATGCCTGCAAAAAAGAAAATGACCAAAAATTATAACAAAGAAATGTAGGGATTAGAACCCAATCCCTATAGAATTATGGTCCATTACACTGTATGTATAGTAGGACTGATAAACCTATCAATCACAAGACAAGATATTGAATTTATGCTTTAGTTGTTCACATACAAATAATTAAAAATACGAAATATGTGAATATATATTTTTTAGTTTCGTGTTTTCGAAAGATCTAATAAAATTATAACACTCAATAATAAATAAATACGGAACATATTTCGTAACGGTAAGCGGAAGACGAGCGGCATAGGTCCATCTAGCAACGAGTCTCAGCGCGCTCTGTTCAACGTGTGGAAATGGAAGAGAACCGAAACAACGCCGTGGTGGCGCGGTGTTTTGGTCGTCGCGTTCGGTTAATTTTAATAAATAAAATTAATATTTAGAAATATCTTACTTCAATCAGTGATATTAATTTCATTACGATTTTTTGATTTATTATGCATATTTTTGGATCTGAATTTCACTTCTAAAGGTGGATTTCATGATTTTTTTCTATCGAGAAAATTTATCGAGAATATGTTTTGAAAACAATGGTCCATTAGAATGTAAGATCAAGATAAACATTTTTTTTGCTGCTATAAAATGTACAGATTTTGCTTAATCTTTTGAAAAATGTATTTTTACTGCATACTGCGCCTTAACCGCGGCTTCGCCCACGCGTCCAAGGAAATAACAATGATTTTTTTTTTCAGTATACACCAGAATGTTTTGCAGATGGCTGAATGTTTTCTTACTTAGTTGACACTTATTTATATTTTGGAAAATTGACACAATATCTTAATAAGTTATATCTTAGTTATGACACAATATCTAAATAAGCGAAGTGGTGGTGTTTTAACATTCATAGAAGTTTAACAATGCTTAGTATATTTATTTATATAGTATATTTCTTAATAAAATATTACATTTTACAAATTACAAAAATAGTCAACTAATGAATCACTAGGGTCGTATTTCCAAAAAATTATCTGGTTTCTGCTGTTATAAAGATTCTAAAAATACCGAATCCGGATGAATGTCGCAACCTCCTTCCCCCCTGTGCAAGTTACTCTTTGTTTGTAAAAATTAAATTAAATGCGTTTGATAACGGTTTATTTAAATAACTTGGAATTATAGGTAAATGTCAAAAAGTTGTTATTGGTTGCCATGGTAAAACAGTGAAGTATATCGAAGTTGGTCAAGGTAAATTGTTTGTTTTGTCTGATTTTTCCCGGGCTTTTGATACTTAAACTCACATACTAGGGTTTTCCAATTCCACAGTAAAATGGTTTGCTAGTTATCTTATTAATGGACGAATGCAGTACTCCTGCAACGCACCACGAATAGTAGTTTCTGTCTAGGGCACTTGTTTAATATTTATAGGATAGCTTCGCGGATACTTTGGGTGCTTCCAGGTCCCACCAGTGATCATCGAACCACCGGTTAGGAACCACTAGTGTAAGGGAAATAGCTGTAAATATAAATAATAAAGAATAACTATGTATCCACTCCGTTTCCAGTTGGCAATGTGTAATTTTTATATTAATTGGAGAAATGAGAAAATATACAGTCAAATCAGTACAGTTTTTCTTTTTCTTTGCCGTGTCTTAAGATATATCGATATAAATTCCTTGGCATTGAATAATCACTTTATTTAGAAATTATACTTTAGATAAATAATTTTTCATCATCATAATTATTATACACGGTATAAAAATATATGGTGTAAAAGTATAAAAAGAACAATATGAAAAAAATTACAATGATTTTTTTTTCTATTTACGTATATATATTCTTTATTGACCACCACAAAAACATAAAAAGAACTGTTACAAAAAGAAAAACTTATGAGATAGATACAATAAGGCGGTCTTATTGCTAAAGTGCTATCTTTTCCAGACAATGTTCAGGCTAAAATAACTTTGGACAACGTTAGGTGTTGCAATTGATGATCTTACATTACCAAAATAGTTTATTTACGAATATATTATACAAGACTCCATTTTTCTTAAAATATCATTATGTACTAAATGTGGATACTTGTTATTGGCTCTATAAATATTTTATAATATTCTGTTAAAATAAATACTTAATAGATGTCAGTTTTTCTAATAAAATAAAATAAATATTATCGAATGCATAATATGGTCCACTGCAATACCTCTTGAAGTATTGCAGGGGGAAGCATCAACATGATCCAACGTGAATTCAAATTCTTTATACAGATATATTCGTACAGATTAATGTTTAGAGAAGAAGAAGAAAATTCTCTCCTCTATTAGCTGAGTAAGTACTTGGTGGACGATTACGCGAAAATAGATTCAAGAATATAAAACTCAATCAAGAAAAATCAAGCTTAATTGCGGCCAGATTGCTCTTCATCTACCAGGAATTAATCCCAGCTATCGGCAGGATCTGCCTTCCTACTCAACCTCCTCCATTTTGCCCGATCTTCAACATCATCAGTCCATTGGCTCTCATGCCCTGCTTTACGACGTCCAGCCATCGTTTTATTGGGCGTCCAGGAGGTCTAGCTCCTGGGACAATTATATCAATGCATAGCCTTCCAACATAGTTTTCCGACCGACGTGCGACATGGCCATGCCATCTCAGGCGCGGCTTTTGGAGCTTATCCGCTGCGTCACGGAACCCAAGACTGCCTCGCGTGAATGCGTTACTTTTGCGCTCAGCCCACGTGGCGCCGCGCCTCCACCTTAGCATCTTTATCTCCGTGACAGGAAGCCGATATAGAGCTGGCTAACACTCGCTACCGTACAGAAATACCGGTCGGATGATGCTCTTGTAGTTTGAGCCTAGGGGTACATTTGAAACTTTGTACCTTTCTGTCCTTTGAGGTTGGGCGGTATTCTGCCGTCGCAAACCACAACTGTGTCCTCTCGCCACTTAGCCCAAGCAGCGAGTATCCGGGCTTGGATGTCATGGTCGATGCTTCCGGACTCGTAAAAAACAGATCCAAGGTACATAAACGGTTCCGACTGAACGGCTGGTTCTGAACCAATTTGGATCGTGCTACAGTCCGAACTACCAACTAACTAATGTCCGGCATATATCATCAGCCATGGAGGCTGGTCCTGTATGTGAGCCGAGATCTTATCTACGTTGAACAAGAACGGACTAAGAGCTGATGCCTGATGTACCCTTACAGTGAAGGGTTTGGTGTCGCCCACAGCGGTCCTAAATACGGACACAGAATCGTGGTACATGTCTCTCATAATATCAATGGCTTTAGGGTCTCCTTTGGATCGCAATGGCCACCAGATACATTGACGAGGCACAAAGCGAAAGGCTTTCTGCACGTCCATTCAAGCTAGCACTCGATTTAACAATTGCTGAATTATTAAAGAATACAAAAGTAAAAGTGATGGGCGATATTACAATAGTAATTATTACAATAGTAAGTATATTACAATATCCTAAGGGTCAACTTCATCTGAAACAATTTTGCCATCCGGAGCAATTGAAGAAAAATATACTCAGTGTATTGTATCTATATAAAAAAGTAAAGTAACAGCCTATACATGTCCCACTGCTGGGCAAAGGCCTCCTCTATACAGAGGGTATCAGGGCATAGTCCACCACGCGGCCCCACTGCAGATTGGCGGACTTCACATATCTTCGAAATATATTTTTTTTTTTTTTATTACTATTTCGAAAATATGCAGGTTTCCTCACGATGTTTTCCTTCACCGCGGAGCACGTGATAAGTCAGCACTTAAAGTTAAAAACTTCATTGGTGCCGGCACCGGGGATCGAACTCAGGTTGCTCGAGTATATAGAATTAAAAGCGAGCGCCCGGACACTGAGCTATCACGGCTCAGTATCTATATAATTAAAATGTAATTTTTGAAAAAGTAATTTCTCGAAGATACATTCTTCGATAAATTACTTTTTCATTAGCAAATTGATCACTAATTGGTAAGTATAATTTCACCTGTTATTGTGCAAGTGGAAGAAAAAAGTTAAATTAGCACTAATTAGTTACTATAGTATAAATTAAGATTTTTAATTTTTACAAATATCATTCATTTGGAAGTCGAAGTGTATACATCAAGAAAAATGTTGTTCGTTGCTTGCATCATCGGTTTATGTGTCGTATCTAGTAAGTATGAAAAATAATTAAAATGGTTATGTCATGAACTGTAGGGATATTAATTAATTAAAATTTCTCTATAAGGTAATGGACAGATTCAAAGGAATGCTGCTGTCGACGACACAGTTTGCAAGGAATACAATACGTACTATAAGATTGAAGGCAGCTGTGACTCATATGTAGAATGCAATGTAAGTATTCGTATATAGTTTGTACTAATTTTTACTTTTTTAATTCTTTTACATTTATTGATCTAGTGCATTTAATTATATTTTGATTTGATATTCCTTTACTAGGCATACAAGGCGACGTACAAGACTTGTCCTGACGGTCTATACTTCATCCGCGATGTGGTTTGGCCCACCTACCCTTGCGCTTACCCATCGGACGCTCAGTGCGACAGCAACGATGCTCCTCGTATGTATTTTAAATATATTTAATATAGCTTCTATTTAAACTTAATCTATTAATTGAAATTTAAATAAACTCTTGGAATTTTCGAACAGAGCGTGCTGTGGCATCTCAAGATTGCAAACACCAGTACGGATTCTTCGCGTCCCCACTAGCGACCCGCTCCGATTGTGGCAAATATCGCATGTGCGTGGAGGGCAAAGCCTTCGAGATGGAGTGCTCCATGGGCCTGGCCTTCAACCCTGAGTCCGGCCGTTGCGACTGGCCCGACCTCGTGCCCTCCTGTGACGCTGACGGTATAAATCTACAAGAAATACCCTTACATAAAACAATAGTTAACCACCACCACACTTGAATCAAATGTGATAATGTTCTTGTTTCTCAAATTTCAGCATTCCTCGGGTTCAAGTGCCCACCGGCAACTTATGACGAGTTCGGAAAGGCTTACGTAGTGAACTTCGGGTAAATGTTGCATTATTTCTTCAATATTAACTCGTATCGAAGAGAATGAATGAACAAGTTTTATTTCAACCGATTTATTCACCCCGCAGCATCGCCGGCAGCTGCCACTATTTCTTCTCGTGCATGGAGAATGTGGCGCGACTATTGGTGTGTGACCGGGGCTTCGCCTTCGACGACTCCGTCGGTCGCTGCGTCGACGCCACCCGCGTCCAGTGCCAGGAGGGAAACTGATTCTTCCTGATATTTCCTAACAGTTTTCAATTTATTATTAAAAATATCAATGTCAGTTATAAAAAGATATGTTTTTATTTATTATCAACTAGCGGCCTGCCCCGGCTTCGCACGGGTATTTAAGAAAAATTTTAAATTAAAAATTATCACACACACATAAATCCTTCCGGATATTTCGTCTTTGGTGAATAATTTTATGAATTTCTCCATCTTTAAAATAACGCCAAAACGATCTAGACCGCTGACCGGATAATAGTTCCGTTTTAATTTAAGGGCAATTCGAGTTTACACGTAAAAGTGCCCAGAGCGCGGAGTGAGACGTGCTGCACAAACATTATTATTCGCGAGGCTCTGTCTGTCTCTTGCAACAGATTTATACGCATGATTTGAAGGATACTTTTCCTAATATTAGATCCTTACATATGAAATTAGCGTTTTGTCATACTGACCTGAAATATCTCCTATTTGTTTAAGACTTCCAAATTAAAATTTATAAATTCATTCGACACCGTACAATGAAATACATCAAATATACCGGATATTTACGAGTACGAGTTCTACCGTAGCACCAGTGCTGCAGAAACAGCTCGAAGGATTAATGATATGTACGGCGCTGGTGTCGCAAAAGAAAGCACGGTACGTTTTTGGTTTCAACGTTTTCGTTCTGGACATTTCGCCCTTCAGAACCAATCCCGTGTACGGCCGGAGACCACCGGTGGAAAATGAAGAATTAAAGGCTATTGTGGAAGCGGATCCATCACAAAACACTTCTGAGATAGCTACAGGCTTCTAAGCAAGTGATAAAACTGTATTAATCCACTTGAAGCAAATCGGGAAAGTAAAAAACTTGAATGATGGGTACCTCATGAATTGAGTGAATCGAACTTGCAAACACGTGTCGACTGCTGTCTTACTTTGCACAACCAACACAATAATAAAGGGATTTTGAATCGAATCGTTATTTGTGATGAAAAGTGGATACTGTACAGCCCAATCGAAAGCCAGCTACACGAAAATTCAGTTAGAAAAAATTACTTGTGATTGTTTGGTGGACTAGCACCGGTGTCGTTCACTACAGCTTTCTAAAATCTGGCCAAACGATTACAGCAGTTATCTATTATTAGCAAGTGCAAACCATGAAGGAAAAAAATAGCTGCTAAACAACAGAGATTGGCCAATCGCTCTAGGCCTTCTTAAAAGGCCGGCAACGCATTTGTTAGCCCTCGGGTGTTGCAGGTGTTCATGGGCGGCGGTAATCACTTACCATCAGATGAGCCTCCTGCTCGTTTGCCCCTTTTCTCCATAAAAAAAAAAAGGCCACTGCTGCTTCACGACAACGCAAGACCACAGACTTCACAACAAACAACCACTAAGTTAGATCAGCTACAATTGGAATGTCTGCATCCCCGTACTCCCCGGACCTTGCTCAAACAGATTACCATTTTTTCTGGAATTTGAACAACTTCTTACAAGGAAAAAAATTCAACTCCGATGCGGCAGTCCAAACCGCCTTCAAAGAGTTTATTGATTCTCGCCCCCATGTTTTTTTGGTAAAGGGATCAATGAACTATCTATGAGATGGCAAAACTGCATAGATAATAACGGTGCATACTTTGAATAATTAAATATATTTTACAAAAAAAATGACTTTATATTCCTCCCGTATACAACGCCAATTTCATATGTAAGGACCTAATATTTGTATTGCCCTGCGAATTTACTCTTATGCTTCCCACTACAGTTGAAAGCTATAAGCGAAATTTTAGCAAACTAAAACTAATTAAGAACTATTTGCGATCTTCTATGAGCCCGGTAGTTTTATCGAGTCTTGCAATCTTAGCGATAGAAATTCGAATTGCACACGAGTTAAATTATGACAAGGTTATTTATTTGCTGAACAAAAAGCTCGAAGAATACAATTGTAATTTCAATTCACAAATGCCATAATATTGTTACGTGTTCGGGGTTCGAAGGATTTGGAGAGAAAGACCTGCTGACTCTTTTGAAGACTTTATTTACTAGCGCTAGGTCCAACACAAAGCACTAGGTCCAATCACTAAGCACTAACGATGTCCTAGATTGTAGCCAAGTCGTAGGTTTCACTGGTATCGCTCTTGATCACTAGTTTTCACTCCGAAGTCGCCTCGAAGGTAGCTCAAACTGAATTGTCCTGACTCGCCTCTCTGCGGCTTTTTATATGGGCCGAGACGAGCCCCAGACTATTCCAGAAAGTTCCTTCCTGGAACGTACCCGACATGCGCGAACATGATCGTGATTCCGGAAAGTTCGCGAATGTACCCGGTTTTCGAGACTATAGTTCCACAGCAGTTCCTCTAACGCCATCTAGTATTGAATAGGGGGTTTTATGTCGTCTTTGTACTTTAGTGGTTTTACTAGTTGACGCTAGATGGCGTTAGTTCCTTTGTGTGTTCGTAACAATATATTTGATTTTCATTTTTATAATGCATATTTTTATTTTAAATCCTATCCTGTGCTGTGTATAAAATATAATTATATCCTACACGTTTATGTCTATATATCTGTAAATAAGTTGGCTTAATACACACGGAAAAAAGAAAACAGAAACGCTAGTTTGAAATAAATAAATAGTAACTTAACTGGAGCTTCGAACGCCAAAGTGGAAAAAGTGCATTGTCACATAGTATATATTACATTTCTGTAAAACTAATAGTTTTAAAATGTAAGATTTTTTTTTGAACGATTGAAGTTTTACTGTCAGAGTTACAGAATTTGTCAACTTTATTTGAAACTGTAAATTTTCCACTTTCGCGTTTGTCACGTTACTATTTCAAACTATAAAAGTTTCTGTTTTCTTTGTTTCGTGCAAAGAAAACAGCAAATTTCCGGAAGTCATTCAATTAGTGGACATCTGATAGCTGAAATTATACAGAGGCTTTTCTCAGTGTATGCATTTTATCAAATTGAATTCTAGACAAAATAATGCTAAGTATATAAAAAAAATGATAAATATTTAAAATCACTCCTAATTAATTAAATACATTAATTTGAACATATCTCAAAAAGTGCGTGATTTATAGGCAAATCATATATTTTACGCACGATCGTAAATAACTAACACGCACACAAGTTCGTTCTAAAAGTATACGATGCATTTATAGGGATTTTTTTTTAAAAAGTTTGTTTTTATTTCAATAAACGATTATGGCCAGTACGAGGCTGCCACTCGAGAACCTTTCTTCCCCAACGGTTATCGGTTCTACGAGCTATATGGCCGGCCCATCGCCACTTCAGCTTGCTAATCCTCTGAGCTATATCGGTTATCTTAGTTCTACTGCGGATGTCTTCGTTACGAACTCTATCACGCAGAGAAATACCAGTAGTACTTGAAGTAATGGCCATCGCAGTGTAGGACGACCCCCCACTAGATGGAGTGACGACCTGTGCAAATGTGCGGGAAGTCGATGGATGCAGGTGGCTCAGGATCGTACTTCATTCATGGCAATCTGTGGGGGAGGCCTATGTTCAGCAGTGGACTCAAACAGGCTGAAATGATGATGATGATGAAACGATTATACTACCGAGTCTAAACCTCCTGTGTGAATTTGGGCATCTTTAGAAAGGCCACCCTGTATAGATGATAAAGGTAAAAATAAATATAAGTGGGCGTGGGCGGCATTTCTCAGTTTTTGCCCCACCCAAAAAAAATTGATGATCCGGGGCTGGGCAACATTGTACCCAGGCTTACATTGCTTCATTTTAGTCAGGGATTTCCAAGTTTTTTTTGAAAATACAATATAGCGTGTGTTACAAAAGTATATGTAAAATCAGTCCAGTAGTTTTTGCGTTAAATCTTAAAAAACAAACAAAAAAAAGTTAAATCTTTCTTCTTTATAATATTAGTTTAAAAGCGAACGCCCGAACAACTAGTTATATATTGAAAATATATAGTTCTTTAAAAACTATTTTTCTAAGTGACCACTACTCAGAACAGCCTTAATGAAGAAGTAATTTTTCAAAATATGTACATTAACAAATTGACCGCTCAAACACCAGTACGGGTTCTTCGCCTCGCCACTAGCGACCCGCTCCGACTGTGGCAAATATCGCATGTGCGTGGAGGGCAAAGCCTTCGAGATGGAGTGCTCCATGGGCCTGGCCTTCAACCCTGAGTCCGGCCGTTGCGACTGGCCCGACCTCGTGCCCTCCTGCGACGCTGACGGTATAAACATCTACAAGAACCCTTGAATAAAACAAAAGCTAAACTCCCACAATTGAATCGAATGCGACAATGATCTTGTTTTTACAATTTCAGCGTTCCTCGGGTTCAAGTGCCCACCGGCTACTTACGACGAGTTTGGAAAGGCTTATGTGGTGAACTTCGGGTAAGTGCTGCATTATTTCTTCAATATTAGCTCACATGGAAAATAGTGAATGAATGAAAGATTTATTTTAACTGATTTATTCGCCCCACAGCATAGCCGGCAGCTGCCACTATTTCTTCTCGTGCATGGAGAATGTGGCGCGACTATTGGTGTGTGACCGGGGCTTCGCCTTCGACGACTCCGTCGGCCGCTGCGTCGACGCCACCCGCGTCCAGTGCCAGGAGGGAAACTGATTCTTTCTGATACTTCCTAATGCTTTATAGTTTATTATTAATAAATATCCATGTCAGTTATAAAAATTATATATGTTTTTAATATTTAATAACGATATATGTTTTTATATAGGCCTCTGCCTATGTTCGACAGTGGACTCCTTGTGACTGATGATGATGATGATGATTAATAATTTTATTAGATAGTGAGACGTGGCCATAACTCTCAGAAGCATGTGAAAGAGAAAGACAAAAACATAGACACACACATACAGCTTTCCCGCCACACATGTATTGTCAGCCTCAAACTGTCAATGTCATTCCCCTCCCCTGTCAGGATCTGCCTGACTGGCAGATACTCTCCCCCGTACACCGCTAATATTATCACTACATATGAACTTAAATAAACAAAAATAATGGCGGAACTCATCTAAGAAACTTTGTCACAGCTATAATTATTTGAATTAGTTACACTAACATTTGATTTTCAATTAAGGTAGTGCCGCTCCTTGTTCTACAAATGTACCTTGCCAAATAACCCCTAAAGAGCCGGAACCTTGGGCAATTCTCCTTCAAAGCATGAAATCTCGACCGCCGCTCCCGTTCTACAACTGCATCTCGCCAAATAATTCCTAAAGTGCCGGAACCTCGAGCAACGTCTCCACAAAAACAGGAAACCTCGAGGGCCGCTCCCTGTCCTGCAACTGCAGCTACCCAAATAACTCCTAAAGTGCCGGAACCCTGTGCAAAGTCTCCACCAAAACAAGAAATCTTGACCACCAATTCTACCATAATAAAAAGAACACCTAAGAATCCAAAGCTTACTGCTAATTCCCACCTTGGTAGCGATTACTACATCAATGCAAACTGCAACATTACCTGCTGTGACTCCTAACTGCCAAAACGGTGAAATATATCCAAAAAACATCAGAAGTTGTGACCATTTCCAAATGTGCTACAACATAGTTCTGGTTTATGATCTGCCCAGCGGGTTTAGCGTTTAACTATAAGACGAAGAGCTGCGTGGCCTAGTGCACAAGGTACTTACATATTTTGAATCAATCAAGGTTTTTTTTTAAACATTCGATTTCAATATAATAAAATGACTGAATTATTTTTTTACAGGGAACTGAGCAGTCCAATCCAGTTGAAAGGCAGTGCCTAGATGGCTTTTATTTATAGTCGATAGAGGTTTGTAACAGTTGTTAACAGCAATGTATTTGTGCTGCTTTGGAATGTCATATGTTAAAGTTTATTAAATATCAAGACTAAAATAAAATGTTTGCAATGTATATTTATTAACGCTTGATAGTACCCAAGAGAAAGTACATTTAAGAGAGAGCCCCGTGTACCGCGCTTACATCAACTTTATACTGGTCTTATGTGAGGCCGAGGCACTGCTTTACAGCAGAGCCCGCTGTGTGTGCGTACCACAGATAAACGCAGTCTTCGTTTGTCATGGGACCAACTAATGTTAAAACATAATAATTTGGATGGTTACAAAAATATTTATTCCTTTGTGATTAAACCTTGGAGAAATTTGATTATTTATTTATTTAAAAACACTTTCAAAACTTTAAAAAAATCATTTTCGGCGGAAAGGGTACTATCAAGCGTTAATAAACTATATTGCATACATTTCCATAAAAAAGTCAATATCTTTATAATAAGGATCGTGTATTTAACTTTAAAAATATAGCAGTGGATGTTATCTGTAAAGGTGGTAGGTACATAATATTATAATGTTATCAAAAGGTAATTTTTATCAAAACGTTGCTGTTTCAGTAACTTTAATCTAAATAAATAATCGTCAATAAAGGAATGGTCCTTTCCTCAGGATGTGTAAAATTTATAATAGAGTCTATTCTCATCATGACATATTCAACTGTAGTCTGTCCAGCTTTAAATTATCTCTCCGACAACAATTGCTTCTTGTCATGTACAGGCATATCAGTTGGGTATGTAGGTGCTACTCTCGCTCGTATTGTATCCCTTTTCCCAACTTTTATTTTAGCTTAATAACTAACTTTTATTACATTTTAATTCTTTAATTAAATTTTAACACCTTAGATAGTAATAATAGTAATAATTTTATCTCTAACATTAGCGAAAGTTGTGTTTAGTTGTAAGTGGATTACGGATTTGTGTATAATATGTTAAAGAAACACTTGATATTTAGAATTACTTCTCTGTGTATATTTAAGTTTGTAATCTGTTACTAAACTTTTCAAAAATAAATAAAAATTCTAAAGGTACAATGAATTTCTGTATTTAAGAAGAAGAAAAAGAAACGTTTATTCACGGTCTAAGCACAATAGATACATAGTACACTTAATAATAATAATGTAACTACACATTATGTAAACCTAATATTAGGAAAACTTAAAATAAACGTAAACATGACAAAAAACAACAAAAAAAATAATAACAATAAGTGAAGGTCTGTGTGAGCAGCATAATAAAAACTAAAAAAAAAAAAACTCGGTAAAAGTCGAGATACAGTAATTTCGTTCTGATCCCGACACCGGTTTTCAGTCCGACCCGCACTTCGAGGCAACTCGGACAGCTCCGTCAGTCAGTGCACTTGTAATAACTACCTACAACGCAGTATAGCGAAAATTTATATATTTTGGTTTATTACGTTAAAAATATTTATCCTTACTCTGTGGCACTGCGACATTTAATCAAGCGGTGGAAACGTGTCATAATTTGAAACGGAAAATGCGAGACAAACCTCGTTGCGCGTTGGCCACATGATAAAGGTAAGACAATGAGTGTCTTAAATATAAATTATGATAGAGGTATATAAAAATTTTAGGTATATATATTATATTAAATTATATTACATTGCATCAAATGATATTACATTATATTATATTATATTATAGCGTATAATTAAAAGCTGATAAGAATTAAACGGCAGCATTTTTTGTTCTACAAGCAGATACAATCTGTACTTGTTTTTAAACCCACTTATTGTTTTCAGGTCACGCAAGGGAGGCGGGAGGTTGTTCCAGCACTTAGTGGCATTGTCTTTGAAACTGCCTCTAAAAGCAGTCGAACGGTAGAAAGGATAAACTAATTTATAATTAGATCATCTCGTATTATACATCTCATTTTGATCTTTAGCCCAAATCAACTTATTGTAAAGATATAACGGCTCTTTGTTTCTAATAGTTCCAAATAAAAGTGAGGCGAAGTGTAGTCGTCTGCGGAGGTCCATCTTTAGGATATTTGCGTTATTTATGAAAGGCGTTACATGTGCACGTGGAGGTTTATTAAAACAGAAGCGTGCACAGGCGTTCTGTACCCTCTGTATTATTTGCCTTGTTCGTGAGAATAGACGTGGATATTTCATTTTTATATGTATGTATTAAGTGTAAAACTTTATATATATAAAAACCTAAATACAAATTCTGGTTCTTTTCTCGTTCAAAGGTTAAGCATAACTATTCAGCGAGGAAATGCAGCTAGTTCTTGGCACCATGCCGCGTGGATAACGTTTATTAGATAATATGTAATTTTAGATAGATTAAATGTTGTTAATATTATATCAATAAACTGTAAAAAAAATACAAATTAACCAACGTGAATTGAGTTGTGTAACTTTTACTTTCCAATTTTTAATCCCATTCCTTTGACACTTCCATTAACCAGGTATGCAAAATTAATAAAAAAAAAGTGGAAAAAAGTTTTATTATTTTTTAATTTCTTAGTATAAAATACACAGACTGTACAAAACACCATTACAGTATTCATCACCATTTTCTTCTTTAATTTATTACTATAATTCCTATTTAGTGGCTCCTACATTGGTAAACCTGTAAGTTACAAATGAATGTTATAGATAGGCTGGATATTAAAAATGTACGAACATGTTTACATACAGGTTTGTTATTTGGTTTTGAAATTTCATAAACCTTCTTTATTTACATATTACACATCATATTTGAGCATAGATAGATTGCTGTTAACAACTATTACAAACCTTTATCCACTGTCAATTAGGCCATCTTGTCACTGCCTATCCACTGGATTGAAACCGCTCAGTTCCCTGTAAAAAAATAATTCAGTCATTTTATTATATTGAAGTCGAATATTTAAAAAAAAACCTTGATTGATTCAAACTATGGAATTACCGTGTGCACTACAAGCAGGCACGTTCTCTGACCAATCACAGCTCTTCGTATTATAGTTAAAAGCTAAACCCGCTGGGCAGATCATTAAAACCAGAACTCTATTGTAGCACATTAGGAACTGGTCACAACTTCCGATGTTTGTTGGATATATTTCACCGTTTTGGCAGTTAGAAGTGACAGCTGGCAACGTTGCAGTTGGCATTGGTGTAGGTTCTGGCACTTTAGGGATTATTTGGGGAGGTGCAGTTGTAGGACATGGAGAGGCCGTCGTAATTTCTTGCTTTGGTGGAGACGTTGCACAAGGTTCTGCCACTTTAGGAGATATTTGGGGAGGTGCAGTTGTAGGACAGGGAGCGGTCGTCGTAATTTCTTTCTTTGGTGGAGACGTTGCACAAGGTTCTGGCACTTTAGGTTTTATTTGGGGAGGTGCTGTTGTAGAACAGGGGGCGGTCGTCGTAATTTCTTGCTTCGGTGGAGACGTTGCACATGGTTCTGGTACTTTAGGAGTTATTTGGGGAGGTAAAGTTGTAGGACAAGGAGCAGCCGTCGAGATTTCTTGCTTTGGTGGAGACGGTGCACATGGTTCTGGTATTTTAGGAGTTACTTGGGGAGGTGCAGTTGTAGGACAGGGAGCGGCCGTCGTAATTTCTTGCTTTGGTGGAGACGTTGCACAAGGTTCTGGCACTTTAGGAGTTATTTGGGGAGGTAAAGTTGTAGAACAAGGAGCAGCCGTCGAGATTTCTTGCTTTGGTGGAGACGGTGCACATGGTTCTGGTTCTTTAGGAGTTATTTGGGGAGGTGCAGTAGTAGAACAGGGAGCGGCCGTCGTAATTTTTTGCTTTGGTGGAGATGTTGCACATGGTTCTGGTACTTTAGGAGTTATTTTGAGAGGTGCTGTTGTAGGACAGGGAGCGGCCGTCGTAAATTCTTGCTTTTGTGGAGAGGTTGCACAAGGTTCTGGCACTTTAGGAGTTATTTGGGGAGGTAAAGTTGTAGGACAAGGAGCAGCCGTCGAGATTTCTTGCTTTGGTGGAGACGTTGCACATGGTTTTGGTACTTTAGGAGTTATTTGGGGAAGTGCAGTTGTAGGACAGGGAGCGGCCGTCGTAATTTCTTGCTTTGGTGGAGAAGTTGCACAAGGTTCTGGCACTTTAGGAGTTATTCGGAGAGGTTCTTGTTTTGAAGTAGAGGTTTCGCACGGCTCTCGTTGAACGGCAGCAGTAATGGAAGACTGGATTTGAGTCGACTTTTCTTCTTCTTGTGTCAATGTTTGGCAATTGCAGTCCGTAGGTTGCGAAGTTGATGTCAGATCTTTTCTTTTCAGATTTAATAACTCCTATCGTAGGTTGAAGACTTGCTCTGAGAGATTTCCAGTCCCGATACTGTGGTTTTGATTGTACTAAAAAATGAACAATGGAAATATGAAATATTTGAAATCTTATTTTAAACATATTTAAAATTATGTATGACAAATATTTTTAAATTACTTACCATGAGCTAATAGGGCAAACAAGGAGACGAAAATTAACCTGGTTCGCATCTTGATTACACTAGTATATTACCAAATAAGCTTATTGCTACGAATCCACTCGTGCACTGTTTAATTTTATGATATCTTCTGAATGTTTTATACTGAACCTAATTGGATGTAATAAATAAGGCTTGTAGTTAATTATTATTTCATTCTAAACTGGCTCATTTTCTAATCACTTTATTACAACACCCACAAGGTACAGTTGTGAGTCTTTAATTCGCACAGAACAAAAAGACCCTATTTAAATCTAATTAAATATAATCAGTTTCGACTTTAACATTGCTATTTATCCGTGGGGTAAAACTTTCATAAAACTCTATTTTTAATGCATAACTTGTAAATTGTATAAAGTTATTTTCTTATACATTTCTAAAAAATAATTCACTACTTATCTTATTTTTCATCCTCCTGCGCTTGTCCACTGGGTTATATTGGCACAACATGTCTTTCCCTTCCACTTTTCTCCCTCAGCAGTCATCTTTATACTTATCTCTTTGTCCAAACCTTACTCGTTGTTCTTTTAGCCTTACACTCCAACCACATTCTTACTCAACACTCTTCTATTTACTGACCTTCATCCCGTCACATGACGTTCCTTTACCAATTCTACCTATCTTCTCAGCCACAGGTGCCAATTAAAAACTTTTTCATTTATCGTGAATATTACATGATTGTTTAAATATATTTAATATATAAAAATCAACTTGTTATTTAACGTCAATAATACATAGAGATAAGGCAACGTAGTATATACCCTAAGTGTGTAATATTGACGGTTTCGATGAATAGTTATCCTTATCAGATCTGACTTCTCTTGAAGAATTACTTAAGTAGTTTGGTCTTTTGGATAGATGTTTTACTAAGCAGTTGAAGTCTCTGATTCCCAATCGCAGCCATTGCGGATTATTGCCCTAGTTAAATACATTCACAGTCTATTTTATTATTTAAAAAACTTTAAAATTTATAAAAAGCAATGGCGACATCTCTCGTTCGAATTATCGTTGTAAAACGATATTCGAAATTGTTTGTATGCTGGAAAGGATATAACAATAGATGGGCCAAGCATTGCTTCAAATGCTAAATAACAATGTAGAGGGAAGGCGTTCAGATTTTCGTTGCTGTGGTTATCAGCCGTTTAGCTCAGTGGCTAGAGCGACAGGCCGCGAATGCCGAAGACGTGGGTTCGATTCCCACAGCGGCGACAATCTTTTCGTACTTTTTCTACATGTTTTAATGTTCAATCTTAAGTGCAGAGATTAGCACTTTAAAAAACTTTAAAATTTATAAAAAGCAATGGCGACATCTCTCGTTCGAATTATCGTTGTAAAACGATATTCGAAATTGTTTGTATGCTGGAAAGGATATAACAATAGATGGGCCAAGCATTGCTTCAAATGCTAAATAACAATGTAGAGGGAAGGCGTTCAGATTTTCGTTGCTGTGGTTATCAGCCGTTTAGCTCAGTGGCTAGAGCGTCAGGCCGCGAATGCCGAAGACGTGGGTTCGATTCCCACAGCGGCGACAATCTTTTCGTACTTTTTCTACATGTTTTAATGTTCAATCTTAAGTGCAGAGATTAGCACTTTAAAAAACTTTAAAATTTATGAAAATTGTATTTAAAGTTCGTCATTCTTTCGCACATTCATAGCGCTTTACTCTTAGATACTTTAATCTTTATACAAGATGAAACAATCGAAAAAGTCGCTACAAGTTCCAGTAGAGTATTATTTTCATACTATAAATAGAGTGTGGTTTACTAAAATATTGCATGTGATATAGGGAAAAAGCGATTTCACTAAAATTGTTTCACTAGAAGTGTTGGAATAAAGATCTTATTTAAAGTCAGCAGGTTGTGACTAAATTACATAACGACCCAAGCATACGATGGATGTAATAAATCTAAAATTCTTGCAAAATAAACTTGGTTCAATGAAAGTTGCACAAGACTCTTTGCTTCTTTCAATAGAGGATATAGTTAGGAACTTACGCTGGTAACGAACTTCTTTAATAAATAATATTATTATTTAATATCCACCTATTTACGAAAAAACAATCCACATCGCGTCGGGGCCCTGGTGACACTCTGGAAGTACCGAGGTTTAGATTAGCTAAAACCAGAAAGTCGTTTCTTGGAAGATGCATCAACTTTTATAATAAAATAGGTGACATCCACAAACAACTAAGTATAAACAATTTCAAACAATTTGTAAAAGCTACCTTAATGGCAAGGGCTTATTATAATATCCAAGAATACATAGAGGACAAGGATGTTTGGAAATGACTCGTGCTCTGCACTTGCAAGACCCCTGGCTGCTGCTGATTTTATACCCAAATAAGTATGTATAATTGCATTAAAAAAAATATGTATAACAAAAAGAACAAGACCGCAGAGTTTCTTGCCGGTTCTTCTCTGTGCAGGTCTAGTTTAGTGAACCGGTGGTAGATTTTTGTTGACGTTCAATAAGAGTATAGTTAGGCCTATATTGAATAAATATACTTTGACTTTGACTTTGACTTTGATTAAACCCAAGTATTGTAATCAAATCAAAAATCTTTATTCAATATAGAAGCATTACACTTACTTATTGACTGTCAAAAAACACTACTACCGATTCGGAAAGAAAGCCCGGCGGAGAAGAACTGGCGAAAACACTCAGCGGGACATTTTTAATTTAACTTAATTTGACAAAAAAATAACGTAACAAACAAAATAAATTTATTAAATTCCACTTGAAAGAGCCTGGAACGATGAATTCATTTCCAGAGTGTGTTATCATTTAAATAATCACTAATAATATAATAGCCATTAACACACAAACGTTCCTTCACAAGTTTTTGAATTTAGCATCTGTTGCTAAATTCAAAAACTTTTTCATTTTGAACGTTTTCTAGGATTTTGTTGTAAAAGCGTATAAGTACATTGTCCCATAAAAGATTTAATTATTCTACGTAATCTAATTAAGGGTATAATTGTCAGAGTTCAGATTTGAAAGAGTGTAATTTTAAAGCTTAAATCCCGCAAGATCGAACTAAAACCATAAAACCGTAAGGAAATTGTAGCGTTTAAAATTTAAAACAATTAGTAAAGGCACCCGCCCAAAGTAGCCAGTCTCTCAGTGTTGAGCAGGTTGTGTTGTTGAGAGTTTACATATAAATACAAATACAAAAATATTTATTTAATTAACATATTTCTTTTATAGTTAATAAATATTTGGATTTACCTTTTAAGCAACACTTTTGCTTGTACTAGGCAGCACCGCTCTTCCATAGCATACTTATAATAAACTTAACTAAATGCAGTAAAAATGTCCAAAAAATTAAAATGAAATAAAAACATTTTCTCACCGCGCGCGTGTGTGTGTGTGTGTGTGTGTGTGTGTGTGTTTGTGTGTTTGTGTTAAGTCAGCATCAACACAATTTCAGCGTAATTTTTAGCTTTTAGCCATTCCAATATGTCACAAGACAATAGCTCTTGTGACATATTGCCTCGTAACAAAAACTGAATTTACTCGTTTATGTTGCACCACGTTACATTTTCTTCTAGAATTATTACCGATATGGTGGTAAGGAAGCGATTTGTGTTTACCCAGCACAGTTTTCAAAATATATAAATTTCTAACATTTACAAGATTAAATCTATCTAAAATTACATATTATCTAATAAAAATAGGTTCAGCCGCGGCTCATATTTGCGCCATTTACTTACTTCAGCTGCCTCCGATGCCGCCCCGGCCCTGACCGAAGTACCCCTTAGATGCGAGGCAGCCAAAGTGTCTACACAAGTGGCGTCCCAAACAAGGGCTTTGCCTCTCTCCCAAGGGATCAATGTTAAACCGTCGGGTCTCTTACCATCGTCGCGAAAAATGCCACAAGGCTCTTTAATAACTCTTCTAACAGTTAATAAATCAGAAGAGTAAAGTAAGTCTGTTGAGAATTCTCTTGGATTAAAGTAGATAAAATACGTTACACGTATGCCCGCCCTATAATTAACCAATAAAAATATAATATTATATTTTTAATAATAATTGATAGTTTATTATTTATTTCATGTAACGATATTATACATCGCATACGATCCTTAAAATTAAAAATGTTTGAAAATATAATAAAATTTTATTCTTATTTTTGAAAAGTAAGAAATTAATGGAAATTTAAAGCTTGTTGCAAGAAACATAAATTGGTTCAAAAGTTACTAATATCTGAATAATGCTACAACAATTGCCAAAAATGTTAAGTAGTCTATTACCTAACTATAGATGCATTAGTACTAATTGCATTCGCTGTAATGCATCAGGTATAAATTGACTGTAGTGGATCATTTTTTTAATCATTGTTAAACTTACCAGCAAAGACATACGGCATTAGAAAAATGTTCTTATACATTTGCCTCGCAGCTTTATGTGCCGTCTCATGTGAGTATAATTCCACGAATTCTTTCAAGCATTGTCTACGTTAAGTTAGTAAGATCGATTTTTATTTTTCTCATTCTTTTTAAGATGCTGAACAAGTTCAATCCTTTGGAGATACTGTTTGTAAAGAATACAACACCTACTACAAAATAGAGGGTAGCTGCGACTCGTACGTAGAATGCAATGTAAGTCAACTGTTTATCAAGCCTAATTTAGCAATCAAATTTAAAAAAATTGTATGAAAATATGAGGATATAAATATTTCCTATAATATCGTTCTTTTACCAGGCTTACAAGGCGACATATAAGACTTGTCCAGACGGTCTATACTTTATCAATGACGTTGTATGGCCCACCTACCCTTGCGCTTACCCATCGGACGCTCAGTGTGACAGTAACGATGCTCCTCGTACGTATTCAAATTTTATTATATTTTCACTTTTTTGTAAACCGATTTTTTAATTAAAATACGAATTAAATCGGCATCTTCGAACAGAGCGTGCTGTGGCATCTCAAGATTGCAAACACCAGTACGGGTTCTTCGCCTCGCCACTAGCGACCCGCTCCGACTGTGGCAAATATCGCATGTGCGTGGAGGGCAAAGCCTTCGAGATGGAGTGCTCCATGGGCCTGGCCTTCAACCCTGAGTCGGGCCGTTGCGACTGGCCCGACCTCGTGCCCTCCTGCGACGCTGACGGTATAAACATCTATAAGAATCCTTGCATAATTAAATAGCTAACCCTCACACTAGAATCGTATGTGATAATGTTCCTGTTTTTCCAATTTCAGCGTTCCTCGGTTTCAAATGTCCACCGGCAACTTACGACGAGTTCGGAAAGGCATACGTGGTGAACTTCGGGTAATTTCTGCATTATTTCTTCAATATTAGCTCATATGGAAGAGAATGAATTAAAAAGTCTTATTTATACCTACGTATTATCCCCGCAGCATCGCCGGCAGCTGCCACTATTTCTTCTCGTGCATGGAGAACGTGGCGCGTCTATTGGTGTGTGACCGGGGCTTCGCCTTCGACGACTCCGTCGGCCGCTGTGTCGATGCCACCCGCGTCCAGTGCCAGGAGGGCAATTGATTTTTCCTGATATGACTTACTTTCTATACCAAATAATATACAGTAGTCACTTGATATATTCAATGGAATAAAACTTATTAGACAGTAACATGTGTTAATGTTAACATTTTTAACGAACAAATATGACTTACTTTTTGACTACTGTCCTATCCTTACTTTATTCATTTTATTTTATAAGTTCATTAAGTTAGGAAGAAGAATACCTAAAAAAAACTAAAAAGTTGTGCTTAACTTCTAAGCAAGAAAGAATCAATTCACTTGTCACCAGTCTAAACGTAAATCTAAGGTCCACGGAATGAGAGTTCCCACAGCAAATGGTCAGCGTAGTTAGGCCATTCATTTATTTCAGCTGCCCATAAGGCCGCCGTGGCGAGAAATGCGACCAACACTTTTTAGACAAAAAGGTCCATTAGCACCATATTTATCTGCATTGACACACTGGTATGGTTGTGGTGGACAAATCGAACTTGCCGAGACGAATAAGCTTTCATCGTCAAGTCAAGAATGTCAAGAGATGTCAATAACTCGATTCAATTTAGATTATTTTATTTACTCGATTTAGATACCTATATAAATTAGGTGAGACACCTAGAAAACGGACTCGCTCTAAATCGCTATCTTAAGATTGAAACATAGCCTTGTGTTATCTCTGCACCAAAATAATATTCCATTGTTTTTGTGGGTTAACTTCCAGTGGAAAATTTTAATTGAAGCAGATAGACAGCATTCTCGGCAACGATGTCTTGCTTGGCTCCTTTTTATAAGAATCGGTAGTATAAATTCGCCCCGAAATCCACGCAACGATGTCTAGCTTGGCTCCTTTTTATAAGAATCGGTAGTATAAATTCGCCCCGAAATCCACGCAACGATGTCTTGCTTGGCTCCTTTTTATAAGAATCGGTAGTATAAATTCGCCCCGAAATCCACGCGGACGACGCCAAGAGCCGATTCATACGCTTAAAAAGAATCTCAAAATCAATGAAATTTACTCTCATATATAATAGTACCTGGAGGACCGAGCTTTGCTCGGTTTGTTTTTTTTTTTGTAAATCGTGTATTTTGGAAATTACATTTAGATACAAATTATTGAGTAATGAAATATGCATAATATTTTTCGATCTTACCGACTTAATAATAAGAAAATATGAAGTGGTGTTTTTCACAAAAGAAACAACTTTAAAAAGAAAGGGAAAAATAACAAAATGATCTAAATCAACAAAAAATAAAAAATAAAGAAAGCAATGATCTGGAACAGAAAAAAAAGTTAAAAAAAAGAGTGTGTAAATGATCGTGATACGAACCACGGCCGTCTGTTTTGGGGCCGCCCGATTACCGACCGAGCTATTATAACATTTTCTCTTATGGCGAAATTTACCGTCATATTCGAATGATATTTTTCATTCCCTGAAAACAGGAATAAAAGGACATTTTATAAAAATGAAACCTAGCTAGATCGATTTTTCGCCCCCGAATTTACGCACATACTAAATTTCATGAAAATCGCTGGAGCCGTTTCCGAGATTCCGATTATATACAGCGTGTCGCTACCATCGCGACAATAAATGAACACACGTCTAACGCTACTTGCCAATAATCATAAAAAAATATTAACGTTAAACAAAATCCATAATTAAAAAAAATATTTTTCAAACAAACTAATTAAGTAAAAAAGAAACAAAATTTGTAACATCCTATACAACTCGCGCCACAGCGTCGCATTACAAGCCTCTCCTTCTAACAGTATGTTTTGTCTCTTTTAAATTCATTCAACCCATTCATATGCTTTGTGACCTTTACAAATGAACTTTACGTTACGCTTTTATAGGTAAAGCTATTCTAAAATTCTTTGTTTTGGAAAAGTAAATAACTCTGTAAATATTGATGTTTAGAGAATTTAAATGTTTAATACAACTTTAAAAAGTTATCCCTTATATGTGTGTTCATTTATTGTCACGATGGTAACGACACGCTGTATATATATATACAAGAATTGCTCGTTTAAAGGATAGTTTATATTTATTAGTAAAAATATATATCATATATATTTTTACTATGATACATGTGTATGGGATAATAGTATTTCAACTATTAGAGAATTGAAATATTGGGCCTTAAGAACTGCTATTTATACCTTCATTAGTGACAGGCACATATCATAGGCAAAACCTATGCATTTAAAGTTGTTTACTTTCTTTAGATTTTTAATAAAAATTTTAGTGCTAGTGAACTTACATTTCAACTTCAATTTCAATTGCATATATGTATCACATATTCGTTGTAAAAATGCCATTGTCAATTTACTTTCTATTTGCTTTCTATTATTATCGGTACTTCCATCCGATCGACAAAAAAGTTTATTTTGTGGGTGTGTGGTAAATTTCGAATTTATATAGATTTTGTTAATTTTCTGTGTTAGTTCAGATGAATTGTTGTACATTCCAAAAATATTTTTCACGGATGCAAAAGTATTTGTGTACTTTATACAACCGATTCTTATAAAAAGGAGCCAAGACATCGTTGCCGAGAAGGCTGTCCATCTGCTTCAATGAAAATGTATTTTATGCAAAAGTATTTTATGCAAAATGTCTTTGTTGACCAAATTTCGAATAAATTAATTCTCAATGATGCTCCGAAGCCGCATTATTTACATTTAGGGATCGTGAAACTTCCCCTCCGACCGGGTTCCAGCCTTGACGCTGGGGGCTGGGAGGCTTGCTGCTTATTAGCACTGGCTCTCCAGGCTCCCATGGCCGCGGTCAGCGAACTCGAAGGAGTTCGTTGGCCGTAAAAATGGGGCCGAGTAGGAAGGCGCACTGGAAAATTCAGCGCGCACTTCTTATCGGGCCCCATTTACCTGGAGGAGAGGGAAGTAGATCCCCGGGATGGGGCTGCTGAGGCGGCCAGCGCTGGCAGGGTCGTGGAACCTAGGCCCAGGTGGAACATCGTGGGGTTTTAGTCGGTTAGAGTCCCACATAACCCGCTCTTGCCCCCGCGAGGACGGGTATGCGTAGGCATTTCCCCCACGTAAACAAACAGATTACCAGTAAATTAATCACCAGGGAATGCAATTGTACCTGTTGTAGGCGTATTAGTTTCACTTGTAAATGATTTTAGGTAAAATCGACCCATCAACAGCTGTTTACTTTCGGTGTAAACAGATAGTTTGTAATAAAATAAACATATCAAGGATAGCGACTGTGGCAAATTCTCAGTTATATCAGTTATGGAACTCTTAGAATTCAACAAACCAAATCAACCAGCCACTTAAACCCTTAATTGTAATTTTGCTGCTAGAAGAAAAATTTACGAAGGCCAATAACCGTGAGTCATTTTGAACAGTTAGAATTAAATTATTTACAAAAACTATTCGTTTCTATTTATCTTATAGGTCACGATCAGATCAGATGATTCGCAGTGTATTCCTTTGCAATGACTTGAATCTTTCAATTTCGATTTAATATTAGTATGAAACTATTCTTTAATGCCCTTTTAAGTCTAAGTGAATCATGCTATTAATAATAAAAACATATCTTTTTATAACTGACATGGACATTTCTTAAAAATAAACTATAAATGGTTAGGAAATATCAGAAAGAATCAGTTTCCCTCTTGGCACTGGACGCGGGTGGCGTCGACGCAGCGGCCGACGGAGTCGTCGAAGGCGAAGCCCCGGTCACACACCAATAGTCGCGCCACATTCTCCATGCACGAGAAGAAATAGTGGCAGCTGCCGGCGATGCTGTGGGGTGAATAAATCGGTTAAAATAAATGTTTCATTCTTTCATTCATTCAAACATTCATTCATTCTTTTCCATGTGAGCTAATATTGAAGAAATAATGCAGCAATTACCCGAAGTTCACCACGTAAGCTTTTCCGAACTCGTCGTAAGTTGCCGGTGGACACTTGAAACCGAGGAACGCTGAAATTGGAAAAACAGGAACATTATCACATACGATTCTAGTGTGAGGGTTAGCTATTGTATTATTCAAGGATTCTTATAGATGTTTATACCGTCAGCGTCGCAGGAGGGCACGAGGTCGGGCCAGTCGCAACGGCCGGACTCAGGGTTGAAGGCTAGGCCCATGGAGCACTCCATCTCGAAGGCTTTGCCCTCCACGCACATGCGATATTTGCCACAGTCAGAACGGGTCGCTAGTGGCGACGCGAAGAATCCATATTGGTGTTTGCAATCTTGAGATGCCACAGCACGCTCTGTTCAAAGATTCCAAGTTTAATTCGAATTTCAATTATTAATTTCAGTTTAAAAAAAGTGAAAATATAATAAAATGTGAATACGTACGAGGAGCATCGTTACTGTCACACTGAGCGTCCGATGGGTAAGCGCAAGGATAGGTGGGCCAAACCACATCATTAATGAAGTATAGACCATCGGGGCAAGTCTTGTAGGTTGCCTTGTAAGCCTGGTAAAGGATAATGAAAACAATTTAATGTATATTTCATTTCATTACTGTATAAGGGTCTTTGTGAAATGAGTTTGCCCAACATTTGGACTGCAACTCCTGATAATAACAATTCTTTTGTTTTTATGCGAGAAGGTGGCAAACGAGCTGGCGGTTCACGGTTGCAGATGCGTTGCCAACTTTTAATAAAGTAGGTTCCAGCTTCAACAAGTTTAAAAAAAACTGTTAAAGAGTTCGTAGAAGATTAGTTATTTAAAAGGGTTGAAGATTGTATTACTCACATTGCATTCCACGTACGAGTCACAGCTGCCTTGAATTTTATAGTAGGTATTATATTCCTTACAAACAGTATCTCCAACGCCTTCGTAAGGCTGAACTTGTTCAGCACCTTTGAGGAAAAAGAAAACATAACATTTTATTATTATGAACAAAATGTCTCCATTAACAATTATCAAAAGCTTTAAATCAATCCTTACAAGAAATTGTGCAAAAAGCAGCGATGCAAATGTAGATAAACATTTTTTCGAATAATATTCTTCTTTGGCGCCAAAAGAAGTAATGACAAAAAGTTCTCATCTAAACTCAATTTATATTCACCAGAGTGATTTGTCTATGTTTGCTAATTTGTTTTTGTGTAGTGGAATTGGTTATTTTGTAATTAATTAGGTAATTACGTAAATTACTGCGAAATTTTACTGTAACAGGTACTTATGCTTAAAAAAATTATTATAAGTAGTTAGTTAAAATTTTTTTACGAAAATCAATTACTATTCTAAATCAACAAAAAAATCTGTTACTTCTTTTTCTAGGTACTTTAGTGGATTTAGAAGTCTTCTCTACATAGTATATAATAAAGTCGTCCCGCTCTCTGTCTGTCCCTATGTATGCTTAGGTCTTTTAAAACTACGCAACGGATCTTGATGCGGTTTTTTCTTACTAGATAGATTGCTTCAAGAGGAAGGTTTATATGTATAATACATCGCACGAAGCCGTGGCGGGTCGCTAGTTTATTCAATAAATTATACTTACAAGTACTATGGATACTGCATTGTGGGTTTTTATTTCAATTTCATCTAGTTTACTTTAATGAAACTTAATATTTTTCGTACAGTCTACAATCAGTTTAAGCTGCAGTTTTTTGACTAAAATTAAAAAGTAAAAGTAAAGTAACAGCCTATACATGCTACACTGCTGGGTAAAGGGCATAGTCCACCACGGCGGATTGGCGGACTTCACATTTATCTTCGAAATATTTTTGAAGTTAACTTCTTTTGACGCGTTAGGGAAAATTTATGAGATTAAATTTTTACGATGCGCGCACACACCTTCACGAAAAACCGACACCCTGAAGTTAGCTAGACATCTACGTATATTTGCGTGAGAACTGACAACTGTATTCACGATATTTATTTTGTGATATTTAAATAAACTTTATTTAACTAGATAATGCTTTATAATAAAACTTTCAATGTATTAAATACCTTTTTTCTAATGTTAGTGTCGTTTTTTCTACAAACGTAGAATAAGGCGAAAGATAAAATTTTTGAAAAGGTTTTTATCTTTTTACGCGAAATAAGTATAACTTCTAACGCGTGTACATAAATTAAGTACACACACACTTTTTTTGAGCACGTGATAAGGCAGCACTTCAAACAATTATAATGGTACCGGCATCGGAAATCGAACTCAGGTTGCTCTATTATTCTATTTATATTTATATATATGTCCTTTTAATCGGCTCCGACGATTTTCATGAAAATTAGTATAGTTTCGGGGGCGATAAATCGATCTACGCGTAGGTAGATTTTCTTTTTAGAAAAACTGCTACAGTATAATTTTTTTTCTTTTTTCCCTTTTTTTCCAAGTTCCTTTTGTGTGACAAAAAAACGAGCAAAGCTTGGTAATCCACGTACTACATGTTATCTTTTTTTAACTATTATTACTTTTGTTGCGTTTAAAGCTACCAACTTATATGTAAATTCGGCAATAAAAATTATTTTTTCTTTCCAAAAATCTCATATCTTTATATAACATTTACATAAAGATATGAGATACGTATATAAGTAATAAACTATTGAATTTATTGTTTCTCAAAATATTCTATCTTTGCGCAAATGTACTTTTTCACACCATAAACCAACTTTGCAAACATTTGTGCCACTCCTCTGTGGTGACTCTCATAAATGTGTCTTTATACTATTCGACAGCCTCTTCTGTTGATGAAAATCGTTGACCGCGAATTTGTTATTAATTTAAAGTTTGATAACTCCGTAGCGCACTTGTCAAGGTATTGGCTTCGGCGCCGGGGGTCGTGGGTTCGATTCCCACACGGGACAAGTATTTCTGTGACCCACAGATAATTGTTTCGCATCTGCCAGTTGCCAAAAGAGCATACCGCCACCCATGGACATCTGCTACACCCGAAGGTTACAGATGCGTTCACGACCTTTATAAAATTGGGCTCCGGCTACCTCACTCACCAGACGAAACGCGAAAGTATTTGTCATACTTCCACTTTACGCTGGTCTTCTGTGAGGTCGTGGTACTTACCCGGACGGGCCTGCCCATTCGTGCCGCGTGGCCCTACCGCCGTAAAAATAAATCTATAAAAACGGCAAAAAATCATGTTTCTTGTTCCCATACAACGCTTATTTTTTAGTACTTCTGGGGCCTTTTTAGGGTTCCGTACCCAAAGGGTAAAACGGGACCCTTTTACTAAGACTGCAGTCTGTCTGTCCCTCTGTCAACAGGCTGTATCTCATGAACTGTGATAGTTACACAGTTGAAATTTGATCTGGATGTTTGTTTCCCAAGGAGGGTTGACGTCAGGCAGGCGACTGGTTGTAAATAGCCAAACCGCTTACAACATGATTCATGCTGTGCCGACCCCACCTAGGTGGGATAGGGGCAGAAGGATGATGATGACTTGACGATTTGAACGAAAGACTGTTGAGCATAATGCAAGAAAGCGGATCTTTTACTGCGAGCTAAAACTCGATTACTAACTCTAGTCGTTGACGTTTGTTGTTTTACTCTCTAATCTCGTAGGCGTTGGGAACGCTCAGAGCTCGATTCCCTAGTGTGAATTTGTATATTTATATTATTTTGCTCTTCAATCCGCTGCAAACACTCTACTTGACTCTCTCCGACTTGTAAGACGATTTCCGGTAAAGAAAGATGAGATCTTGATCTTTTGGACTTTTTAAAATGATAAAAAAAATTAAACTGCCTTTGTGCTTAACTATTTGGTAACTGTTGAACAGGATTTAGCAGTATAAATGTGATTGAAAAATTATAAGAACTTCTAAGTCAGTCACTAAGCTGTTTGGATAGTTAAATTACAATATACTAACATTTTTTAACTTGTGATATCTGTCGAATGGAATGTCCGAATTTAATAATTCAAAAAGTTATATAAAGATATTGAAACAGTCTTAAATATGAAGTAATTCATTTTTATAAGGATTCATTACAAGATACAAATAAAGAGCCTTTTCTAGCGGCGGCATTTCAATACTACTACTTTAATAGTTAGACATATATTGTCCCGACACTTTTTGTAAATAATGATGTGTTCTGCAAAGTCGTAGTACATTATTTCATTCTATCATCAATAGTTTTCGCAGCGCACGCGATGTAAAGAATATTTTGGGTAAATTTGTACACTTTGGGTTACATTATTGAAGTTTTAGAAAGGATCCCTAGTTTTTTTGAAAATATAATATAATAGCCTATATCATGCGGGGATAATGTAGCTTCCCGAAAGTGAAGAATTTTTCAAATCGGTTCAGTAGTTTCGGAGCCTATAATCAATAAATCTTTCCTCTGTATAATATTAGTATAGTTAAAAGATAGCGTATAAAAAATACGCAGTTACGAACAAACACGTAATTTTATTTTGGTAAAATATTGGCTTTAAGCTAATATTCTGAATTAACCCAAAAATGAAGTTTCAATTAATAAGGACTATTTAAATGAATGAACTTTATGGACATTTTAATGCAGAAATAGTTATCGTCGTTTACGACTTAAAACCAACGAAACCTAGGATATAAATTTATATTATATTTATTTTGTGTTTCTATTTCGTAATTTGTAAATATTATTCATATTTAAATGTAAAATATTACATTAGATGAAAAAGTACTGACCAAACATTGTCAACGAAACGAAACTTAGGATAAATCACAATTTCACACAAAAAAATAATTTCATGACACAATAAGAAACAATACATTATTAATGTATTGTTTTTTATTGTGTATATTTATTTAAAATTATTTCAGCAATCTGTCAAAGATTTAGATAAATATAACGAATCGAAACGTATACAATTTTAAATATTTATATCATAAGACAATTAACGTAATAAGGTAAGAGGTTCTCCTGCAACTTACCGCACGTTAACGGTAGTCATTGCTAACATACCATATTAATTAAGAGTAATGAATAATTACTAATCATTATTATTCGCCAATCTTAATTGCGCAAATCATTTAACATTTTCATATAAAATATGCAGTTTATTAAACATCAATACATTTTACAAGTGAAGCAGCAACAGATACTCGTAACTCGTCCAAGTATTTTATTTTCTTATTTTGTCATAACATGCTGCATAAGAGGGTCCTTTTTGTGTTTTGGTTGGCTTCTATAGTCCAAGGTAAGTGGTACAAACAATTTCAAGAGTAATTTTAATGCGATAAATGTATTGAGAGATCTCTATTGACTTTTTTACTTTCCAGTCCAATCAAAACCTCAATACCAAGATTGGAGATCCTATGGAATTGTTCAAAATGCATCCTCATCGACATCAGAGAAATCTAATCCGGTTCAAAGTATACCATCGGAGTTAGGGAATTGCAACTGTCACGATATGTCAACTGCTACTTCCGTTCCAAGCCGAATAGTGCCTAAAGTACCTGATCCATGCACCCCACCTGCACGTGAACCTGAACCTTCAACTGCTGCTCCCTGTGCTTCACCGGCTCCCACACCAGCACCCACCCAAATAGTACCAAAGGTCCCAGAACCATGCATCACCCCAGCACCCAAACCTGAACCTTCAACTGCGGCTCCCTGTGTTACACCGGCTCCAAAACCTGCACCCACCCAAATAGTACAGAAGGTTCCAGAACCATGCATCACCCCAGCACATAAACTAGAACCTTCAACTGCTGCTCCCTGTGTTACTCCGGCCCCCACACCAGCACCCACCCAAATAGTACCAAAGATCCCAGAACCATGCATCACCCCAGCACCCAAACCTGAACCTTCAACTGCGGTTCCCTGTGTTACACCGGCTCCGACGACTGCACCCACCCAAATTGTACCAAAAGTACCAGAACCTTGTACCAGCCCCTCACGTAAACCAGAACCTTCGACTTCAGCACCTTGTGTTACACCTGCTCCTACTCCTGCACCGACCCAAACAGTACCAAAAGTGCCTAAACCTTGTGTCAAATCTACACCAAAACCAGAACCCTCGACATCTGCCCCCTGTGTTATACCCGCCTCTACCCCCGCCCCTACACCAGCTCCTACCCCTGCACCGACCCAAGTAGTACCAAAAACGCCTGAACCGTGTGATACGTCAGCACCGAATCAGGAAATAAAGGTAACGCCAGCACCGGCTGTCATATCACAGACACAAGCACCGACCAATGCTCCTTCTGCCCCGACCAACTGTCAAAACGGTGAAATCTATCCTTCAAGCAGCGGCAGCTGTGATCAGTTCCTTATGTGCTACAACAGAGTGCTGGTCTTGATGATCTGTCCTCCCGGCCTAGCATTCAACTATAATACGAAGAGCTGTGATTGGTCAGCAAACGTACCGGCGTGTAGTGCTGGAGGTAATTTCTTAATTTGTTCGCATTTTTGATGATTATGTTGCATTTGTATATTAAGTCAACTGGTTATATCCTATTTTATTATTTACAGCATACTAGAGAGGCTCCGTAGAAGAGAGGCAGCACGAAGATATCTTAATTGAATGATGTTCTCACTATCAGTCCGAAGCAACACGAAGCTAGAGAATCTGTAGATAGTTCTTATAATTAATTTAGTTGTAAATATATCTTATTTTAATCCTTAAAGCTATTTTCTTAAGACCTTATCGCTTCATAAAACATTCATGATTTTAAGTTTTCACTTAGAGATAACATTTGCGTTATTCTTTAAGACATGTCGTCGTAGGACTTCGCTATTGATACTTATTAATCAACCACAGTAAACTAGCAACGTCAATTACGGTATGTTTCCCGAAATTGTAGAAAAAATAGAGTACAGCTGCCATTTTTTTATTTAGGACTTATTGTTAAGTTTATAAAAATTGAACAATGTGTCATAAACATAAATAAATAGCAAGTGCATGTGTGCGTACTCGTACATGGTCGACAATCACTTGTAGGGTTTCAATAAGTAACAGCCTCAGTAATAGAGCTCTACAAAAAAGTATATACTTAAGTAAAAAATTAAAAAAAAATACATGTATATGTATATCAAGAAACTCTGCAGTCATATATATGACCGAAGACCGAAGAGTTTCTTGCTGGTTCTTCTCTTGCAGGCCTAGTTTACAATTGAATCAGTATCAATTACAAAATTGTTAACTCAGTGGCCCATTCTGAGTTACTAGCTAAAATAGGCATGAATACAAACTATCGTAGTCGTAATGCCAAATTATTTTATATTCGACTAGCATCTACCAAATTTGCCCAAAATATCGTACAACAAACTTACAACCATTGATGAATCAGTAGATATATTCCATCAGAAGCTGAGTGCATTCAAACGAATATAGTATAGTATAGATGTATAGATATTCATTGCAATGTAAAGCGTATACATTAGAATACGAGTAGCACATGGGCTACAATTTATAAAGATTTTGTGTAATATTGCCATAATAATACGATAAGTATTATGTATCGTGGAATTGTTTGTCTTACTGCCGGTTTCATAATTCGATCTACAGATAGACTTGGCTACCGAAGACAGAATTTCGATGTAAGTTTTATGTAACTAATGTCAAATACCTATCGCTAGTAACAAAATCTTTCTGTAAATAGAATATTGAAACCAGACGTTAAACAGTTCTGAATAAAAATCCGCGACAACATATATATATATATATATATATATATATATATATATAATATGTGGAAGCCAATATATGCGTTATAGTGCTCGGGTATTCGGGACTGCAGATAGAATTAAGTAACATAGTTCCTCGAAAGCATACACGGAGGCATGTGATGTATATGAAGCGTGGCAAAATGCTCGACCATTGACAAGGAACTTGAAGATGAAATTCACAAAGAAGCATAATTTTCGTAGCTAGTTCTTCGGAGATTTTTCATTGCAAATGCTTTAACCATTAAGCTACATGACTGATTGCCACACCGACGAAAATCTCAACGTCAAGCAATCCTTGGTGATTTTGTTGTTACATCTTTTATAGCATACAACAATTTCAATTTTGTTTTACAACGAAATTCGAACGAGAGATTAAAATTAAATTTTTATATGCTAATCTCTGCACGTATGATGAAACATTTAAATTCGTAGAAAATAGGACGAAAAGTTTCTCCCCGCTGCGGGAATCGATCCCACGTCTTCGGGATTTCTTTTCTGTACAAATAAATGTCTCATTTTTAATAAAAAATTCATATTGGCATGTGCATCATGGTGTATTGTTTCTTATTGTGTCATGAAATTATTTTTTTGTGTGAAATTGTGATTTATCCTAAGTTTCGTTTCGTTGACAATGTTTGGTCAGTACTTTTTCATGTAATGTAATATTTTACATTTAAATATGAATAATATTTACAAATTACGAAATAGAAACACAAAATAAATATAATATAAATTTATATCCTAGGTATCGTTGGTTTTAAGTCGTAAACGACGATAACTATTTCTGCATTAAAATGTCCATAAAGTTCATTCATTTTAATAGTCCTTATTAATTGAAACTCATTTTTGGGTTTAATTCAGAATATTAGCTTAAAGCCAATATTTTACCAAAATAAAATTACGTGTTTGTTCGTAACTGCGTTTTATACGCTATCTTTTATCTATACTAATATTATACAGAGGAAAGATTTGATTGTTTGTATGTATTGAATAGGCTCCGAAACTACTGAACCGATTTGAAAAATTCTTTCACTTTCGGGAAGCTACATTATCCCCGCATGATATAGGCTATATTATATTTTCAAAAAACTAGGGATCCTTTCTAAAACTTCAATAATGTAACCCAAAGTGTACAAATTTACCCAAAATATTCTTTACATCGCGTGCGCTGCGAAAAACTATTGATGATAGAATGAAATAATGTACTACGACTTTGCAGAACACATCATTATTTACAAAAAGTGTCGGGACAACATATGTTTAACTATTATAGTAGTAGTGTTGAAATGCCACCGCTAGAAAAAGGCTCATTATTTGTATCTTGTAATTAATCCTTATAAAAATGAATTACTTCATATTTAAGACTGTTTCAATATCTTTATAAAACTTAAATTAAAACGGAACTGTTATCTGGTCAGCGGCCTTTAGATCGTTTTGGCGTTATTTTAAAGATGGAGAAATTCATAAAATTATTCATCAAAGACGAAATATCCGGAAGGTTTTATGTGTGTGTGATAATTTTTAATTTAAAATTTTTGTTAAATACCCGTGCGAAGCCGGGGCAGGCCGCTAGTTATGATAATAAATTATGTCAGACGTAGTAAGTGTCATACATAGGTCACACTAAATGTTTCCGGAACTTGCCACTCACACAAACAATATTTGCAAAGTAATTACAACATTGGAAAAGAAAAAAGGCTCCACTCTTTCTTTCCACGTTGCTTGAAATTATATTGACCGATTGAAAATATATAGATAAGAAAATAATAGTTACTTGAACTTATTCCTACAAGAACAAGTCGTCTTTATGAGGAGTACAATACCGTGTACTTAATGAAGGAAAATGGGAATAAATAAACCATGATGCACATGCCAATATGATTTTTTTATTAAAAATGAGACATTTATTTGTACAGAAAAGAAATCCCGAAGACGTGGGATCGATTCCCGCAGCGGGGAGAAACTTTTCGTCCTATTTTCTACGAATTTAAATGTTTCATCATACGTGCAGAGATTAACATATAAAAATTTAATTTTAATCTCTCGTTCGAATTTCGTTGTAAAACAAAATTGAAATTGTTGTATGCTATAAAAGATGTAACAACAAAATCACCAAGGATTGCTTGACGTTGAGATTTTCGTCGGTGTGGTGGCAATCAGTCATGTAGCTTAATGGTTAAAGCATTTGCAATGAAAAATCTCCGAAGAACTAGCTACGAAAATTATGCTTCTTTGTGAATTTCATCTTCAAGTTCCTTGTCAATGGTCGAGCATTTTGCCACGCTTCATATACATCACATGCCTCCGTGTATGCTTTCGAGGAACTATGTTACTTAATTCTATCTGCAGTCCCGAATACCCGAGCACTATAACGCATATATTGGCTTCCACATATTTTATATATATATATATATATATATATAAAATATATATATATATATATATATATATATATATATGTTGCCGCGGATTTTTATTCAGAACTGTTTAACGTCTGGTTTCAATATTCTATTTACAGAAAGATTTTGTTACTAGCGATAGATATTTGACATTAGTTACATAAAACTTACATCGAAATTCTGTCTTCGGTAGCCAAGTCTATCTGTAGATCGAATTATGAAACCGGCAGTAAGAAAAACAATTCCACGATACATAATACTTATCGTATTATTATGGCAATATTACACAAAATCTTTATAAATTGTAGCCCATGTGCTACTCGTATTCTAATGTATACGCTTTACATTGCAATGAATATCTATACATCTATACTATACTATATTCGTTTGAATGCACTCAGCTTCTGATGGAATATATCTACTGATTCATCAATGGTTGTAAGTTTATTGTACGATATTTTGGGCAAATTTGGTAGATGCTAGTGGAATATAAAATAATTTGGCATTACGACTACGATAGTTTGTATTCATGCCTATTTTAGCTAGTAACTCAGAATGGGCCACTGAGTTAACAATTTTGTAATTGATACTGATTCAAAGTCAACTGTAAACTAGGCCTGCAAGAGAAGAATCAGCAAGAAACTCTTCGGTCTTCGGTCATATATATGACTGCAGAGTTTCTTGATATACATATACATGTATTTTTTTTTAATTTTTTTTAATTTTTTATTTAAGTATATACTTTTTTGTAGAGCTCTATTACTGAGGCTGTTACTTATTGAAACCCTACAAGTGATTGTCGACCATGTACGAGTACGCACACATGCACTTGCTATTTATTTATGTTTATGACACATTGTTCAATTTTTATAAACTTAACAATAAGTCCTAAATAAAAAAATGGCAGCTGTACTCTATTTTTTCTACAATTTCGGGAAAAATACCGTAATTGACGTTGCTAGTTTACTGTGGTTGATTAATAAGTATCAATAGCGAAGTCCTACGACGACATGTCTTAAAGAATAACGCAAATGTTATCTCTAAGTGAAAACTTAAAATCATGAATGTTTTATGAAGCGATAAGGTCTTAAGAAAATAGCTTTAAGGATTAAAATAAGATATATTTACAACTAAATTAATTATAAGAACTATCTACAGATTCTCTAGCTTCGTGTTGCTTCGGACTGATAGTGAGAACATCATTCAATTAAGATATCTTCGTGCTGCCTCTCTTCTACGGAGCCTCTCTAGTATGCTGTAAATAATAAAATAGGATATAACCAGTTGACTTAATATACAAATGCAACATAATTCATCAAAAATGCGAACAAATTAAGAAATTACCTCCAGCACTACACGCCGGTACGTTTGCTGACCAATCACAGCTCTTCGTATTATAGTTGAATGCTAGGCCGGGAGGACAGATCATCAAGACCAGCACTCTGTTGTAGCACATAAGGAACTGATCACAGCTGCCGTTGCTTGAAGGATAGATTTCACCGTTTTGGCAGTTGGTCGGGGCAGAAGGAGCATTGGTCGGTGCTTGTGTCTGTGATATGACAGCCGGTGCTGGCGTTACCTTTATTTCCTGTTTCGGTGCTGACGTATCACACGGTTCAGGCGTTTTTGGTACTACTTGGGTCGGTGCAGGGGTAGGAGCTGATGTAGGGGCGGGGGTAGAGGCGGGTATAACACAGGGGGCAGATGTCGAGGGTTCTGGTTGTGGTGTAGATTTGACACAAGGTTTAGGCACTTTTGGTACTGTTTGGGTCGGTGCAGGAGTAGGAGCAGGTGTAACACAAGGTGCTGAAGTCGAAGGTTCTGGTTTACGTGAGGGGCTGGTACAAGGTTCTGGTACTTTTGGTACAATTTGGGTGGGTGCAGTCGTCGGAGCCGGTGTAACACAGGGAACCGCAGTTGAAGGTTCAGGTTTGGGTGCTGGGGTGATGCATGGTTCTGGGACTTTTGGTACTATTTGGGTGGGTGCTGGTGTGGGGGCCGGAGTAACACAGGGAGCAGCAGTTGAAGGTTCTAGTTTATGTGCTGGGGTGATGCATGGTTCTGGAACCTTCTGTACTATTTGGGTGGGTGCAGGTTTTGGAGCCGGTGTAACACAGGGAGCCGCAGTTGAAGGTTCAGGTTTGGGTGCTGGGGTGATGCATGGTTCTGGGACCTTTGGTACTATTTGGGTGGGTGCTGGTGTGGGAGCCGGTGAAGCACAGGGAGCAGCAGTTGAAGGTTCAGGTTCACGTGCAGGTGGGGTGCATGGATCAGGTACTTTAGGCACTATTCGGCTTGGAACGTAAGTAGCAGTTGACATATCGTGACAGTTGCAATTCCCTAACTCCGATGGTATACTTTGAACCGGATTAGATTTCTCTGATGTCGATGAGGATGCATTTTGAACAATTCCATAGGATCTCCAATCTTGGTATTGAGGTTTTGATTGGACTGGAAAGTAAAAAAGTCAATAGATATCTCTCAATACATTTATCCCATTAAAATTACTCTTGAAATTGTTTGTACCACTTACCTTGGACTATAGAAGCCAACCAAAACACAAAAAGGACCCTCTTATGCAGCATGTTATGACAAAATATGAAAATAAAATACTTGGACGAGTTACGAGTATCTGTTGCTGCTTCACTTGTAAAATGTATTGATGTTTAATAAACTGCATATTTTATATGAAAATGTTAAATGATTTGCGCAATTAAGATTGGCGAATAATAATGATTGGTAATTATTCATTACTCTTAATTAATATGGTATGTTAGCAATGACTACCGTTAACGTGCGGTAAGTTGCAGGAGAACCTCTTACCTTATTACGTTAATTGTCTTATGATATAAATATTTAAAATTGTATACGTTTCGATTCGTTATATTTATCTAAATCTTTGACAGATTGCTGAAAAATAATTTTAAATAAATATACACAATAAAAAACAATACATTAATAATGTATTGTTTCTTATTGTGTCATGAAATTATTTTTTTGTGTGAAATTGTGATTTATCCTAAGTTTCGTTTCGTTGACAATGTTTGGTCAGTACTTTTTCATCTAATGTAATATTTTACATTTAAATATGAATAATATTTACAAATTACGAAATAGAAACACAAAATAAATATAATATAAATTTATATCCTAGGTATCGTTGGTTTTAAGTCGTAAACGACGATAACTATTTCTGCATTAAAATGTCCATAAAGTTCATTCATTTAAATAGTCCTTATTAATTGAAACTTCATTTTTGGGTTTAATTCAGAATATTAGCTTAAAGCCAATATTTTACCAAAATAAAATTACGTGTTTGTTCGTAACTGCGTTTTATATCTTTTATCTATACTAATATTATACAGAGGAAAGATTTGATTGTTTGTATGTATTGAATAGGCTCCGAAACTACTGAACCGATTTGAAAAATTCTTTCACTTTTGGGAAGCTACATTATCCCCGCATGATATAGGCTATTATATTATATTTTCAAAAAACTAGGGATCCTTTCTAAAACTTCAATAATGTAACCCAAAGTGTACAAATTTACCCAAAATATTCTTTACATCGCGTGCGCTGCGAAAACTATTGATGATAGAATGAAATAATGTACTACGACTTTGCAGAACACATCATTATTTACAAAAAGTGTCGGGACAACATATGTCTAACTACTATAGTAGTAGTATTGAAGTGCCACCCCTAGGAAAAGGCTCATTATTTGTATCTTGTAATTAATCCTTATAAAAATGAATTACTTCATATTTAAGACTGTTTCAATATCTTTATAAAACTTAAATTAAAACGGAACTGTTATCTGGTCAGCGGCCTTTAGATCGTTTTGGCGTTATTTTAAAGATGGAGAAATTCATAAAATTATTCATCAAAGACGAAATATCCGGAAGGTTTTATGTGTGTGTGATAATTTTTAATTTAAAATTTTTGTTAAATACCCGTGCGAAGCCGGGGCAGGCCGCTAGTTATGATAATAAATTATGTCAGACGTAGTAAGTGTCATACATAGGTCACACTAAATGTTTCCGGAACTTGACACTCACACAAACAATATTTGCAAAGTAATTACAACATTGGAAAAGAAAAAAGGCTCCACTCTTTCTTTCCACGTTGCTTGAAATTATATTGACCGATTGAAATATATAGATAAGAAAATAATAGTTACTTGAACTTATTCCTACAAGAACAAGTCGTCTTTATGAGGAGTAGAATACCGTGTACTTAATGAAGGAAAATGGGAATAAATAAACCATGATGCACATGCCAATATGAATTTTTTATTAAAAATGAGACATTTATTTGTACAGAAAAGAAATCCCGAAGACGTGGGATCGATATATATATATATATATATATATATATATATATATATATATATATATATAATATGTGGAAGCCAATATATGCGTTATAGTGCTCGGGTATTCGGGACTGCAGATAGAATTAAGTAACATAGTTCCTCGAAAGCATACACGGAGGCATGTGATGTATATGAAGCGTGGCAAAATGCTCGACCATTGACAAGGAACTTGAAGATGAAATTCACAAAGAAGCATAATTTTCGTAGCTAGTTCTTCGGAGATTTTTCATTGCAAATGCTTTAACCATTAAGCTACATGACTGATTGCCACACCGACGAAAATCTCAACGTCAAGCAATCCTTGGTGATTTTGTTGTTACATCTTTTATAGCATACAACAATTTCAATTTTGTTTTACAACGAAATTCGAACGAGAGATTAAAATTAAATTTTTATATGTTAATCTCTGCACGTATGATGAAACATTTAAATTCGTAGAAAATAGGACGAAAAGTTTCTCCCCGCTGCGGGAATCGATCCCATGTCTTCGGGATTTCTTTTCTGTACAAATAAATGTCTCATTTTTAATAAAAAAATCATATTGGCATGTGCATCATGGTTTATTTATTCCCATTTTCCTTCATTAAGTACACGGTATTGTACTCCTCATAAAGACGACTTGTTCTTGTAGGAATAAGTTCAAGTAACTATTATTTTCTTATCTATATATTTTCAATCGGTCAATATAATTTCAAGCAACGTGGAAAGAAAGAGTGGAGCCTTTTTTCTTTTCCAATGTTGTAATTACTTTGCAAATATTGTTTGTGTGAGTGGCAAGTTCCGGAAACATTTAGTGTGACCTATGTATGACACTTACTACGTCTGACATAATTTATTATCATAACTAGCGGCCTGCCCCGGCTTCGCACGGGTATTTAACAAAAATTTTAAATTAAAAATTATCACACACACATAAAACCTTCCGGATATTTCGTCTTTGATGAATAATTTTATGAATTTCTCCATCTTTAAAATAACGCCAAAACGATCTAAAGGCCGCTGACCAGATAACAGTTCCGTTTTAATTTAAGTTTTATAAAGATATTGAAACAGTCTTAAATATGAAGTAATTCATTTTTATAAGGATTAATTACAAGATACAAATAATGAGCCTTTTTCTAGCGGTGGCATTTCAACACTACTACTATAATAGTTAAACATATGTTGTCCCGACACTTTTTGTAAATAATGATGTGTTCTGCAAAGTCGTAGTACATTATTTCATTCTATCATCAATAGTTTTCGCAGCGCACGCGATGTAAAGAATATTTTGGGTAAATTTGTACACTTTGGGTTACATTATTGAAGTTTTAGAAAGGATCCCTAGTTTTTTGAAAATATAATATAGCCTATATCATGCGGGGATAATGTAGCTTCCCGAAAGTGAAAGAATTTTTCAAATCGGTTCAGTAGTTTCGGAGCCTATTCAATACATACAAACATCAAATCTTTCCTCTGTATAATATTAATATAGTTAAAAGATAGCGTATAAAACGCAGTTACGAACAAACACGTAATTTTATTTTGGTAAAATATTGGCTTTAAGCTAATATTCTGAATTAAACCCAAAAATGAGTTTCAATTAATAAGGACTATTTAAATGAATGAACTTTATGGACATTTTAATGCAGAAATAGTTATCGTCGTTTACGACTTAAAACCAACGATACCTAGGATATAAATTTATATTATATTTATTTTGTGTTTCTATTTCGTAATTTGTAAATATTATTCATATTTAAATGTAAAATATTACATTACATGAAAAAGTACTGACCAAACATTGTCAACGAAACGAAACTTAGGATAAATCACAATTTCACACAAAAAAATAATTTCATGACACAATAAGAAACAATACACCATGATGCACATGCCAATATGAATTTTTTATTAAAAATGAGACATTTATTTGTACAGGAAAGAAATCCCGAAGACGTGGGATCGATATATATATATATATATATATATATATATATATATATATATATATATATGTGGAAGCCAATATATGCGTTATAGTGCTCGGGTATTCGGGACTGCAGATAGAATTAAGTAACATAGTTCCTCGAAAGCATACACGGAGGCATGTGATGTATATGAAGCGTGGCAAAATGCTCGACCATTGACAAGGAACTTGAAGATGAAATTCACAAAGAAGCATAATTGTCGTAGCTAGTTCTTCGGAGATTTTTCATTGCAAATGCTTTAACCATTAAGCTACATGACTGATTGCCACACCGACGAAAATCTCAACGTCAAGCAATCCTTGGTGATTTTGTTGTTACATCTTTTATAGCATACAACAATTTCAATTTTGTTTTATAACGAAATTCGAACGAGAGATTAAAATTAAATTTTTATATGCTAATCTCTGCACGTATGATGAAACATTTAAATTCGTAGAAAATAGGACGAAAAGTTTCTCCCCGCTGCGGGAATCGATCCCACGTCTTCGGGATTTCTTTTCTGTACAAATAAATGTCTCAGTTTTAATAAAAAAATCATATTGGCATGTGCATCATGGTTTATTTATTCCCATTTTCCTTCATTAAGTACACGGTATTGTACTCCTCATAAAGACGACTTGTTCTTGTAGGAATAAGTTCAAGTAACTATTATTTTCTTATCTATATATTTCAATCGGTCAATATAATTTCAAGCAACGTGGAAAGAAAGAGTGGGTGCTGCTTTTTTCTCTATGCACCGGGGTCCTTGTCCACCAAGCTACGCCACTCTATACATGTAGGACAAGTATGTACAACATTTGTAAAATAATGATATAAACATTTTAAAGCTATAATTGCACTAAATATCGCATTTAGAAATTAATACTTTTACAACGGAAATAATATAACTATTAATGTCTGAATATGATCTAACATAAAAACTAAACGTAAAATAATTATATCTATCAATAACAGAATGGAGTAATTAAAAAGAAAAGATTTGCTAGAGAAATGAACTCAGTACTTACTTTATTTTAAAAACGTGCAAAGAAACATAAAAATAACTATTTACCCGGATCGGGAAACATCGTAACTCATTTCATGCTCTCAAAGCACGGTCCGCTCAGTGTATTTTATCTATCTATATTTAATGACGCTGTATTACTTAAAGTTTAATATAAACCATGCAATAATTTATTCTGTTCGCGTTAAGCGCGAAAAGAGAACTTAAGCGGTGATACAATATCGGGAATTAGATAAGTACATGTGATGGTGATTGTCTGCATGTTACATCTCGTTGGAAAATGTATAAGACGTTGTTAGTTAACATGGGCTGCATTTCCTTAGAAAATTTGAAAAACGAAAAGTGACTGAAAATATGGGCACGCTGTGAGAAGGGATACAAGTCATATGACTAAAAATGTGTTGAGTGGAAATGAATGTGGTTAGAGGATCTAGAGCAAGAGGAAGAGGGAGAAAAGTTTGGAGAATTTGAATGGATATGTAAAAGCGGTGAAGTCCATCAGATTACGGCTGAGAGAGCAAAGTGGAAGGAAAGAACATATTGAGCCGAACCCACCTAGTGTGGCACATATGCGGAACAGACAGAGGAATCTATATTTAAGTCTAGGTTTCCTGTAAAGCCTGTAAATAACCGTACAATTTTGTTACGACGCTGTGGAGCTAACAATAGTAATGTAGTATACAAAGATAGCAATATAAATATTTTAAGATTGTGGTTAAATAAATACAAATTATTACGAGCGATTATTTATTATTAGGTACATGGCAATATTTATAACAAAACATTTTTACAAATTATCTTTTAAGAATACTGATTATAATATATTTACAAAATTTCCATTTATATAAGTATATTTGTTCTATCTTCCTTCGTATTCCTCTTATACTGGATCATTAGGGTCTATTATGCTGTAAAGAATAAAATAGGGCGTGATAAGTTAACTTAATATTTAAATACAATATATCTATCCAAAACGTGATTAATTTAAGAAATTACCTCGTGCACTACACGCCGGTACGTTTGCTGACCAATCACAGCTCTTCGTATTATAGTTGAATGCTAGGCCGGGTGGACAGATCATCAAGACCAATACTCTGTTGTAGCACATAAGGAACTGGTCACAGCTGCCGCTGCTTGAGGGATAGATTTCACCGTTTCGGCAGTTGGATGAGACAGAAGGAGCATTGGTCGGTGCTTGTGTCTGTGATATGACAGCTGGTGCTGGCGTTACCTTTATTTTCTGTTTCGGTGCTGACGTATCACATGGTTCAGGCACTTTTGGTACTACTTGGGTGGGAGCTGGTGTAGGAGCGGGGGTAGGGGCGGGTGTAGCACAGGGGGCAGCAGTCGAGGGTTCTTGTTTTGGTGTAGTATTGACGCAAGGCTCAGGCACTTTTGGTACTATGTGGGTCGGTGCAGGAGTAGGAGCAGGTGTGGCACAGGGGGCAGCAGTTAAGGGTTCTGGTTTTGGTGTAGTATTGACGCAAGGCTCAGGCACTTTTGGTACTATTTGGGTCGGTGCAGGAGTAGGAGCAAGTGTGGCACAGGGGGCAGCAGTTAAGGGTTCTGGTTTTGGTGTAGTATTGACGCAAGGCTCAGGAACTTTTGGTACTATTTGTGTGGGTGCAGGGGTAGGAGCAGGTGTTGCACAGGGGGCAGCAGTCGAAGGTTCCGGTTTTGGTGCAGATTTGTTGCAAGGTTCAGGCACTTTTGGTACTATTTGTGTGGGTGCAGGGGTAGGAGCAGGCGTGGATTGATTAGGAACACAAGAATTGCAGGGAGCGGCAGTTGTGATACCATGATTTGAAACTGATGTAGGACAGTTGCAAGGCGCTAATTGCGATGGGTTACTTTGAACCGGTATAGATGGCTGTGATATTGGTGCCGGCACTATTTGGATGATTCCATAAGATCTCCAATCTCGATATTGAGGTTTTGATTGAACTGTAAATTAAAAGTAGAATTGAGATGGAGTCCCTAAAAGAAGTCGTTTAATTGTTATTTTCGTTAAATAACTTTAAATTTTTAATATCACTTACCCTGTGTTGTCAAAGCCAATAAAAAGGCAACAAGAAACCTCGTCCAAACCATGATACGAGCAGATTGTGTAATTAAACAAAAGAACTAGGCACAGGCTGACTGTTGCTACTCCACGTAAATAATGTATTGATGTTGAAAAAAGTTCTTGTTTTATATTAAAATGGTAAATGATTTACGTACTTACATTCGCGATTAATCACCTTAGTATAATTGATTACTGTTAATTATCACATTATTTATCCAAATTTTACTGTTAATGTAATGCAATATATGAAAACAAGATGTCTTGTTTGTGGTTAAATAAATATGAAATGAAACTTTTGATTGCTTTAGCTGCTAGGCATCACAGGATGTCAATTTCAAAAGATGAAAATGATAAACTTATTTAAAGAGATAATTTAAAGCAAAAGCTAACTGACACACCGTCTGAACGTAATAAGAAAATTTTTAAATAAAATGTTGTAAAATTCTTATAAATATTTACTAATGTTCATAGTATAATTTTATTACTATTTTATTTCAAGAATTATATTTTACCTATAATTTTTTAGTAAAAACTTTACATGAATCGGGTTATGGTACGAGTGTATTACCAAAAAGAATTATATTCATACAAAACTTTTAGGTTCTAAGGAAAAATAAGAAAAATATTGGAAGAGTTTAGGATTTGAAGTCATAAAGTAACAAAAAAATGTGAAGTTCTTGTGGTGTTTAAATAAAATTTAGTAATATTAGGTCTTTATGTTATTACCTATGAAATTTCCGTTTTGTATGAAATAATTAAAAGTATTTTCTTTAATTTTTCTTTTCTGTTATTCAAAGTAATCACCCGTGCAATCGATGCATCTTTGCCATCGTATTGGTAGTTTATCGATGCCCTTGGACGGGAGGTCAAAGCTGGTTGCAGATGTGACAGCTTCTCCATCATTGTCTTCAGTTATTCAAAGTTAATATCTGTAGTAAAAAGCTGTGATTAATCACACCGGCACTAGACCACCAAACAGAGACCATCAACTTTTTATTATGAATAAAAATGTTCAAATGTAATGAAAATACAAAGCTAATCAATAAACAAAAGACTGATTCTGTAAAAATAATTTCATGTTTTTAAAGAAATTTATCTTTCATTTCGAATTCACAGCCAATCAAAACTTTTTATTGTTTGAAAGGGCCTGTAATGAAGAACGACATAGGTTATAAGTTAAGACCTATATATATCGTAAGATATAGGTGCCTTGGTTCCACGACAAAACGCTCTTATCCGAAAATTACACATCAGTTAGAATTTCGCATAGTCTGAGAAAGAGCGATATGAAAGAAAATAGAGATGAAAATATTCTTTCAATTTGGAAAATCTATACAGTTCTATACATTCGTTCTTCGTGAGGGAGCCCTATATTCAGCAGTGGACTCATACAGGCTGAAATGATGATGATGATATAGATTGAGAAATATCGGTTATTTAACTATCCGTGGATAAAAGTCGACAATTTCATAAATAAGGACCTTTTTACCACTATATATCTAAAGACTTCATCCAAAAGGCCAAATAATAAATTAGCAAAAGAAACAAAAATAGCATCTAAGAATCTTAGAAAAAGAATCTTAGAAAAAGATATATATCTTACGATTTTGACAATATTTAACTATACTATGCTGTTTTACCTCACCGTAATAAAATTAAATTATAAAAATTTTATTCATTTACCTAGGTCTCAGGCGGACCCCAAATCTTGTAAATTTTATTTAACAACAAAAGAACTTAACATTTTTGGTTACCTTATGACTTCAAGTCTTAGCCCCTTCCAATATTGGTTTTAATTTTCCTTAAGAACCTAAAAATGTTGTATGAATATATTATATTTAGGTAATACATTCGATATAGACCTTTGTAATACCTTAACCCAGTTCATGAACAATTTTTACAATAAATAGTTATATAAAATATAATTCTTGTAATAACTATTTTATTGTAATAATAAAATTAACATGAACATCAATAAATATTTATAAGCGTTTTATATATGTTATTTAAATTTTTTTCCTATTACGTTCAGACGGTGTGTCAGTTAGATTTTGCAAAATTTTTAATTTTCATATTTTGAAATTGATATCCTATGATGCCTAGTAGTTGAAGCAATCAAAAGTTTCATTTCATATATTATTTATTTTACTGCAAACAAGACATCATGTTTTTATTGCATTACATTAACAGTAAAATTTGGATAAATAATGTGATAATTAACAGTAATCAATTATATTAACGGTGATTACTCGCGAATGTTAAGTACGCAAATCATTTACCATTTTAATATAAAACAAGAACTTTTTTCAACATCAATACATTCTTTACGTGGAGTAACAACAGTTAGCCAGTACGAGTTCTTTTGTTTAATTACACAATCTGCTCGTATCATGGTTTGGACGAGGTTTCTTGTTGCCTTTTTATTGGTTTTGACAACACAGGGTAAGTTATATTAATAATTTAAAGTTATTTAACAGAAATTACAATTAAACGTCTTCTTTTTTGGACTCTATCTCAATTTTAATTTTAATTTACAGTTCATTCAAAACCTCAATATCGAGATTGGAGACCTTATGGAATCATCCAAATAGTGCCGGCACCGATATCACAGCCATCTATACCGGTTCAAAGTAACCCGTCGCAATTAGCGCCTTGCAACTGTCCTACATCAGCTTCAAATCAGGGTATCGCAACTGCCGCTTCCTGCAATTCTTGTGTTCCAAATCAATCCACGCCTGCTCCTACCCCTGCATCCACACAAATAGTACCAAAAGTGCCTGAACCTTGCAACAAATCTACACCAAAACCGGAACCTTCGACTGCTGCCCCCTGTGCAACACCTGCTCCTACCCCTGCACCCACACAAATAGTACCAAAAGTTCCTGAACCTTGCAACAAATCTACACCAAAACCGGAACCTTCGACTGCTGCCCCCTGTGCTACACCTGCTCCTACCCCTGCACCCACACAAATAGTACCAAAAGTTCCTGAACCTTGCAACAAATCTACACCAAAACCGGAACCTTCGACTGCTGCCCCCTGTGCAACACCTGCTCCTACCCCTGCACCCACACAAATAGTACCAAAAGTGCCCGAACCTTGCGTCAAATCTACACCAAAACCAGAACCCTCGACTGCTGCCCCCTGTGCCACACCTGCCCCTACTCCTGCACCGACCCAAATAGTACCAAAAGTGCCAGAGCCTTGCGTCAAATCTACACCAAAACCAGAACCCTCGACTGCTGCCCCCTGTGCTACACCCGCCCCTACCCCCGCTCCTACACCAGCTCCCACCCAAGTAGTACCAAAAGTGCCTGAACCATGTGATACGTCAGCACCGAAACAGGAAATAAAGGTAACGCCAGCACCGGCTGTCATATCACAGACACAAGCACCGACCAATGCTCCTTCTGTCGCAACCAACTGCCGAAACGGTGAAATCTATCCCTCAAGCTGCGGCAGCTGTGACCAGTTCCTTATGTGCTACAACAGAGTGCTGGTCTTGATGATCTGTCCACCCGGCCTAGCATTCAATTATAATACAAAGAGCTGTGATTGGTCAGCAAACGTACCGTCGTGTAGTGCTCGAGGTAATTTCTTAAATTAATCACCTTTTGGATTGATATATTGTATTTAAATGTTGTCTACTTATCACGCTCTATTTTATTCTTTACAGCATAATAGACCGTAATGATCCAGTATAAGAGGAATACGAAGAAAGATAGAACAAATATACTTATATAAAGTGATATTTTGTAAATATGTTTTAATCATTACTCCTAAAAGTTAATTTGTAAAAATGTCTTGTTATATACTACTAATAAATAATCGCTTGTAATAATTTTTATTCTTTAACTATAATCTAAAAATATTTTAATTCCTATTTTTATGCACTATATCACATTATAAATTGTAGATACATAGCTTTGTAACAAGGTTGTACAGACATTTACAGCCTTTATTTTATTTGGGAAACTTACGCTAAAATCAATGAAATAGTTAACAACTACTACTCTGCTTACGTTCTAATTGCCGAAAAAACATTGTAACATTAAAGAAATGTGCAACATATCTGCATGTTGTTATATTCTTCGGTTGACCTGACTCAGATGTCAACCATAGAAGGTTGTGGAGAAGATTGCGTTGTTGGATTAGGTTATTTATGTCAAAAAAAAAGTTAAATATATGGCTCAAAAGTGTCGTGAAATAATAATCAAGTCAAATGTTGCTCTAACTATGTAAATTAACGTTTAATGTTAGCTGTAGCAGATTCTGCTTTAGATGAACGGGCATTCTAGTGTAGGAAAGTACCAAACCACGGTCTCAAAGAAACCATCATCAATTGGAATTATTATAATTTCGCATTTCGTCTGGTGAAATAAGTAATCGACGCCCGATATTTTAAAAGCTGATAAACTTTAAAAAACGCAACGTATGTCTCAGATGTTGTTTTCCATGGACAGCGTTAAACACTTAACACCAGAAACACCAGTGAGAATACCCCCTGCTTGCTTTACAACTTTTTTTAAAAGGTAGGTGCTCAAATGAATATGGCCAGAGGTGTCATATTTTTGGATGAATTTTGTCACGTGGACATGATCCGCGTCCCGTCTTAGTCCCTTCATTTTCATAAATAGTTTCTTCTGACAATAAAAGGTGTCTATGAGCAATAGGATTTAGGCTTTTTATTTAATCTGTCGACATCTGTCGAGCTTGTCGCCATCCCGGGGAGTCCCTTCGGCATGTTATCTCCGGTTGTTCCATGCTTTCTAACTCTGTGTATCTGCATAGACACAACCTAGTAGCCAGAATTCTACACCAGGAGCTCGCTCTGAAATACGGCCTCGTGGAACGGAAAACTGCCGTACTATAAGTACTCTCCGGAGGCCGTGCTCGAAAATGACCGCGCCAGGCTCTATTGGGACCGGTCCATCATCACGGACAGGACGATTGTCGCAAACAAACCTGATATCGTGTTGATGGACCGGGCACAGTCGCGGGTATTTTTGGTCGACATTACCATTCCATATGACGAGAACCTCGTGAAAGCCGAAACAGATAAGAAGACAAAGTATCTGGACCTGGCTCACGAGGTGACCGACATGTGGGGTGGTGTGCCGACCGAAATTATCCCAATAGTCGTATCTGCGAATGGGTTGATCCCAGCCAGCCTCTCCGGACATCTGAGGCGACTGGGACTCCGGGACGGAACGCTCCAAGCCCTAATGCAGAAAGCGGTGCTCCTCGATACCGCCCGCATCGTCCGCCGGTTTCTCTCCCTTTCACCCTTTACGAAACGTCAAAATTTTACAAGAAATTAACACGTTCGTAAGTTACCACCG